>JABFEA020000106.1:1641736-1677159 GCA_019775915.2 Cyphomyrus plagiostoma | reverse complement strand
GATAAATAACACTTGTAAATAATTCAAATTTACACAATTCACATTCAAATAGTTTTGTCATAATATTAGCTCCATAGGAAGTGAGTTTAGGGGGCACTGTATGGATTAACCCAAGGATCCAGTGTAAGCCTAGTCAGGAGAAGTAAACAGGAAGCAACAGTTTGTAATTAGTTTTCGGTAAATCAGTGATATTTACTCATCATTAAGTCACATTTCCCCGTAGATACATATTCTTTCATAGACTAAGACGTGGTTTTTTTCCTGTGCTGAGAAGAGCGAGAATGTGAACTATTGAGCTCAAACCTAGCTGCCCCCTTCCCGACCTCACCGCAAAATGCGGTGGCATTTCAGCGGGACACGGTGCGTCAGCCGGGGGGCTGTCCATGCGCTGACCCCCCTGTGACCCCATCACCGTACGCCCTCAAACAGAATGTGACAGCGGATGATTCCATTTCTATTTCTGCTTTTTTCACATGAAGATTGTGAAGCTTGTCTCAATCGCCCTTTTGCTGCGACGCGAATAAAAGTTATCTCCACAGAGATATGCAAATAATTTTTTTTCCGAGAATAAATGGAAGAAACAGTCAGTCATGTTTATGAAATGGCAGTGTGTGTTAAACTCAATATGGCACGTCTTCATCGCTCCTAGATATGGCCAAACGCTCATTGAAATTCATTAAGTTCCATCATCCCACCTACATTCTGTTGCTATGTTTGTAAATATTCTAGGTTTTTTATTTGTATTTTTAATTTCTGCTTGGATCAGGTTCGAAACAATCCGTTTATGAATACTAAGAAAAGGATTAGCATACAAAAACATCAGATAGCAAAGCGTTTCGGGGGGCAACAAATAATAATAATAATTTAAAAGTTAATGACATGCTCCAGTGAACTACGGAACTAAGCAGAGCTTTAAGTCTTTGGCAAAGAAAGCGGGTTTTCCATCATCGAGGGTCTTTGCGACCAGCGCATTTCGTTGTGATCTTTGCAATGTATGATGCGCTTTCCATAGTGCCAACACATATCAATGATGTGCTTGTTTTAAAACTGATAATCTGCATCAGTGTAATTACTTTCATTTAATTAACTCCAACGTAAGGTTGTTCTAATTAAACTACTCATTAATGTACGACGAGCGCAGTAGTGCGACGATTCTTGTGTAATTATCCATCTTTGAACTTTTAGACAGTACAAATTTGAGATTAAATGTTTTTTATGCCTGTTTGAAAGGGTTGCAACACGATTACAAATATCCACAGACCAGTCGATACATTTTGCCTGTAATATAGGCCTATATTCAAACTGAGTGATTTTTGAACATTATAGTTAACGAAAGCTGCATTTCTGTCTTTAAACTGTTTCTCGAAATATGCATTCAGAAATAAGCATTTTTTTTCCAAACAGCAGAGCGCACTGGGAGACCTCTCATATGCTGGTTGTTTTGTTTTTACTTTCTGCATAATTACCTAAGGGATTTAATGATTTTCCCAATCTGCTTCTCAGCAAAAGTAAGGGGGTGTTTCAGACACTTGTCTTCATGATGATAAAGAATCAGACAAGTTCTTCATCTTTGAAGTTCCCGTTTGTATTATGATGGTGTGACACATGGTGTGGAATTGCTGACTGCCATACTTCTCTGTTTTCACGTTTATCAGCCTCAAGTCTCTGACCTCCCTATGTGCACCTGCATCTCTCTTAACTAAATCACTTAAGCGGTGGACCGAAATTAAGCAATTCCTACTGCATACATGGTTTCCGATGTTTACCACAGCATTTTGTTTGCCGCCCGTTTGGTTTGACCCGTTTCTTCCCGATCTCACTCTTGCTGAATAATTTAACGCCAGAAAGTTTGAGGAAAACTGCTCGTTATAAACTGTTATTTGAACTCCTCCACGTCTTGTCTAGTTTGTGCTGCTTCTTGAATACTGTGGATAACAGATAATGGCACCTTTTTAATGTCTTAATTTGTAGTAGTTTTAGGAATTATTCTTAATTTACAGTTTATTTAATATCTGTTTTGCTTGTCTAGGTGAGTATTAATCTGCAGCAGGTGACTCCCTCACTAACAGGGATCCGGTCTCCTGTCCTTCCTGCAGGCCAGTGGGGGAGGTGCATGGGTGAGGACTGTGGTCCCGGGGGGGTGCAGACACGGTCGGTGTGGTGTGTCCACACCAAGGGCTGGGCGGCTGCCATCTCCAGCTGTCCACTGGCTGACATGCCCCAGCAGCGGCGCCGCTGTTTCCGCGAGTGTGACCTGCAGAGGGAGCTCTTCGAGTGGGAGACTTCAGAGTGGGGCGCCTGCACGCTGACGCCCGGCGGGCCGCGGACGGCCGAGTGCGTGATGGCGCAGCATGGCGTGCAGTGGCGCAGCGTGCGCTGCATGCGCACCTCGGACCACAGCGCTGTGACGGAGCGCGTATGCGAGTTCCTCTCCCGCCGGCCGGCCGAGGAACAGGCCTGCCTCATCCCCTGCCCCCGGCCCTGCATCGTGTCCGACTTCTCCAGCTGGTCGGCCTGCAGTGCGAGCTGCGGGGTCGGCCTGCAACATCGCAGCAGGGCCGTCCTCGCCGCGCCCGTCTACGGAGGAGCCAGCTGCCCTAACCTCACACAGACCCGACCCTGTGAGCACCTCCGCCCTTGCCCCGGGAGCGAGGGGGAATACAGGTACAGCCTGAAGGTGGGGCCATGGACCGAGTGCCGGCTGCCCCACCACAAGGAGATGTGGCTCAGCGGTCGCACCACGCTGGACTTTAGGACCGACTCCGGCGAGAGAAACTCGGTGCAGCGTCAAGTCCGCAGCACCCACCACCCCCACCACCACCCCCCCCACCAACGCCACCTCAGCCCCAAGGTTCTGGACATCGAGATCGGCTACCAGACAAGGCAAGTCCGCTGTATGCGGAGTGACGGCAAGAACTCCATGCTGAGGTGAGTCCCCCCCGCTCCCATGCATCACCCCCCCCTCCTCGCCCTGCTTGCTGTGTAGGGGAATCGCAATGTGATGCAGGGATGTGGGACTTTCTCTATTGAAAAAGCATTACAGGAGCGCCAGTGTAAGACAGATAGTCAAGGATCCCCATTCCGTTCAGTCTGACGCGTGCTGCCTGAAATGGACCCCAGGTCACGCCCAGCAGGGGTGTCGCACACGTGCCCCAGGCCCAGCATCCAAGAACCAGGATGGCTGCTCACCTAAAGAGCTCTGTGACAGCAGCAGCACTCGTCATACATTACATCAAGGCTGATGGGGAAGATGAATGTCTTCAAAACATCATCATGCCCACCAGGGGTTACGGTGCTACAAACACCTAAAGACGCCGTTAACCCGTCCCTGCCAAGGCACACTATATTTTCCGTAAAGCTTGCCGTACCATCGCCCGGCAAAGGAAATTTCTTGCTTTCACGTGAACCACACAACATACCTGAAAACTAGTTTGAATCCTTAAAATTCCTTTGGGTTTTTCAGTAACTTTTGGAGAGACACCAAAAAAACTCCTGGTCATAAAAAATACAATTCACCAGTGTGGGCATATGAACTCAGGCTGTAAATTCTAACAAATTAATTAAAATCTCTGTTCTCTCCCATAGGAACCATCTCTGTCTCCTTCTGATCTCATCAGTTCTTTTGTACATATTAATATTGCTACACTTTTAATTTAAGACTCCTGTATTTTCAGTACTGCTGTAAGTAGTCACAGCATAGTAACATAGTAACATGGTTTATTACATAATATGGTGTAAAGAATAACAACAATAAAATAATAACAATAGTAATAACCATAGCAATAAGTGCCACAGTGTCCCAGTGAGCACAACTATGACATCACAGCTCCAGGTAGAGTGATGTAGACCCTGGGCTGGTATGTAGAGCTTGCTTGTTCTCCCCATTCGGTTCCCCCGGGTGCTCCGGTTTCCCAACACAGCTGATGAAGATTCTTTTTCAGACCCTGACCTGAACTGACCGGAGCGCTGCGGTGACACAGTGCCTTACTCCGCAAGATTACCAATCTCA
The DNA here is from genome assembly GCA_019775915.2 of Cyphomyrus plagiostoma. Taxonomy (NCBI): domain Eukaryota; kingdom Metazoa; phylum Chordata; class Actinopteri; order Osteoglossiformes; family Mormyridae; genus Cyphomyrus; species Cyphomyrus plagiostoma. The sequence continues at coordinate 1,673,150 of JABFEA020000106.1, read as the reverse complement.
TTTAAAAATCAGTGGCAGCTCTGTGTTTCTAGCTTTGAATATGCATTTCCCACCTGAGTTAGATGTTTTATTCAGTTTTGCTAATTACAATATAATTATCAAGTATAATTACACATGACATTAAACTGTTGGTAGAAAAAATGAGACGTTATGACTGAAAGTGATTATGTTTTTTGTTTTGCATTATGTTTGTTTGTGTTTCCCTTGTAAACATTGCAACAATCGTTTGCCTACAAATAGCATTAAAAATAGATTTTTGGAAACACGTGAGCATGTGAGTGTTCTACAGTTTTCAAGGTCAGGATCATGAACAATAAATAGGTAGAGCAATCACAATTTTCATAGACAAAAGAAACTAAAAGTATATCAAATCATATTAAAGATCCATCCATTTTCTGAAACGATTGGTCTCATTCTGGGTCAAGGGGGGTCCAGAGCCTATAGGCACAAGGCAGGAAACAACCCAGAAGAGGTACCAGTTCATCAGAGAGCAGGTACACACACACACACACACACACACACACGCACACAAATTTGGTCACTCCAATTATCCTCAGCATGTTTTCAGACTGTGGAGGGAAACCCCACCATGACACAGGGAGAACATGCAAACTCCACACACAGAGCCATGGCAGAGACTTGAACCCCAGTGCCAGGAGCCAACAGTGCTAACCACTGGACCACCATGCTGTCCCTTCATATTAATGATATAAAACAATATATAAACAAATAAAATAAATGAATAAATGAAATCCCCATTCAGAAAGTCAATGGCATCGTGCTCCACTTGAATCAAATGCCAATACCAATAGATGAGACTTTAGCAGGGACTCCATTTTTTATATTGTTTGGGCAGTTTTGATATTAAGGAAAAACTGCTAATTAAAGGGCAGGAGGTGCCCCATAGAAGCACAAGCAGCTCTGCTCTTGTGCTTATTGCAAAACTAGTTAACAGTCAATTGCAGATGCTTCATTTAAAATTCACTAGCACAACCAATCAGATTTGTGCGATCAGCATAGACTGGTGTAAATTGCAGAGTGCACTGTGTGCTTGATGACAGCATTAATCTAAACCTATACTGACAGCTGATATGGTAAAAATTCAGTCATGCCAGTGGTCTAGAACTATCAGACTGCAAGACCTTTGCTTATATAATTGGAGCATGACATTGTATTATTATCTCTACCTGCTAAACTTCATACGAGATTTTGAAAAGTATTTGTAGAGTGTTAGTAATAGTTTTGTGTCTTTCAGCATTGGCAATGCTGACTCTAAATGGTGGTATTTAAATGTAACTGATGTCGTAAGTCACGTGACAGAAAGGAGACAATATGATTGGCCTGCTGAGTTTTTGGCCCTGCTCCTTTGACAGCTTGAGAGGATCGAGCTGCAGAACCCTCCAATGTGACCAATTTGGTCCATTTGAAGGGGAAATTTGCATTAGGCAGTCAATGCAGTCCAGGAGAGGAGCCCTTCCTTTCACTCCCGAGCAAACTGAATCCCCTGTGAAACACATGCTGGATGAATTTCAACTGTCTGTAATCTTTAAAAGGCCAAGCGCTCCATTAAGTCGGTGGTGTGGGCGTGCGCAATACACTGGCAGGTTTTCATTGAAAAGAAAATGTGTCCACACACCTTTATTTGTTTCCATGCTTTACTGCTTTTGCAGGTTCTCTTTAACTTGCCCAAAGCATCAGAACAATTTTGTGGGTGTCTAGCTGCCACTTGAGTTGAAAATGTAAAATGTTGAATACTATTAATGATCCTCTTTTCCCCCCTGTTAGCCTTTGTACGCAGGACAGTACCCCAGTGACATTCCAGTCTTGCGTGATGCCAAGAGACTGTGAGATGTCCAACTGGGCACCATGGAACCCCTGCTCAAAGAGCTGTCGGGCACTGGATTTGTCGCCCGGTTACAGGACGAGGACCCGAAGCCTGAAACAGGTCCCCATTGGGGGGGGCAAGGAATGTCCTGGCCTTGAGGACAAAGAGGCTTGCAACATCATTGGAGATTTACTTCCAGAGTGTCCCAGGTATGCGGTCCTGGGTTTCCCTCGACAAAGCTTCTGCCACAAAATGAGATGGGTAAAATTCACTAGGAAATTAAAAGTATGACACAGGCACTGGAAGAAACCCCCAAATACCTTGTCCATGCAGTGTAAGCAGTGTGAGAAAAACAGGTGAATACGGGCATCAGGAAATTTTACAGGACCTGCTTATCAAGGAAGGTACACCCACACGGTCTGTCATGTGTGCTGGGGGGGGATGCATTTCTGTTCAATGAGGTCACATCCTCAGGGTGTGTGTCAGCGGTGGATGAAGGGGCGTACAGACAAACATTTCCCTTGGATTTGTGCTCTGCAAGACCTCGGTTACAGATGCCTACGGACATCAGCGCATGTCTTAGCCGCGTGGAAAATTTTAAATCAGAAAAAAGCTGAACACGTCCCTGTTATTCCCTGTTAAGGAGTCTGTGGTCAATCTAAGGTGTCCCAAGGCTTTTTTCCATATTATTGCCTACTATGTATAGTGGGTGTCACCCTGTAAAATCGGATTAGCTAAGAAAATTGAATAAATTCTTTACATGGGAAAAGGATTGTCTGTTGGTTCTGAATATTTCTTGGAATGGAAACCTCAAAATACATATAGAATTTTTCTGAGGCTTGCAAATCAGTGCTAATATCACTGGGACACATATCAATTAAGCCAGAAATGAGTTAAAGGCCCTAATTCAGCCTGACCTTACTGTCGACACATTATTTATTTGTTCCTGTGACCTTGTGCAGTCAAGGTCACATGTTTGAATTTGTCTGAGAGTCAAGGGGCAGTGTGGTGATGGTGATTTCATTTATTTACCTTTTTCAAACATTATTTTCTAGAATTTTGCCTTTCTAGTTAATGGTTGTCATAGTTGTCAAGGCTTTTTCACGGTCAGTGCACTATAGAAGGTGTATTTAAGGCAAAAAAACAGTACAAGTAAACAGTTTTTTCCTAGAATTGTACTATTGTCGTGTTTTGTGTCTGCAACAGCAGTCAGCCCCTTTTGAATAAATAGTGTTGCGTAAATGCTGTTATCCAGGTCAAGTATATCCTACCAAGCTGGAACAAGTAAAATGGATGCTGACAGGATGCCTCCCCAGGTACATGTGGAAGAGCACAGACTGGGGAGAATGCCAAATCCAGCCCCTCCTCAGCACGCATGACCGGCGCCACGGCAACCTAAGCCTGCTGTGTGGTGGTGGGATCCAGACCAGGGAGACGTACTGCGTGCAGGTCCCCGGAGACACAAAAGAAGGTGAGGCAGACAATAGAACCAGCGCTGGCCCTTTAAGAGTAAGTGCACTATGGGCTGAGGGGCGGAGCCAATAAGGTAAAAGGTCATTCCAGCTGGATTCTTATTGGCGGCTCTGTAGATTTGCTGAAGCAGGTCAGGGGTTGTACCTTTGTGACACCCTTTGATGATCAGATTGGGTCACCTAGAAGGTGCAATCTCACATCATCACTGATGCACCACCGGTTTGATGCACATGGCACTGGTTTAAAATTGCCTGTGACGGGCGTTTGACAAAAGCAAAGGCAGGTCTTCCGCTACAAATGACGTGCAAGTTTGATCCTTACTGTACTGCTTTGTCTCTCTGGGCTGGAAGAGGCTCAGAGAATGTGAATTAGCTCTCCAGTGGAATGGCTCAACTGTGATGTCTAAAGTTAGCTGGAGAGAAATTTAGCGATTGGACCAAAATCCCCACCCTCCCCCAGCCACCGAAATGCACCATGTCATTCGATGACGCCCAGAAATCGAGATGAACCAAGCGGCCGGTGGGAGCTGAGGTCGGGGGGGCCTTCCTCCCGCAGAGCGCCGCTAAACTGCAATGCCCCTCCCCCCCCCCCCCCATTCCGCTAAAATGGACAGAATAAAGTGAAGGGACAACAGCTGGTGTTACATTACATTGAGTGGGAGAAGTTGGGGGGTGGTGGTTAAAAACTGATCTAAAGTTGGAATGCTGAGGAACGGGGCCCCCCCAGGTAAATCGATTGTGTTCCCGGATGCAGATCAATGCAGGTCAGCAGAGATGTGAGTAAAGACCGTTCTTCCTGCAAACGGATACGTCCTTCACCCCAAGCCTTTTGAACATCTTAATAGTGTGAAGCATCCGATCGCCCTTAAAGGGGCGACTCCCCATGTAGGAAGTGGAGTGTTTCAGTCACCTTTAACCATTTAGCACATCTTTTAAACCGCACATCATGTAGATGTATTTGTTTTGAGCGAAGCTTTTGGGTTGTGCGTCCCTTGGATTTTAATTTAAATGGTAATCTGGTGCTCAATGATCTGCGGAGGTGCCTTTAAATGGCATTTTTATTCAATACAAACTTCTTTTTTGCTTTAAAATGCACAGACAAGCTTTAGTATTCTTTTCCCAATAGCTTGAAGGCCTTGGCCAAGAGTGTCAGTGGCAGGATAAAGGGATCTATACCCTGCACACCTGCCCACTCATCACACGTCTCACTCCATCTGTGCCCTGCCTAGTGACCAGGCCAGTGAACAAGAGGCTGTGCCCAGCGAACACGCCCCCAGCCGTCCAGCCCTGCTCCATCCCCTGCCCCCAGGACTGTCTGCTCTCCCCTTGGTCGCCTTGGGGCTCCTGCCTATACGACGACTGCCTGGAGCCCCAGGGGAGAAAAGGTATGGGGGGGCGCTTCACAACAGGCATTAAGGTCTATGTTGTTGAGTATCCCAGGTGTTACCAGGGGGGTAGAGACACGCCCAGTAACAAGCCATGCTGTTATGTGAGCTAAATAATTTTTTTATGAATACATACACCACTGCCAAGTACAACAACACAAAATGTGGGGTATTTTTCATCCTTAACATGTCGAACAATTAAAGGAAAGTTATTGAAGGGGAGGAGGTGGGTCCAAGCAACAAGAGGAAGTGGGACCATGACGTCTAATTGGTTGGTCTCACCTCCTCTGCAATCTGACTGGCTATCTCTCTAAACCAATCGTTTTTCATTCTGCCTTGAGAAAGTTCTTGTGTAAGTAAAACTAACTGAGCCCCTAAACTCTGAAAGGTGCCCCTCACTCCCCTGGCAAGACGAGCATCTGACATGTTTGCTTTTCTGATTGGGCATAGGGTCTAGGTAGTGACCTGACCATGAGTGGATAGGGTCCTCCAGGAGGGAGGCTGTCCTCGACAGAAACGCGTAATCGATCTTCTGGCTTTGACCATGATGTCACCCCTTGTGGTGAACGCATGGGCTCTCTGCTGTGTGGAACCTTTTAAATCAGGACCGCAGTATGTATATATATATATATATATATATACTGGGGTCCTGATTTAAAAGGTTGTGAATTGAAGAGGAACATAAAATCAAAACTGCAGGACAAGTTGTCCCAAAACTGGTGATGAAAGGCAACATATCGGCAACAAGCAAGAAATTTAACTGCTCTGCAAATTTACCTGATTTTCAGATGACAGCCTATTACTGGAAAAGTCATTTCTTAGTGTTTGAAGTTTGACAGTTTATACCCAGTTCTCTAAGTGAGAACGTGTGAGTATTGTTACCCTGACAGTCACAAGGACGCACATTTCAAAAACTGTTACCAAAATTATGCGAAGAGAGAAAAATTCATCTTAGCACCTTAATTGTTTATAATAGAATAGTGTGAGAGCGCATGCTGTTTGTTCGAGTGCCAGGCAAAAACAGCTTCTTGTGCTGTGTGAAAACAATGTTCCTTATTAGTATTTCCCATATTAATGCGGTGACTATTGATTTTTTTTTTGAAAAGACTAATCTCTGCCAAACCTTACGGCTGCCTGTGGATGAATTTTTTAACAAGCTTCCTCAGCTCTGTAGGCTGGGGCACATAACGGAGGAGATGTTCTCACACGCTGTCATTTATCACCGCTCAGCTGCTTTGCTGGGAGGTACAGCCAGAACCACGGCGGAACCTGAGAAGTCATTATGCAGGACGTTACGCTAGATATGGGCGAGGCCTCCTCACCAGACACCGCTGGCTTTTGGCTCCAGCCGAGGACCCTTTGTCTTTGCAAGTGCCGAGCGAATGTTCCAGACGGATGTGAAGTTATCCATGCTAGAACTACAGAGACAGACAACACTCATTTAACTCAATTATCATGGGATTTAGTTTAAGAGCAAAGTTGGAAAATTGAATTCATTTCATGTTGTTTTGAAGCTCTAAGTGATTCTAATTTTATCATGAGAAGAGCTAATGGATTTTACAGCATGGAAAGCCACTGGAACACTTGTATCTGGCCGTTTTTGCACTCCGCCGTGACGCCTAGTTTCTGACAGGTCGCAAAAAGGGGCTTATTGTATTTACCGTAATCACGAGGAGCAGGGGCCCGTGCGACGACTTTGATCACAATGACAAGTGGGCTGTACGCATGCTGTCATCCTGAATAATTTGCATAGTTCCACTGGTCATTGCACAACTGTTTCGTGCCGCTTGTGATCGTGTTACCACACGTGTCAGGGAACCTTAGCAGTCATAGCAGTGAACACATGTGCAGCAGCGGCGTGCTTCGGATTCTCCTCTGACATGCTGCAGGAAGACTGATAGGGAACCAGGAAAGGAAATTAAGCTCCTTTGAATTAATTTGATTGGGACTGGAGAGCCTATCAGTCATTAATAACCTGGGGATCTGCTTCTGCAAGGTCGTTTCTTTGCCAGTTTGGATGGTCGGGGGTGTCGGATGGATTCCTCTCCAGGGGGCACCTAGTTGTCACTTAATTAGCTGGTTAGCACAGTGTCCATGTCCTGACATGAGAGGTGTTTTTCTGTAGTGGAAAAAATGTCCTGCCAGGCTAACAGAAGATACAGTTTGCAGGTCATAAATATAAATGAAAGTAAAAAACAGAAGGATTATATGAAAGTTGAAAGAAACAATTTATCAAAAGAGAAAATTGCTGTGTGTAATTTATTATTATTTTAAGGAATCTGCGTTTGATTAAAAGAAAAACATTTCATTTTCATGAAAATTTGTTGAATAGAAAATAAAATATAGTTTAAAACTGAATTTTCCTTGAAACCCAGCCCTCGGTTTCATTAATGGATCATTGTTTTCACAAGCATCATATAAAATAATCAGTATGTACATTTTATGTTTCTTCTGTGTATTTAATCAGATGTTTTTGTTTCCTCCCATTAATGAATAGCATTAGCAGAGACCGGCACTGAAGCCCTCATAAAACACTGCACATTTCGTGATGGTGCCTCAGGGTGCAGCCTGTCACTTGATGCCCGCTGCAGAAAGTCGACATCTTGGTTTATTTTTCTGGCACCTGTTCAGCTGAGAAACCAGATCTCCTGCTGCATGCATGGAGCAGCTTCTAAGACACGAAAATGCATCTACTATTTTTGGGAAAAAGCATAGCGTAATTTAGATTAATTATTGAGCTGCTAATTGTAATTCTGTTGTTAGTTATTTAAGTGGCAGATGTATGACACACATCACGTGAAGTTTCTGCACATATCCGTGTTGCCGCTTTCTGTTAAAGTCACATGTAACGGTGTCAGGCATGCGGATGGTGCTGGGAACTTCCTGGATGTTTTATATACATTTTTGGTGGGTTTCCTCTGTGACACAACCATTGATAAGTAAAGTATTTGCTTCTCATCATCATGGTTCCTGATTCTGAGATTTGTTAGCAGACACATTCTGCTACCCAGTCCTGTACAGTGAGTCGTGTAGAAAGTGCAGATTATACCAGGAATAATGAAGCACCCATTTCAAGTCACTTAAGATCGAATCAGACACTATTTAATTCTATTTCTCAACAACCACACAGCATAAAAATCAGAGTTAAGTACCATGCAAAATAATAAAAATGTGTTATAATTCGTAGGAGACTGGATCCCTGCGCTGTCTCATTTTCCGCACTTATCTCCTGTCTGTAACTGGTGAGATGAGTACACATCTCCGTCCGCTGATCGCAGAGTGCTCTCGATAATTCCCATTCTGCCGGCTTCCAAGCGCAACAGGGGATGCTGATTGTAGTGGTGTGAGCCTTTGAAATACCGACGGTGGGCTTACAGAAACGTTCCGGCCCCAAGCCGTGCTGATGTTCAGCCTGTGAACCTCGCTGTCCCCATAACACCTCAGCAGCCTGCAGCAGACTGTGACCCCAGGGGCATCCTGATTAGCCAGTCACTTTCTTTATTTAATCTGTATTAAAAGAAAAAACAAAACTAAACATTTTTTAGGCCAATGCTGTGAGGAAGTAACAAGCATGATTTGAGATCAAAATCTTAAAAAAACACAGTTGTTATTTCATGAAAGTGCAGTGTGTCTATCAGTCTGCGCATGTGCAAGAAATCCTGTAAATGTGCTGTGGATGATTAGCACCGATGTAGACGGGACACGCCCTTCAGTAAGTTCACAGGCTGGTGTCACACACAGTGATAACTTCACAGGGGGCGGGGAAGGGGGGCAGAAGGATGGTCATTGTGCGATATCCAGGATTCGTGTGGGAATGACAGAGCCTGCTGGGAAGGAGATGCTGTAAAGCAGCCAAGGGCCATGAAGAGGTGTGTGCTAGTGGAGAAGAGGCCCACTCAGCTCAGGAGCACGTCTGGGTTGGAGCTTCCTGCACACGAGAGAGAGCGAGAGAGAGATAGAGAGAGAGAGAGAGAGAGCTCCGCCCGGGATAAATGCCAGCATGGCGACAGGCATATCTGTCATGCATGTGGAAAAAGAGTAACTAATTCACCTACGTTCATGTTCTGGGACTGTGTGGGGAAACTCATAAAGTCACCCACATGCACTCATAGAGCAGGGGGCTTAGATCTAATTACATACAGGTGTGAAGGCGCATGCTGGAGGTCCTCATCTCTGCCCCTGGTGTCACCTCTGCTCTCCCCCCGCAGGCTTCCGGCAGAGGGTGCGACATGTGCTGCGGGAGCCGGCAGGCATGACCCAGGGCTGCCCGCACCTGGTGGAGTCCATGGCGTGCGAGGAGCCTGTCTGCTTCCGCTGGCTGGTCTCGTCCACGCAGCCGTGCCAGGCCGCGGATGGGAGGTGTGGCACGGGGAGCCAGGCGCGGGTCGTCCTCTGCGTGGACAGTCAAGGTGAGCCCCTCTGCCCCCCCTATTCACCACACTGACCCCGATGCTCCGTTATACAAATGTGCCGAACACCTCACCAGTCCCCGGACCGGAGAATAGCGGCACACACACAGATGGACAGGGACAGTCAGTCTCCATCAGTCGCTTCACACCAGCCAGTCGCTTCATGGTATCCATGACTCTGATGGGAGACGCCCCTGAAATGATGGCGCAGGTGGCTAGAATCCATCCATTCATCTTCCATAACCACTTACCCAGTGTAGGGTGGCAGGGAGCACAGGAGACCGGGCAAGGGACAAGGGAGACAGTGGATGGGGGCCCGCTTCGTCACACAGACACTCATACACACTGGGCTGTTCTGCAGTCATTAATACCCCTAATTCAGTGTTTCCCCAGACGGTCCACGTTTTTGCTCCCCCCAGCTCCCTGCCAGGCAGTCTACATTTTTGTTCTATACTGGGAGCGGGGAGGGAGCAAAAATGTGGACTGTCTGTGGGTCCCGGAGGACCGGAATGGGAAATACAGGCCTAACTGCGTGTTTCTGGACGGTGGGAGTCGACAGTGCTACACAAGCGAGTCAGAAAGCCTGCAGACAGGGGCCCTTCCCACGGGAAGCAAGTGAAGCGAAGCTTGAGGCTGCAGGACGCGTCCAAATGATTGGGCTGGACAGGAACAAGCACACAGGTGTGGGACCCGGGAAGCGATGGTCCTGCCACACAAAGCCGCCGCCAGCAGCGAATGATACTTTATTAAAAGTCTGACCAGTATTATCTCTGTGACTTGTTAATTGCTCACTGAATCAATTATACGCCTGATTACACCTGTTTCTCATTTTTTTGCTATTCTGTCACTGTCTGCTGTGTTTATATATGTTACAGCGACATGTGCAGATTCAGATTAATTGCCTTCTAAGTCCAAGCTGAAGTAACAAGTTATGTGAAGCAAGCATCATTTGTAATTTCATTTTGTTCATTTCTTCCATTAGTCCACTTATCAAGAAAAAACTTGAAATTCAGAAACTTTTCCATTAATTAATAAATGGAATAATCGGTCAACAAAAAGTCAGTGAAATCTAAAATATGGTCCATATTTATAGGAGCCTTTACCTTCAGTACAAAGACCAGAGCAGAGTCCTGTTAACTAGCTAGGCATCACTGTTCCAGATATTTCCCATGCAACGGTGTAGGAGAGAATATCATACTGGGGGGACGCAATTTAATTATTTTATTACCAAGATCTACTTATCTGGGGGGGGCAGTGAATGAATCCAAATGAAATATGCTGGAGTACATTGAATGAATCCAGATTAAATATTGGGCAGTACATGCCCCCGCTTCCTACACCCCATTTCCATGGCAGGTTGTTGCATTCAGCAAGTCTCCTGAAGTGCATGTGCAGTGATTTCCCGGCCCGTCTTAAGCAGAGTGGGGTGTAGTTGGGGCGTACAAGGTCTCCTCTCCCAAAACCTAAAAGGGTCCCCTAGGAAAGATCCATTCTTTCATGACGGGAGGCAAACATAATGGGAGGAGTCTGCAGTGAGGGGCCTACATGCCCCCCCCCCCCGGGAGAGATGTTGGTAAGAACCTTGGTTGATAGAGACACCCAGCAAACCTTCTGTGTATCATAGATCCTCCATCACTCGCTGATTGTAACACTGCAGGCAACAATTACTGGGGGAAAGTTCTGGGGAAAAAGAAAAAAGTTCACTCTGCGATTTGGGATCTGATTGTAGTTCGGGAACCTGGTCTCTGTTCCAAAGAGAAGCATGTAGATGGCTTCAGCCTGCTGTACTTTCATGTTTTTTTGATCCCTTCATGTTGTGGCAAGAAACCAATGAATCAGGAAGGAGACAGAATCACGGATGGACTCCTCTCTGCCTCATAGCGCTTGGCACAACACAGGCTTGTTAGCACCAGCAGATATGGTTAGTTGGTCGGTTACTGTCCTGCGGTTAGCCAAGCTGGGTCCAGACCACACCGGACAATTTCCCTGTCGTCTTTCTAAAGTCCCTTTCATATCTTTTTCTCGTTTTACGAAACAGATGCTTTGGGTGTGTCCTGATTGCTTTTACGTTAAGCCTGACGCCCAGGCAGGGCAGCTGAGGGATCTGCTCTGAGCTTCTCCATCCATCTTCCTTCCGTTGGGGCAGAAGCTGTCCGTCTTCGCTTCCCCTGACTTTCACCCTCATGCATCCGCCGCCACGTCTCTAGGGTCTTAATTATTTAATATGGGGAAATCGATGCTTTCCACTGGGCTACACTCAGTGGCGGTATGTCCGTCGCGGAGTTATTTCCCGATTGTCTGCCGCGGCCCCTCTCTGATTTGGTTAGGGTCCCGTTTCCCGAGTCACCGTGAGCGTCTCCCTCAGAGGCCGCGCCAGCCTCCTCCCATTTGGTGACGCTGGCTTCCCCATTTCTCAGAGCTCCTGGTCGGCCAGAAAGGGGGAACACAAACAGGTGAGCACGTTTCTAAGTGGTGATGTATGAGCAAAGATGGGTCTGTTCCTCTGAGAGGCTTGTACCTGTCATGGCGCTGTATGGCTCTCTCTCACGGGAGACCGGGCTCCTTCTCAGCTCCTCACTCGCATCTACTGTTATTTCCGGCGAGCAGTCAGCCGGTGTCGGCCTTGGCTGCTTAACCAAAACCAAAAATATCACATTTTCCTTGGCTGTTACGCAGCCGGGTCATCGGTAAATGTGGAATGAATTCTGAGGCATGTGAGAGCATGAAAATATGAGGAAAACAGTGCACAGTGTTAGAAATGTAAGCAGGCGGTTTAGTGACCTTCCTTTTTCCAGTTTGGCCCCAGTCTTGGTAGTTAACAGCCTCTGTGCCCCTTTGGACTTTATGCATTCAGAGCGTGTCACCCCTCAGTCACCTTTATTCAAAACTAATTGTATTTAAGGCCTGTCAGATTTCAGTCATATGAAGAAGAAGCTTTAAGATGAAGAATAAAAATGTAAAGGTCCATCATTTTTCCTTAACCACTGATCCCTTACAGCAGTGTTTCCTTGTCCTCGGCGACTCCCAGGCAGGCCGTGTTTTTGCTCCCTCTCAGCTCCTGATGTGGACTGTCTGTCAGGGGGCTGGGAGGGAGCACAGGTGTGGACTGAACCACAAATATTTAGGCAGCAGTAAATCGCCATATCCGGGCCATACTCTCTGAACAGGTGGCAAACATCAACTCTTTTTGCTGCCAACTAGTAAATAAACTATAAATAAATATATAAGTAAATAAGTGAAGCAGAATGAAGTGGAATAGCACTGTGTGGGCTGTGATTTGAGATACTCCTCTTTTTGCGCAGCTGTTGCCAGCACTAGTCGAAATAAATTTGCATTTAACTGGTGGAAAATTTTTGCCTTTGCTTTGATCCATTGACAAAGCCGGCAGCCTCGTCCCTAGCTCTTGTCAGACCCTGCAAAATCACCACTTGTGCAGAAGCCTCGCTAAATGCGGGCTAATCTATTAATGGCAGGAGCCTCATGAGTTATCAGCTCTGTTATCAAGCCGTAAAACAGCGGCCTGTGGCATCGACAGAAAGGGGGCCGGACTGGGGGACGGCAGGCGTGTTTTGAGAAAATCAAATTTCACATGACAAATGAACCAGAATTGCCAGTGTTATTCTTTGAAATTGTATTTATTTATTCTTTATCCATGCTCTACTTGAGTGATTGAACACTTTATTGCTCTGACGGTGGGGAGAGTTTTTTTTTTTTTCTTCCAAGGTTGGGTCAGACGTATAGCATAGCGACACTACTGTGTAAGTTGAACCGAATGAAAAACAAACAAACAGGCACACAAAGAAATGCACCACACGCAGAGGAGCAAAGCACACGCAGCAGCAAACAGCTAACAATAACGACAGCAAGACCGTTGATGCGATACGTTCCTGTTCGATGCCTTTTCTGATTCTTGGTAATTTCATCGTTAATGGCTCATTGTCTTCTAAACTGTATAATGAGTGACCTCGAGTGACTTTCTGGGCAGGAAGACATTTTATTGCGTAGAATCTACCCTCAGGATTGTGCTGGACAGCAGCCTGCTTCTGATGATCCTTCACGACAGCTTCTCAACATCTAAAGCAGCTGTGGGGCTGAGACTTTTTGCAAATAAGCCTCTCGTTGGTGACGTCTCTGCAGCTGAAACTATTCCAGGCAGCCTCTTGACGCAGTAAAAACTGCAGCTGACACATTCCAGAAAGTTCCCCAGTGCCTGATTCCATAGAGCCGACACTGTTTCACACAGCATCTCAGGGCAGATGTAACTGCACCTGAAATCTTTCTCTACATTTTTTTATTGTTGAAATCGCGTCTTCCTACTTTAACTTGGAGGTAGCTGGCTAAACCTGCCCATCTGAGCATGTTTATGTCTGTCGTCCTCTGCTTGACCCCACTACAATGATGCTATCCTGGAACCTTGATTTTGGGTTCAATTCCGAATCATATAGCTGGATAATATTCCTGTGACCAGATGTTAATTTTGAGGGATATGTCCACCAAACATTAAGAGGACCATATGGAGGAGATACAGAAATCGTTTACAAGAGGAGGCCTAGAATGCTTCACAGCTGAGAACCTAGAGTCCAAAAGCTATGCAATTTCAGGCAGAATACTGTGTCCGAAAGCTATGTAATTTGCCAGCATAATTTATTTTGCCGTGGCAGTTAACGATCTGGTCTGGTCTGGTTGACACAACACTGACTTGTAATAAAACAATATTTTCTCTGTTGTGCGCCTGCTATGCGTAGGAGAGGGAGCCATGGCAGTGTTCCAGAACTGCTGATGATTAGAGCTGCACAGGGGGTTGATAATAATAAGGTACCCTCCTCTTATGCTCCTTTGCTCCATATGAACTCCACTTATACCCCTTTTCTCCATGTGTGCTCCTCTTGTGTTCCTTTGTTCCATCTGTGCTCTTGTTATTCTCCTTTCCTCCATGTATGCTCCTCTTATTCTCCTTTCCTCCATGTATGCTCCTCTTACTCTCCTTCCCTCCATGTATGCTCCTCTTATTCTCCTTTCCTGCATGTATGCTCCTCTTACTCTCCTTTCCTCCATGTATGCTCCTTTTACTCTCCTTTCCTCCATGTATGCTCCTCTTACTCTCCTTTCCTCCATGTATGCTCCTCTTACTTTCCTTTCCTCCATTTATGCTCCTCTTACTCTCCTTTCCTCCATGTATGCTCCTCTTACTCTCCTTTCCTCCATGTATGCTCCCCTTACTCTCCTTTCCTCCATGTATGCTCCTCTTACTCTCCTTTCCTCCATGTATGCTCCTCTTACTTTCCTTTGCTCCATGTGAGCTTCTCTTAAACTCTTTTGCTCCATGTGTACTTCTGTTATGCCCTTTTGTTCCATTTATGCCAAACTGCACTTTCAGCCAGCTTACCAGTAACAAACTGACCCATGAAACACAATCCCTTCTGGGAAAAGACCTAACCCTGGGATGATTTTAGCTGTGAGGTTAAAGTTTGTGTGTGAGAGAGCAAATCTTGTTAAAGTCACATGTGAAGAGCAGCTGCATTATATCTGAGTAAAACCAGGCTTTAATAATTCAACAAGGCCTCAGGCAGCAATCTATTTATGGTGTTTTTTTGCACTGAGAGGAGGATACTGGCTTTACGATTCAAATGATACTTTGCCAACTATGAATCTTTAATTCACCGTTAAGTCTTTTTTTTTTCTCTCTGCTTTTCTGTTGCTTTTGCTTCTTAATAAGAAACTGCCCAAGGACTTTATCACATCAGTTGCATTTGGCATCAATGAAGGAGAACCCTGTTTTATTCCAGGGTCTCCAACTCTCATGCATCTGGCGTGACACTCTTCTTATTCTTACGCTCATGCAAGAAGTTTTACGGCCAATCGTTATTATTGACCTAAAATTAGTTACATCAAAATTAAAGCGTTTTGGTAGTTTGCAAACTCTGTAGACTATTTACAAGGTAATAAAACTGTTACATAGGCCTACATGTAAATACATGTGCAGACTTGTCTCGAATTGAAAGTCTCATGCCAGCCAGCTGACCAAAGTAGGCAATTCTGTTGTTTTATAGATGTTTTATTCTTTACTAGTGACCCCCTCCCCAGTTACAAATACATGCATAGCTTTATTTTCAATCATCAAATCATAAGAACTACTTTACTACCACTGATGGGTGAGTTTTTGTGGAGTATATTTCACGTGCTCAAAGAAAATGTTAGTTATGGACGCATTTTTGTTACTTTTCACTTGGGAAAACGCTGAGATTTCAGGACAGCAAAGGTGTAATTTCAGGTAGCTGTTGCTTTTTTCTCACTTTCAACTTTTCTCCCGGGTGTATTTATGCCAGCACTTACCTTCGTTTTAAAGACTGCTGGGTTATGCCTTTTGCGTTATTGATTTGCACAATTTGTGGATATTTACCTGTCAAGTTTTTATTAAAAAAAAAATCTAAATCTAAAATTCCTTGTACTATGTAGGCTATACCACTGAAACACGTCCCTTTGTGTTAAAAAATAATCCAATAAATAGCACGGTACGTTTTTATACATAACGTTGGCTTTTATTTCTCGAATGAAATAGCATCAGTAATATGCGTCTCGCAAACATCTTGTGCAGCCAGGTAAGACATTTAGCTGCGAGCTGCATAAGCAGCCTATATATAGCGCAGCTTTACTGTAGTAAATACAGTCTTTGGGGTTTGAAATCATTTGTACGGCGCGGTGTAATTAGAAGCAATTGCTCACCGCCCAGGGCAAAATGCGCCGAAACACAGCAGACTCGCGGCGTCAAACGGCAGCCGGGATAATCGAGCTTGGGGTGATGTAATTATCCCAGTGCAAAACCTACAGCCCAAGATGGCTTAGCGACGTTCCAGCTTTACTTTACTAATGGGTTTTACTGCGGCGGGTTCATCTTTGCCTACGCCTTCCCCGGTGTGAAGCGGGGGCGTGGCGGACTGACAGCTGTCGCCGGGCGCCGATCGATAGCGCTGACAGTGATCTGGTAAATGACCATCTCCCCTTCCAGCCCCCATGAGGGCTCTGATAACTGCTCCTGGGTAGGATCGCTTTGACGGGGTCGTTAAATCAGCCCCTCCGTGCCTCCCGGCTGAGTTATTGCCCGACGCGTCCCGCTGACGCAGCAGCGTGAGTGACTGAGGGCAAGTTGATGCCGTTTTTCCACTCTTTCGCTGTGATTTATGGGCACACCACCCAGGGAACTGCGGTAATTCGCTTTTTGAATTTTGATATTATAGCCCTGTTGAATGAGCCATTACTTGTTTTGTGGCTCATCTAATATAGGCATAATAAAACATTAGCCTTTAAATAAGCATTGCGAGTTCTTCAAGTGTCTTAAATAAATACAGTGGGTGTTGCGTATTTTAAAATGATGCCAAATTATGTTGTTAATTATTGGCCTGTAATTTTAAATATGTTGTCCAGACCGAGACTCTAACGCTCATTGAGAAACTGTTGCGTTTGTTGTAATGGAATTGTCAGATCGTGTATTTTAGGGAACATCTGCTGAAAATAGTTACGGTAACCTATTTTATTTCCATTCCACAGACATGAAAACGCACGAATTTGACCTCACAGTTGGGTGAATGGTCAGGGCGATACTTGTTTTTGTCTGTCATTTATGTCAGATATTTGAGTAAAAAAAAGATAAAGTCTCCGGAGTCTTTCATAAGAAAATGCACTTTCTCTAGTCTAGGCAATATTCTGATGATGTTTGAAAAGGAAGCTTGAATTAATTGAAATATTTTGCAAGTGTACTAGGTTAGCCGTTGTCAGTAGCGTCTATATTTTTCTGATGTTGAATGTTGTCATCCTGGCCCTTGTTGCAAAATGTTTCTGTTTCATGCGTGAAACGAGCGCTTTCTGTAGCTCAGTAGCTGTTTTTCCCAACATAGCTGCGCTTGGGACCTAAATTTCTGTAATTCCCATTCTCCCAGGAAATAACTTGTTTTTCACATTTTTACAGAATTGTGCACAATTACAGCAAAGAAAAACATTAATGAGGTTTTTAAAAATGCAAGTGATGCACTGGTCATCATTTATAAGTATTGTTTTAATATTGTTTGATAGCAAAACATACACATCAGAGACATCCCAAAGGAAGGTTCTGTTCTCTGCCAGCACAACGTCCATGAGAGCTGGGCAATGTGCAGCCCTTTGATCTTCCTACAGTTGCATGGAGAGCAAGAATCACATCTCTGCTCCCTGAAAACAAACATGTTTGACTGGCCATTTATCTCCCAACCTCCACATTTCATTTCCGTGGCTCAGAATTCCAGTAGGTGATTATGTTTCATAGAGGCATCCTTCATGTCGCAAAACATTGACAGCCCATTTTGCTCCCAAAGTCTCACATTAGAGCAATATTGCATTCAGAAATCTGGTCCATTTCTGTAGTTTTTCTACTGTTTCTGGCAAAGTATCTAAAAAGTATTAGTTACGTTCATTTTGCATGATTTTGGACTAAATATTCTTATGAATGCTTATGACGTAGAATAATATAAATACTGCATAATATTATATGATGGTGATCCTGCCAGCTATGTCCGTGATAGAGCTGTACTCTGAATTGCTTGGATACCTCAGGGGTCTCAGAATTGAGAATCGTGCCGTGGAGATGGATGGACAGAGGACGCCCTTATTGTGCCATGATTGTTGCCGCTGCCCAGGGGTGACGCCCCACGTCTCTACGGATTTTCCGTGCATAGCGCCCGCCTAGACAGCCGTGTCAGGAGCCATGTTTAATGTTTGCCAGCTGTCTCTCCAGAGAGCAAACTCCGCACGAGATTCTGTCGATTTCTTATTAGACAAAATACGTTCTCAGCCAAGCCTTTGTTGTTGGGGAGCTTCACAGAGATGGGAGAATCGAGGGAGAGATTTTGAGAAATAGCCAGATGGTTACGGCATTGTTTATCGTTGCCTTTTTAACGAGTCTTCGCCAAGAAGGGATATTAACCCCCTGTGTGAGAAACAAAACCTCAGCTTTAATCTTTGCAACCCATCGGATGCCTCAAATAGCCTTGTGATCTGAAAAATCAGGAACCCATATTAAGGCTCGGGGTCAAGAGTTGGCAAGAAGCCGCCTGATCCCGTCTATGGCAATGCATGCACCCTACATATTGACTTGCCGCTTTGCAGTGACCTACAGATGGCACTGTGGTGAGGGGCAGTAATAATCAGTTGGCAGGAACCTTCTTTCTTGACAATGACGGTAAGTAGGTAATAAGAATCCCCGTTAGAAAGTCTGGAGATACGCTTCTGGTCCTGATCTTGTTGTGAGCCTCACTCCAGATTCAGAGGGACGTTATAGAACAATGTCACATTTAACCTCTTTCAGATTTCAGTCCAAACTGGATTGGTTTGGACTGGGGGGGCAATATGATATGCTTTCATGTCTTGCCCCTGCCTGCACATGCCAGGAAAGAGGTAACAGCTGACAGGTGTCCTTTGTCCCCCCCCCCCCACACACACACACACACTAACACACACACCGCACACACATACACTGCACATTACCCAAAGCCTACAACGCAGTACAGCCAATCAGAGAGCCCGACACATCACTGCTCGATGCCTCTAGAGGATACCAGAGTTGCAGGCTCAGGGCTGCATCGGGGCTTTTGCTGCCTCCCCACTGGGGAATTTACCTACACATGCAAACATTGGTACTATAAAAGAGGAAAATAACATCTTTATATCTTTTTCTGCTCTACTAATTTCTTATACCCTAAATAATGAATGAAGGTGCATTAATTAGGGTTGCCTGAGATTAAATTGTTAAAGAGAATGTTTTTGTTAAGGAGTTTAATCAGGAAAATTCATTTAAGATGCTAGATTACTTTCATTGATTTCCCCGCTGTGGTGATTGTACCTGACACACTGTTCTGCAGAAGGTTGCCTGTTTTACTATGAAAAACATTCAGGACATTTGCTTTTGATGATCAAAGACGTGACTCATTAATATTCCGTTTTCAAACTGCTTTGAAATATGGAAGAATTTGAAGTGCATGACTTTCAAATTTAAATATGTTTCCTTTTGTAGCTATTAAGTTTCCAACGTAACATATAATATAAGATAATGTATTATAAAACAGGCATAATATATGAGTGTAATTTTGTGGACTGAATCAGTTAGAACATTTGCTTTTTAAAAATCTAAATACATATTGTCATGATCGCCAGGGCACCGACCGGGGAAGCAGGACACAAGACGTAGAGTCGCGTAACGTGGGATTTATTCAGGTCAAAAACACTCGGAAACATGAAACAACGTTAATGACCGGACTGACACATCTTCGAACGCGGACTTAAATACATCTTTGAATGCGGACTTAAATACACAGGACTAATTAACAACAACGAGAAACTGCTGGTAACACGGGGATTCCACACGAGGGTAGCGAGGGGTGTGGCACACGGGAGGATCGGACGAGCAGTGCATGAAACATACTCCTAATTTTATCTATCAACTACCTTCCTGAAAGTCCGTTTGCATTTAAATTATACACTTTTGTTGTATTCTTTGATCCACATAGGGTGGCTCTCATCATGTCTGAAGCAACGTAAGGTACTAGGCAAGGGTACACCCTGGACGAGATGTCAGTCCATCACACATGCACACACATACAGTATGGACAATTCAGAGACACCATTTAGCTTAACTGCATGTCTTTGGATTGTAGGAGGAAGAACACCGTGTGACTTTGGCAGACCATGCACGGCTCACACACATAGAGCAGGTGTAATGTGCTCCCCCAGAGCACCTGTGCCACCCTCAATCACTTTTACCGCTTCTAATAATGTGCAATTAGCCCATGCGACGTGTGAGTCTTGTTCTGGATGTGAATATAAAGTATTACACTGCTAAGGAAAAAATACTTTCCAGATAGTTTCGAGTGTAAACAGGAAACTTGTATAAATCAAGCGTCTGCTCGAGAATGGAGAGTAGGGACGGGGTGTTGGTTTAGCTGTCGTTAGTTCAGCTTGCGGGGGATTGGTTATTACCACGGGTCCTGGTGTTGCAGGTGAGGTGGTGCCCAGCGAGCATTGCCAGGACGACCCCCCGCCATCTCTGGGGCCCTGTGAAGTGCCCTGCCCCGGAGACTGTGTGCCAGGAGTTTGGTCTTCCTGGTCGCCCTGCTCACATTCCTGCTCGAGCAGAAACTCAGAGGGCCGGCAGAGCAGAACCCGTGCCGTGCTGGCACCACCCGGCCAAGGTAACATCACGCTAATCTCCCTAATGTCTCGTTTCTCTTTCTTAAGCATGGCGGCTGCTTCTCCTCATTGTCTGGGTTGCAGTTCTGCTCGTATTTTTAAGAAACATTTTAGCCTCATTAATGCCTTGTAGACGTACTACTGAAATCACATTTTCCACTGACTACCAAGTAAAATCAGCTGAAGGCATGCGATGAACTCCCATGTTCCAGTAGACATTCATCTCATAGCCATCCATCCAGCGTCAGGCTGTTATAGGATGCAAGCTGTGGTGAAAACATAAAAGAGAATCCCCATTACAGGTTATGTATTTGATAGGCTGCCATTTAGCCATAACCCTGGCCTCCCAAAAATCCACTCTCATAATTAAAGCTTGTTTTTAGTGACCCCACTAACCTAAACTGTACATTAACCTCTTGGCCACTCGCAGCAGCAGAAAGCAGACCCCCCCCCCCACCACCACCACAAAGCCCATCCGCTGCACAGCCTCTTCACCTTAACCTCCAGTTTAAGCAGGTTTTGATGATTTTCGGGGACTACTCTCTTAGACAGCCAGAGGCTCCTGATGGATCTGAGGAAGGAGGTCCGAGAGCTCGCCTTAACTGCCGAGCGGCAGGGTTGCGGTGGGGGGCTAACGTCAGCCAGCGGGGGTTTCTCTAACAGCCCAGACCGGTGTGCTAAAGGCGGGCCCATTAGTCGCTCTGTTTGTGCGAAAGTGCAGATATGATAACAGCGGTCCGTCTGCCAAACGCGATGCCCAGGATATCACATCCGAGGCGGTCTGTTACTCGTGCTTGGCTGCTGTCAAATGCTGCGTGAAGGCAGGAAATTATACTGCGGGCAACGCAGACATTAATCATGTGTGGCTCATCACAAATTCCGTGACAAGCAGCAATAATTAAGACTAAAATACCCCCAAATGCCCAGGGACACCATCCTCCCACAAGGAGCCACATCTCACTTTGTTTTCACCACTGTCGCCACAGGAAAAACACGGAAATGTGTTTCCCCATTAATTTCCACAGACAGGCCTTTTCTTATTAACATTTCTCAACCCCGTGATGTGTGATTCCCGAAATGCCCAGGTCAGCTTTGTACCTTTGTGAAGCAGTCAGTGTTGACCCCAAAGGCTACTTGGGATTAGACTGATGCATATAACACAACACGAAAACATTGATGATATCAATCTGCAATCATATTTCAGATTTTTATCTTTTATTGATTATGTATTCTCATATAGTAAAATATTATTGTAGTGTGGTGGAGATGGACAGGGTTGGCCAATGAGCTCGCTGAATTAGATCACCAGTGCCTAATTACGTTAAACAGCATTCTGTGTTGCCTGGAACCTTGGACTCTAGCTGCTGCCCTTCCCTGTATCCCACAGCCTCCCTGGTTCCATCTGTACTTACCTTGTACTGAAGCCTAAATGCCTGTTTTTTATCTCTGTCCCCTAGGTTTTGAAATCTGTCTGCAAACAAAGTCCCTATTCCCTGCTCCCTTCCTCCCGTCTCATGGTTTTATTCACCATTAAGTTCTCAGCAAACCCCACACATTGCTAATGTGTTCGATTAGGGGATGCGCTCATACCTCTAGTGCAGATAGGCCAATCCAGTCCTCGGGGACCAACAGACGGTCCACATTTTTGCTCCCTCCAACTCCCAGAAGGAGCAAAAATGTGGACTGTCTGGCAGGGAGCTTGGAAGCAGCAAAAATGAGGACCAGATTGGGGAACACTGCTCTAGGGGTTAGTAGGCAGATTAGTTGGTGTGTTTTGTGGTTAGTGGGGGTGATAGTAGATGTGTCTCAGCGCTAAGCACTTTTTATACCTGTGTGTTGACCTGATAGCAAAAACAGCGTTGTTTTGCTTTGTTTGGGTGACAAGTTGTGTTGTTTGTTGGGTCTAGGAGGCAAACAATGCCCTCCAGCTAGCACCCTGGAGGACTGGAGGCCATGTAACCAGCACCCCTGCATTGTATTTTACTGGGAGGCGTCACCTTGGGGGCCCTGTACTGAGGACCCCTCCGCCAGCGACCCAAACGCCACTAGCAGCTCGGACAGCACTTCCATCTGTGCTGTCGGCATACAGACCAGGAAGGTGTCCTGTACGAAGATGAATGTGGGGCTGGTGATCCCAAAAAGGTAACCAAGGTCCTCCTTATGTATGAGGTATATTCTTTGGGATAGTTTCTATATTGAAATTAAGAACAGTAGCAGTGGTTACCAGCAAGTGGCGCTATCAAGTATGCAGCTGGTTACTGAATAAAACCCAATGCTCTAATGAATTGTAGAGGGAAGTTTTATGAAAACAGTGCTATTTGTCTGCTTTTCCTGTCAAAACTGTGTGCTCAGGCTTGTGCCTGTGGCAGTGGGGAGATACCATTGGTCCAACTTTTGACGATCCCCTGGATGAAGGGGTCATATCCTCATGGGGGCTCTCCCATTGGCTAAAAGGGCCATAGCCCTAGCTGAGCCTAACCTCCTCCTCTAACACCAAATCTTAGCTACAGGCTACGGACAGTCTGCTGTCAAAAAGGACCCATAAACAGAGCTGGGGTGGCGATGTCGGGTGTCGGGAAGAGCCAGTGGGGGCTATGTTGTAATCCGGGGTCGGTGGAGTGGGGGACTGGTCTCAGGAAGGCTTTGAAAAGCCACAAAGATGAAGTCGATCTCTGCCTTGATTCCCTGAACGAGTGCTGGGTCTGTGCTGCCATTTCCCCTCATCTCCTCCTGAACCAGCTGGTAGCAAAGACACTCGGCCGCTGAAGTGAGTCCCCACTGACCTGTCCTGAATGTACCTTCCAGTGATTGGTAGCACTATGATAGCACTGCTCCTTACATTGTAGATTTTTGTCGTGCTGATTCCAGCCCCTTTGTTTTCCTTTACCGTCATTTAAGCCGAAAACTAATTTCAGTCTCCAAGGTAACCACTTGATTAGTAAAAATATTACGGTTAAGTAACACAGATCCCTGCTTCCTGCTACTTCTGAAGTGCATCCCTACTGTGCTGGTTTCTGATATAATGTCCTGTGTTTCTGTCGTTGGGACCTAGTGCTCCGTTGCCCGGAGACCTGAGTGCCAGTTATACTCAGCAGTATGGAATAAACATGAAAATGAGTCTGCGCAGTGAAATCAATACCTGTGTTCTAGCCGCAACGTGCCATTTCAAATCAGGAGGTAGTGCCTAATTTTAAACAAAGTGAGAAATTGTTAAATGATGCTATTCTGAGTAATCTCATCACAGATGTCGTTCAGACTAAGACAATAGGGTGAATTTCTCCGTAACAAATTTAATTGAGCCTGTGCAGTGTAGGTATGTAACATATGAATACAAAGCCAATAATTCTGTTTATGCTAAATTTCACTGAATTAATTGGATGTCAGCTATAATACATTAAAAGAAGCTGATTACTCTGAATTGTTTGGCCACCATAAGGTTGAAATGTTTCTGTGGAGAGAGAATTTATCCATGAATTTTTTCCAGATTGCATTAAAAAGTGTAAAAGCTTGTTGTTAAAAAAAGGTTTTTGTTGAAAATAATCCAAATATATATTTTCCGTATTTTTAAAAATGTTCTTATATTCTGTGCATGCGAATCCCATCACAGCCTCTTGTTGACCTGGTGAGAGCGTGCGGATGTTTTCGTTAGGTGGCCACCACATTCATAAATCGGCTGCCGTCAGGGACACAGAAACATGGTTAATGAAGCACGCTTGACCGAACGGGGAATCGCGCAGCAAGGCAGACATGCGGCGTTGCATGCAGCCCCTCCTCTGCCAAACATGAGGCTGCACCTCCCTCAGTTCCTCTGAAATTTCCCATCCAGGAAGCTCTTTTATTCCTGCTTAGGGGGAGAGAGCCTGAAACGGATAGGATCTCTGCATGGAGACTAGGAACTCATTAACCTTATTCTGACTGCAAACAAACGATGCCTGGTTGTCTTTGTGCAAGCACCAGTGGGTGCCCTGGCTATCTGCCTGGCGTGACATGCTTCTCACACGTAAGTGTGTTTTTGCCGTGGCTTTTGTCGCCTCTGCGGGCCGCCAGCACGTTCCACCTGGAGTGATTATGCTCAAATATCCACAGTGACCTTTCAGGTTCACCTATTTTTTTTCCCATACAGTGAAATAAAACTTGAAATTTTACATCTCTGTAAAGAAATTTAGGCCTGTCAAAACGGGGAGTCTTGTTGAAGCATAGCTTTATTCATGATGGACTAAGGGGTTATTCGGTGAGGCGTGATTTGAGGTTTTCTTTGAAGTATTTTATAAAGAAAAAAACAGCTTTTCAACGTGATTTACTTGTTTCTATTTCATGTCAGATTTGGAGTAGTGCTCCAGATAAGCGCCAGCCACTAAAGCTGATTTCCTATTTGCACTGCGGGTTGTACCGGCCGGAAACCCCACAGATCTGTGGAAGCCCGACTGGGCACGGTTGTGCTCGAACCCTCCCCATCACAACACTATGTGGGCATTTATGCTAGAGAGCTCCCTGTCGCACCTGTGGTATGACACAGATCTGGTTTAAACCATAATCTGAGGCGTACATTTGCTTAGCTTCTCAAATCTCTGACATAGTTTAACACCCTTCATAGATGTGTCTGCATATGTTAGCAACACTGCTGTTCTCAAGGGGTCAATCAGTACTTACAATCAGAGCTCTTACATCCCGCACAGCTCTTTATGTGTTGTTTTTTAATGGGATTCGGCTCTTAAAGGTGCAGCGTCAATGCAGGGGCTGCAGGGGCTTCAAGAAGCATTTCTCATGTCTCCTGGAAGCTGAGCAGTTCTCAAAGGGACCCGATGTTGTTTTTGCATCCATCTGAGACGACATCTGATCAGATGGAGGTTGAGAGCTGACCGGGAGCTGACGAGAAGGTAGAGGGTGACTCCAGTGGGTCTGTCTTTCGGCGCAGACAGCCCAGTGTTTACAATGTTCAAACTGTCTCAGCTGTCCTACTTAAAACATCATGACCCTCCCACTGTAACTCTTGATGTTATTTCACTACATTTCTGTTTTCACCTGTTGGGGTGCGTAGCACTTGCCACCAGTGGGAAGTATTATTGCTATTTCTGGGTAAACACTCAGCCATTACGACATAAAATTTACTTGAATTCTTTTCCCTCCAATCCCCAAAAGAAGCAGTGTATGTATTTTTGTCTGTGGCTTTATGTATGTTATGAATCATTAGATTAAACTTTCATTAAGATATACTTAGAAATGCCTTATGTCTATTAGAGTGTTTTAAACAGAGTATTTTTCCCACATCAGCTAGGGCTAAGGTTTCGTTGCCTTTCGATTTAAGATGATTGATGAGACCGATACTCTGCGACCATTTTTCTCGAAGATCTGGCCGCCCCCTCTGCCTTCGTACGATGACAGCTGCCGCAGCAGAACAGCACAAACAGCAGTAAATACCGTCCGAGTGCTTCTGGGTGGTATTTGCTGAGACTGGATTAAAAGGGCAAGCTCTTGCTTTTATTCAGCGATTTTTCCCTTTTTGCCATTTCTGTAATGGAGGAGATGAGGCGCCTTCGCCTCGTCGCGGCCGTCATGCTTCTGCTCTGTTCCGCCCACAAGCTGTGGTTTTAACAAGCTGTCACCTGATGGTTACCGGCTGGACTCCATGGAAATGAGCTGCTGGGAGATCCTAGGCCTCTGACACGCGCACACACACATACACGCACACACACATGCACGCACACGCACACACACGCATGCACAGACACGCACGCGCACACACACACACATGCACGCACACACACACATACACGCACACACACACGCATGCACAGACACGCACGCGCACACACACACACATGCATGCACACACACACGCGCACACACACGCACACACACGCACGCGTACACACACACGCACGCACACACGCATGCACACACACGCACACACACACATGCACGCACACACACAAACACACGCATGCACAGACACGCACGCGCGCGCACACACACACACACACATGCACGCACACACACACACATATGCATGCACACACACACGCATGCACACACACACACGCACGCACACACACAAACACAGACCTGTATTCATATCTTTCATTTCTATGGGCATAACCCTAATCCCAGAGATGCCAACCTTAACCCTAACCCAGCCCTAATAGTAACCAAACAAAAGACAAGACTTTTCACATTTTTACTTTTTTGATTGAGGTTTTCTTTATGGGGACTGGGAAAAAGGTCCACGCAACATCAAAATAACAGGTTTTTATGCCTTTGTGGGGACATTTGATCCCCACAACATAAGTAACACCTAGGACCACACACACACACACAGCTGAGTTTTTCTGGCCTTCCCATTGCCAATATAACCCATAACTAACTAAACTCATAGGCAAAAGAATTCCAATAGCCAGCAAATTTCGACACTTTTAGGTTATAATTTGTTAAGTAGGTGAAGTTGCATTTGGCTCGTGGGGTCCCCCCCCGCACAATCTCAGGTTTATTTTCAAGATTTCGCATCTCAGTACACCTACATACAAATAAGCACGTCGGATTATATAACATAGAATTAGTCCTTAAAAATGGAAAGGTAAACATTCAGTCAGTAACAGCTTAATACTCTTCTGGACTCTATGCCCACAGCTGCGTGACGGTAAGAATTCCAGTTGAATTAGCGATTTGACAGCTGTGTAACAGCAGAGGCACGTTAGCTGCTGCTAACACTGGATTTGTAATGATGCAGCACGGCTCTTGCGCAGCGGCCACACAGATTCCGCAAATGGGTCGCCTTTTCCGCTGCATTCTGTTCCCATTTTCTCATTTGGAGATGGGTCTTTCATTTCACTTGCTCAAGGTTGTGCCTTTACTTCCCCAGTTAACTGGTTAGCCATATGTGCTAATTTAGCCCATCCATTTTCTATACCTGCTTGTCTTAAGCAGGGATGTGGGGACTATTTTAGCTGCACACGCTAATTTTCCCGTACGTGCTAATTTAGCATTCAGGGAAGAGGCATTCGTGCTAGCATTGGCTTCACTGTCATACTGCCCCGAGTAACTCCCTCAGTCCTCAGGATACTTTAGCAGGTATCTTTGCCCCACTTGGGCTTAAAACCACCCCACAGCTAAAAAACACTATTTTATAATCTCAGCAGGGTTGCCAACTTTGTTCCGTTGGCTGGAGTGAGATTTTCAACTCCAGACAAGTCTGCATGCACATTTACATGTATGTAAGAGTTTTTTTTACCTTGTAAATAGTCAGTAGGGTTTGCAAACCACCCCGGCACTTTTGATGCACGCCAGATGGATGGAACCCTGCTCAAAATACCTTCCAGGCTGAAGCTTCCCCATGCTGCCTCAGGATTTAGCCTCAGAGTGTCCGCTGCCTGTCACAGGTGCCCGGAGTCATCTCGCCCTGACGCCACACGGCCCTGCCTCATGCCCTGCAGGCGGGACTGCATTGTGACGGCCTTCAGTGAGTGGACACCCTGCCCGTCCGGCTGCCAGCCAGGTATGCAGCTGTCAGGCAGCTCCGTGTCAGTGTGCCCTCCCCGGGGCTGCGTCTGGAGCGAGGCGTGCATGTAGCGTGTCGTGGCAGCTTCCCGGGCAGAAGAACACATGCAATGTGACTGAACAGGGCACCTCATATAGATGGCTGATCACACTGTGAATGTGCCCAGGATTATGAATTCAAACCTATACAGGAATAAATGTCATCATATGTGAAGTAAGGCCTCATATTGTTTACTTTATACTGGAAAAAATATATATTTTATGCTTAGACGTAGGTCAGGGTGAAGAGGATCTTTACAACAATTTTCATTTATTTGACAAATTTACATATGCTAATCAAATGTTTTTTTTTACTTTTTAGTATAATTTTATGCATGTTGATTATTAAATATGATATTTGTATTCAGGCTCATTAGAGAGAAGCTGCACATTTTATGGGCTCAGTGCGATGTGACTGTTGAGCACGTAGCCTTGTGGAGCGATATCTGATTTTTTTGTAGTGAGGTTGCTCTATGTTACTGGCTGTGGCTGTGATTCCTTCTCAGTTCCATTGTCCTCCATTGTGAATAATCAGTATTGTGCAGTTGTGTGTCAGGTGCAAGACAAATGAGGACAAATGAGTTTATCAGCTTCATCAGCTCCTCATTCATGATCAGAATGACGTATGTCATTGTTTGTTGTGTGTGTATATGTATATATTACATTGTGGTGTATTTTGTTTGGTTACGTTGTCATTGTTGGGATTAGAGTTTTGCCCATAGAAATGAATAGACGGTCCACATAAGGATATGAATACAAATGCGTGTGTGCGTGTGAGTGTGTGTGTGTGTGTGTATTTTAAAGAGAGAGAGAATGTGTGTGTGGTCTGGGAAACAGGGTATCTGTACTGCTCTTGAAAATGGTCCCATTTAAAATTCAGGAGCTGTCCTGGTTTTGTTATGGCAGGCATTTGCTGCCTTTGTGGTCCTTGCACTGATAGAAAATTTTGTCTGCACCTTTCTCTCCCTCCCTTCCTCTGCCTCTATATTTCCATGTTCCTCTCTTTTACTCTTTTATAGTCAACAGCACTGTGACCACCCAATCACGGTACAGAATCATCATGCAGAAATCAGCCAACGGGGGACAGGAATGTCCGGACACTCTTCACGAGGAAAGAGAGTGCGAGCCACTTCCTGTGTGCCCGACCTACAGGTGACCAAGTTATAAATCCACACAGAGTTAGCCTACTAACTAATACTGTTCCACTATGTGAAATCTGATGCTGTATCCAAGGTGCTTTCACTGAATTATTAGTAAATCTGAAACTTTAAAATTTGCTTTGGAAGCATAATAAATAAATCCATCATAATAATAATGCACAAGCATTTGTAGAAAAGTTTGTTTTAGGGAATAGAAATTACGTGTTGGCCAAGCCCCAAGAATAACATGCGTGTAAATATCATCAGCGATGCTGACCACACTTAATCCCTCCACCTCTGTCGTCTGGATCTTTTTGTAGATGGAAGATACACAAATGGCACCAGTGTATGTTGGTGCCGGACTCTGTCCAGCAGGGACTCACAGGGGTGGGAGAGTCGTGTGGCCGTGGGCTAGAAATTCGAGGTAAGAGAGAGAGATTTTGGTCGAAGGTTTATTTACGTTTTTGTGTTACCATCTCCCTCGCACAAGCCGATGCTCTGAATGTACCATTTTATACATTTCTGTCACCTTCCTTCCTTTTCGCCCAGCACATACGCTAAGCTCTTTTTTCGGACCCAGGCGGCACAATGAGAGCTACTCTTCCCGCGGGAAGCAGCAGCCGCCATCGTGCGTGTGGCTTGCGGCACATTCCACGGAGCCCGTTGCTCTTTCCCCACACGCACACGTCTGGCCCGACGCCCACGCTCTCGAGCCAGCGGGGGCACGCGCACCAAGTCTGATGCTGGAGCAGGACAGCCGTGTCAGAAGGGTCAGGCACAGTTTAAAGCGCTGGGTGTCCCTCGGTGCTGGCGAGTAACCTCCTCGCACGGCTGATTTATGGGGGTGGCTCGAGTGAATTATCGCCCTCATTCTGAGAAGGGAAATTGCTTCACTGGTCTGAAGCTCGGCGCCACAGAAAGAAATCCAACAGTCCTCCTCTCCCCATTCCCCCCCTTCAAATTAAAACCCTTTCAGATGCATTTGTTATGGAAAAACATTTTGTTTTCTCCAAATTCCATGCAGAGACACCTGGTGTGTAGAGATGCCCTCTGAAAATCACCTCTGACTCCAGATAAAATGCCTGGCATTTACCCAGCTCATCCATCAATCTATCAGTCCATTTTTATAACTGCTTGTCTTATTCAGGGTTGTGGGGGGGTTAGTCCCATGAGAATGTGGGGAAGATAGACAAACTCCACACACAGCCTTGACTCGAACCCAGGTCCCAGTGGTACGAGATGACGGCCCTAACCACTGCACCACTGCACCACCCCTCGTTTGCTCATTTATACTTCCTGTTTTTCAGGATGTTTTAACTTTGTATCATGCAATTTTTAAGTCAAACATTCTTGCTGCCTGTTTGTCTACATTCTTACCGAGGAAATCATTCAAAATTAATGCTTTATTCTTATGGCTTATATGCATTTTTTTTCTGAGTATTTTTCTGTTGGCATTTTTCTGACTAATCTTGTGATGTAAATGAAATTTTAGGTATCTCAGGGTAAATTAGATACAAATAGTTTTCTCAGCACACTGAAACAGTTTTTAGAGAAACGGATTCTCATTAAAATTAAAGGAAAACGATGGATTCATGCAGCAAGGGATTCCTTGACCTTCAGAGTAACCTCAGACTCAAGGGATATTAATCATATCAAGTCGCATAAAGCAGAATAAGTTCATTTAAAAATGTATTTCTGTAGGTTCCTGTCAAGCCTTACAAGTCTAAAGGACAACAGAAAAAAAATGACCCCCGTGTCCTTTTGAGTGACGATTCTCATTATATTCACTTTCCATTTATAAAAACCAAGAATTTGCCTTGGAGAAGCGCGCCGTTATCGGGGCGAAATGCAGTCGCGTCTTCATTAATATTTGTCACACTGTTGAACGAGGAGACTGGCATTGTGAACTTGCCAATCACCATGAAAGTCAGGACCGGATCTGAGTTCTGCTGGTGACTCATGGCATCAGTCAGACTGGTCGGCCCAACGAACCATTTAGCTACAGGCCGTCCCCAGCTTCTGAATGTGGTTCGTTCTCTAAGTCTTTCTTCAAGTCAAATTTGTAGGTAAGATGCTTAGTAATGCTGCATACAATAATAATTATAGAGTAATAATGAAAGTATCTCCATATGGTAGCATACTATACTTCAAGCTAATAAACCGCTGAAGTCACATAATGTTTTTATGAGCGTAACAAAGTGTGTACGTTTGTCATTATGAACCACTGAACTTAACTTACGTTCCTAATATATTACGCTTTATGGTGGTAATCCATGCAGGGAACATAATTTCAGATATGTTATGGGTTCCACTGAGATACAGGTAGCTGATTATGAGAAAGACCTTGGTGTGTATGTTAATGCTTCCCCACTCTCGCCAGTGTGGGGAAGCAATAAAAAAGGCCAATAGGATGTTGGGTTACATCTCTAGGTGTGTGGAGTTT
>JABFEA020000106.1:1613045-1626553 GCA_019775915.2 Cyphomyrus plagiostoma | reverse complement strand
GCTCCTTTGGTGTTTCGTTGTTCGGGGGGGGGGGGGGGGGGTTGTGGTGGGGGGGGGGGGGGGGGTGGGGGGGTGGGCGGGGCGGGCCGGGTGGTTGGTACACTATGAAATAAGAGTCCTGAGTAATAATTATGTCCTTTTAAATGGAAAGTTCATAAGCTGCAGTTGGTTTTTAAAAAACAGCATTCGCTTGGACTGTTATTTGGAGCAAAATAATGATTAAAACTTGTTCAGAAAGTCGGTTTGTCACGATACGTCACCACGACTTAACGTGGATGGCACGCAGAAAGCAGATTAATGCGTTTTTAATTCTTGCGGACAGCTGTAACTGTTGGCGGCGTTGTGAACATCGCAGTGCGTTACCTGCTGTTGCAGGTGCTGGTTTGAGATTGCCTGCGTCTGTGATAGCCATGTGAATAACAGATGTCTGATGCAGAGATCCACAGTGCACACTCTGGTTCTGTTTGAAGTGTGTGAGAGAGGCCTGGGGTGGAGCTAGGGACACCTACGGCAAGGGCGCTAGGATAGGAGAATGCGCAGTGGACGGGGCGTCTTGGTATCGATAAATCTCACATTAAGTCATAATGAGAAATTCCAAATGCACTTGTTGCATATCGTTCACTGGAAAAGAAGTAGGAGGTTCATACCTGCAGGTGACCAACGGGAGTCTTTGCTTTGTACCACCTGCAGTCGGTACTGTGGACGTCGCCTAGGAACCTGCTGCCCATATCTGCTTCAGTGTCCTTCTTCCTGGTGCACATGGGTGTGTGACCTGGGCCCGGCGGCATCCTCACCGCTCCTCGTGTGTCTGTCCCCAGGTGTATGAGGCAGTGCCCTGTTACAGCGAGTGCAGTCAGTACACTTGGGCACCAGAGCCATGGTCGGCGTGCGCCGTCAACATGGTGGACACGCCGTCGAGCTGTGGGGAGGGCGTGCAGAGCCGCAAAGTCAGGTGAGTCTTCACCTTCCATGTCCGCGCCACCCATCCTCGTTGGAGTGGGGGGGGGCACGGCGTGGTGTTGACTGTGGTACACCCCCCCCGAAATGGCAGGTGTGTGCGGAAGGACACTGAAGCTCCTGCGAGTGACACCGTGGACAGCAGCCTGTGTGACCCAGAGGAAGCGCCCCCTAGTGCCCAGACCTGCTTCGTGCCCTGCCCCGAGGACTGCGTGATGTCGCAGTGGAGCCAGTGGGGCAGCTGCCCTTCCGTAAGCATCATGCAGGCACCTCGGCGCCATCTGTGGCCCCGAAGACGTCCGGAAACAGCCCCCGGCTGCAGAAGTGCGCCTCTGTTTGCCTCGACTCGTTTTTTTTGCCTCCGTGTATCCCAGCTTCTCGGGGGAATTTTCAGAGTCTTTCACAAACGCTGACATTTTATCGATTGTAGAACCAGGCACGGTATGGAACACAGAGGACAGGAAGCAGGCTGTAAGAAAGCAGGCAACTGTGATGCACGGCTACAGAATCACTGGGGAGACAATAAGCCTTTCTAGTGGATGAGAACCTGGACACAGCCTGAATCAGCCGTAGCTCCTTGGAGCTGTGCTGAGTTATGTTCTGTATCACACCTGATACCACATTACACTGCTGCTGTCATAACATAAAACATCGAAAGTCAGCTTTTCGTTATGATCTGACCCTACATTAGTACCTTATCAATAACATTAACAGGAGATGCATTTTCAGGCCCAAATGATGTTGTGTTGATGGTTTACAACTTGAGTAAATGTCGTAAATATGTGCTTTAGTGACAGAACGATACTGACCGCCTTAGGCCGGTGATGGCTGGCACATAGATGAACTTTTGCTTTGTTTAGTCCCTCTGCTGAATTAGCTTAATTAAGGGTGGAAAATTTGCAGAAGAAGTGCATTGATGCCCTTTGTTACATCAAACTGTGGCACACGGAGATGTATGACCGTCACCAATTTTGTGAGGAAGGTTGCACCATTGTGTCTGCTTACAGATAATTAGCAGAGTAGCTGACAGAGGGTTAGGCATGTGGATCGAGGTGAATTCTGTTCTCATTAATGACCCCGCGTGCCCGGCCTATTCCATAAGGCTCTGCCTGTTTTCACGGTCCGCAGCTGTTCGTTAAAGTCCATTAATAACGCCGATGTCGGTTATTTCATATCAGGTGACTCAGCCGAGCTGACCTGTCTACAGTGTCTTGAGACGTTTCGCCGTCGCATATGTGTATTTAAGTAACTCCTTGTCGGGTCACCACGCGGACTTAATGCTGTGATCTCATGCAGCCGTGTGAGCAGAGCATGGTGAGGACCCGGCAGAGGCAGACGCTCCGTCTCTCACAGGCGGGCAGCACTTGTCCGGAGGAGAGCCAGGCCGACAGGTGTGTCCTGAACAGCTCCTGCTCCAACTACCACTACAATCTGTCAGGTACGCACAGCAGTGCTACAGCACCCTGAGTCACGTGCACGAACGGTAGCAGTGTCAGCGCCACTTCAAAATCTCACTCCAGCCATCTCACCAGAGTTGGCAACCCTGAAGGCATTGCTGGTCTTTGAAATTCCCCCATTAGAAATCTGACATTCCATCAAATACTGCGTGAATTATAGAAAATGTTGGATCACGAGTGTGGATCGCAGTGTAGTCCTCTAGAAACCGTGTATTTGTATCCGGCAGACTGGAGCACCTGCCTGCTCAGCGAGAGCGCCATCTGTGGCCAGGGGGCAAAGGAGCGGCAGATGGACTGCGTGCGCAGCGATGGCGCGGTGGTGGAGCCCAGCGTGTGCAAAGAGGTAACGGATCCCTCTGCACGCCCCGTTAATAGTCTGATAATAGGCGCCTGTTTAAGGTGACACATCACGTCAGGATGACAAGGTGCGTAGTGCTGAGCACAGCTGATCTGTCACATATTCCTGCTTCGGTGACACTTTCAGCCAAAGCCAGTATTACCCATTCATACAGCTGAGTATTTTCTGGAACCATTCAGGCTAAAGGTCTCACAACAGTGTCAGCAGCCCTCTCTGCTTTGATCCGTCAGGGAAATGTTACCTTTTAGCCCGAGGCTGCTTAAGAGCTCTCCTACGGTGGGAGATACAGCCATCGGGTGGAAATGCAGACCTCAACGCATTTCCCCGTTTGCTGTAGTTGACTCTGCGTTGCACTTCGTTGTGGGAATTTCCTACGTTTGAGAGAATCCCCTAGGAGAGGCTCTCCATTCTCTCACGTTACTCCCTCTGCCTGATCCCTCCTCTTGGCTCACACAGTTGCTCCCGCCGGCCGAGTGGCAGCTCACCATGGCCTGTGTGGTGGACTGTCCCGTGAACTGCCTGCTCTCAGAGTGGACGCCCTGGTCCTCTTGCTCCGTCACCTGTGGCTTCCAAGGTACCCCCCCCCCCCCCACATTATTCTGCTGTTTACAATCATCCAGTTCATGTATGCCTAGTAGGGTTTATTTACTTATGGTGTCTAACACAGTATGTGGATCTTAATGTGTGAGAATCACTATTTTAAATTTGTAATAGTGGCTTAGAACTGCATTTAGGGTGCCGCTGGCTCATGCTGGGTGGGGTTCCCTCTGGACATGGTTTGTCAGAGTAAGCAGAAGCCCAGACTCTGACCCGGTCCGATCCCCCTGGGACTCCTGAAGAGGAACTCAATTCTAATTCATGCCACACCCTTTTTTTGGTTTTTGCACAGCAGAAAATACTAGCATTGTGACTAGCACAAGTGACGCATATGTCTGAGGCTGCTCCCTCAAGGTTTACCTTTATACTACCTGCGGCTTAAGGAGATTCAGGGCAAACAGCTACCTCTTGGGTTCCAAGTGAGTCCTACGGGCGCAGAACTCCATCCGCGCCCCAGCCATCTAACAGCGACAGTACCACCCCCCCCAAAAGAACTCTCACTGTCTTCCTCAGACGTGCAGTGTAATGTCGTTTCAGTTCAGCACGCTTGCACACTGCCACTGTAGTTGCGAGAGAGTTCTCACTCCTCCTGTGCTTCCAGAGCACTGAAAAGGAACTGGGGCTCACTTTCAGTGTTTTATTTGCTATTTGCAATACATGTGTTGACATGTTTGGCTTATGTTACTTTCTCTGTAGTGTTGAATTCCCGTGAACCAGAATGCTTACTGCTTATGTGCCAGACTCATTTCCTATAAAGACAAACTGGCAGATACCAATTTGATCGCGCGACTTACTGCAATTTAACCCCCTTCTCCCAGGTCAGATGGTACGGTCCCGAGGCGTGATGCAGCAGGCACACGAACAGGGCCGGCCCTGTCCCTCCCAGCTGTCCCAGACCAAGCCATGTCCAATAAGGCCCTGCTACACCTGGCTGCTCAGTGACTGGTCCTCCTGTTGGGTGGAGGTACAGCTTTGCATCTCCCTTTATTTGAAATTGCGCGTCAGTTAGGTCAGTGGAGTGTGTTGAATTTTGTGGTTGACAAGAGCACCCCCTTCTGGTAGTTTGTTGGAACTTCTACTGCTTCTGCCCTTTTGGTGCTTGGACCCTGGGTGTCTTGCAGGACCTTCACAGCTGGTTTATTTTTATGGTAATAATTCTGCGCGTCAGTTACCAGCTGATACATATACAGCTGGTGTAGAGGTTTCATTAGGTTTTCCTTCACATTTTGATAATTGATATGTATCCATAAAAACAGTGACTCGTTGGGTGGCAGGGCAGCCTCACATTTCTAAGGTTTAAGGCACAAATCCTGTGTGTTTGTGTAGAGTTTGCATATTCTCCTTCTGCAGCTCAAAAACATACAGCTGTGATTGGTGCCTCGAAATTGGTAACGGTGTGTGATTTTGTGTGTGTGACCTGTGATAGACTGGCATCCAACCAAGGCTGTGCCCCAGCCCTGGGCCCTGTGCTGGGTGGATGTATGTCCATCTGATAGCAGCCCTCCCAAACTTAATGCAGTGTTTCCCAATCCGGTCCTCGGGGACCCACAGAGCTGGGAGGGAGCAAAAATGTGGACCGGCAGTGGGTCCCCAAGGAGCGGATTGGGAAACACTTGCTTAATGCATCATAGAGGCTGTTTTCTATGTGTCTGATCCATGTGTTTGGGATGCAGGTCCCTTTTGTGCAGCGCATCTAATATGTAACAGTAGCAAACCTTAAAACGGAAATGTAGACGAAACTGCTGGCTTAATGCTAAGATCTTCATGCTAAGATCTTCATGCCATTTCCCTGCCACTGAAAACAGCTGTAAAGACAGCCAGACCCCCACAACACATTAAAATTACCTCCACTGTAATTTCAGTTTCACTATTTCAATTACACATGGTAGGTTCAATCAAATACGTCCCCCTAACTAAGAGCGGCAGGCAGTTTGGGAGCACCCACAAGCCCTCTGCTTTTCCACACTCTACTTCTCCCGTTGGAGAACAGTGGCCTGATTGTCTGGCTGCATGATAAGGAATAGGGAAGGCTTTAATTGAATTCCTGCAGAGCTCACCTACACACTCAAGGGTCTATTTAGGGGACGTAGTGTCATTGGGACGTGATGTGGGCCTTAATAATGGGCATCAGTGCTCCGATCATTAAAATCCAGCCAAGGCCATGTTCTCATTCCCATTGAGTAGTGGACCTCGCTCACTTTGTCTCCCTATCTCACCCTCCCTCTATTTCTCTGTCATCCACCTTGAGCTTTAATTAAATGTGTCCGGGACTCCTGCTCGTCCCCAGAGTCTCTGGAGCACTGATCCAACATGCCCTCCTTTAGTCTCACACGAAGGCATTCGCTGTACGATCCCTGACCCTCCCTTCGCTGGCCGGCACGGCTGTTGGACGCTGGATCCCTGAGCCGTTTCGTTTATGTGATATATCTTGCTAATCACTCCTGGCCGTGTTTTTGTCCCGGTCAGGGTCTCCGCTTGCGAGGTCGCCCTCTTTGGAAGACTGGCTGTTCTGTATTTCCCGACCCTGCTGGGAACAGGAGTGCATTGGAGAGATATTTGGAAACATTTATATATGCTGGCAGAGTGCCTGTTTGAATTTTTAATAAAACACTTTTAGCGTCACTCTCAATGTGCAGTTTGAGCTGGATTCCGTCTGGTTCACAGCTCCCAGCTCAGTGACGCCCTCTCATTCCTGCCCACAGGGGGCGCAGTGTGGGGAAGGGGTTAGAGAGAGGAACCTGACCTGCGTCGTGCACGGAGGAGACCCGCTGGATGTCTCGTCAGCCAGGGCTGTGGGTGCAGAGATGTGCGAAGACAGGCTGAGGGGGGCAGAGGGGCGAGAACTCCAGCTTCCCTGCTCGGTACCCTGTCCAGGTGAAGGCCTCTCCTGTGTTCTTTTGAGTTTTGTTCTGTATTGTAATGTTCTTGCGTTAGGTTGCATTGGGTTGTGTTTTGTTGTGTTGGGTGAGGTTGTGTTTTGTTTTGTGTGTGTGTGTGTGTGTGTGCTGTTGTGTTGTGCTGAGTTAGGTTGTGTCCTGTGTGTTCTGTTGTGTTGGGTGAGGTAGTGTTTTGTTGTGTGTGTGTGTGTGTGGGTGTGTGTGCTGTCGTGTTGTGCTGGGTTAGGTTGTGTCCTGTGTGTTCGGTTGTGTTCCATGCTTTCTCTTCTGTTGTATTAGGCTGTGTTGTGTGTGTGTGCTGTTAAGCTGAGCTGGGTTAGGTTGTGTTCTCTGTGTTCTGTTCTGTTCTGTTGTATTAGATTGTGTTGTGACGTGTGTACTGTTGTGTTGAGCTGGATTGTATTCTGTGTGTTGTGTTCTGTTGTATTAGGTTGTGTTGCGTGTGTTCTGTTATGTTGTGTTACCACCTGTCCTGCTAAAACCCTGCTTTGGCTGTGTTATATACCCAGTCCTATTAAATGGCTCTTCCTGGCTGGTGTTCCATTCACTTCCTTAATAATAACCTGCCCTGTTGCCTTATCCATGTTCTCAGGTATGACACGGCTGTGGTGTTCCCAGGTAGAATGTTGTCCTGTCATGTCGTGCAAGCTGCCCTGGTTAAGCGGTGTAGGTTTGGGTCGTGGTCTGTACCTTGTCGAGGTTGAATGCTGGTGTTCTGCCAGTTAAAAAAATGGCTAAAAGATGGCTGTAGGCGGTGTTTAGTAGCCTCTCTCCAGTAGGCGGTGTTCAGTAGCCTCCCTCCAGTAGGCAGGGTTCAGTAGACTCCCTCCTGTAGGCGGTGTTCGGTACCCTCCCTTCTGTAGGCGGTGTTCGGTACTCTTCCTTCTGTAGGCGGTGTTCGGTAACCCCCCTCCTGTAGGCGGTGTTCTGTAACCCCCTCCGGTAGGCGGTGTTCTGTAACCCCCCTCCGGTAGGCGGTGTTCAGTAAACCCCCTCCTATAGGCGGTGTTCGGTAGCCTCTCTCCAGTAGGCGGTGTTCAGTAGCCTCCCTCCAGTAGGCAGGGTTCAGTAGACTCCCTCCTGTAGCTGGTGTTCAGTAACCCCCCTCCAGTAGGTGGTGTTCGGTAGCCTCCCTCCAGTAGGCGGTGTTCGGTAACCCCCCTCCTGTAGGCGGTGTTCTGTAACCCCCTCCGGTAGGCGGTGTTCAGTAAACCCCCTCCTATAGGTGGTGTTCGGTAGCCTCTCTCCAGTATGCGGTGTTCAGTAGCCTCCCTCCAGTAGGCAGGTTTCAGTAGACTCCCTCCTGTAGCTGGTGTTCAGTAACCCCCCTCCAGTAGGTGGTGTTCGGTAGCCTCCCTCCAGTAGGCGGTGTTCGGTAGCCTCCCTCCAGTAGGCGGTGTTCGGTAGCCTCCCTCCTGTAGGCGGTGTTAAGTAACCCCCCCTCCAGTAGGCGGTATTTGGTAGCCTCTCTCCTGTAGGCGGTGTTCGCTACCCTCCCTTCTATAGGCGGTGTTCGGTAACCCCCCTCCTGTAGCCGGTGTTCGGTAATCCCCCTCCAGTAGGTGGTGTTCGGTAGCCTCCCTCCTGTAGGCAGTGTTCAGTAACCCCCCTCCGGTAGGCGGTGTTCAGTAACCCCCCTCCAGTAGCCAGTGTTCAGTAACCCCCCTCCAGTAGGCGGTGTTCTGTAACCCCCCTCCTGTAGGTGGTGTTCAGTAACCCCCCTCCGGTAGGCAGTGTTCAGTAACCCCCCTCCGGTAGGCGGTGTTCGGTAACCCCCCTCCGGTAGGCGGTGTTCGGTAGCCTCCCTCCTGCAGGCGGTGTTCAGTAACCCCCCTCCAGTAGGCGGTGTTCAGTAGCCTCCCTCCTGTAGGCGGTGTTCAGTAGCCTCCCTCCTGTAGGCGGTGTTCAGTAACCCCCCTCCAGTAGGCAGTGTTCAGTAACCCCCCTCCAGTAGGCGGTGTTCGGTAGCCTCCCTCCTGTAGCCGGTGTTCAGTAACCCCCCTCCTGTAGGCGGTGTTCAGTAACCCCCCTCCAGTAGGCAGTGTTCAGTAACCCCCCTCCAGTAGGCGGTGTTCGGTAGCCTCCCTCCTGTAGCCGGTGTTCAGTAACCCCCCTCCAGTAGGCGGTGTTTGGTAGCCTCTCTCCTGTAGGCGGTGTTCGGTAGCCTCCCTACATTAGGCGGTGTTCGGTAGCCTCCCACGCAGTGCTCCTTTAGTTGTGCTGTTTACACTCTCCAGAGAGGTGGCTGTCATTTTGTGTTGCCTTCCCTTTGATGGCAGAATGCTGATGTGTTTAATTCTTAGTGTTTTTTATCATAAACAAATAAGCAGTGAAACGTGCTGTACTGAACTCACTGAGTCATGTGTTCGGCCAGCTTCTGCAGAGACAGGCTTCCAGTCAGAAACCCTGAGGACAGAATGATCTCCTGAACACTCCCCAAGACTCATGTCTCGCAATTAGAATTTTCCTCGCCTGGCAGATGGAGCCTGGGGCCGGTGCTTTGTGTCACAGCCCTGCGGCGAACCCCACACCGGACATATTTTCCACAACTGCTGTTACTTGGTCAGCAGGACGTAACGCGTGTTAAAAGAGGGATTATGCATGTTATTTAACATAAAACCTGCACGGTGCAGAGCATTAGAGCGAGTCCATGGTGACTGTTGGCATCCTTTTCTCAAGCGAGGGATGGAGTCAGATTTTGACCTGCCACTGATGGATGATGAACATCCGCGTCACATGAATTTTGCTGATGCCGTGTCAAGGCCCCGGATCTGTGGCAACAACACCGACAATGATCCCCAGCCCACCGCCATTGGTATCGACAGCTGTTGATTAACAGTAGAATCCAGACCAACGTAAAACAGCTTACGTGTGTTTCTTCCCGTGCTACTGGAAGCCAATTGTTTATCTAAGGATAATGATCACCATTCTGTCCACTTCGCCTGGGGGTGACTGGCAGCCGTCGCTGTCTTTTCCCGACAGGAGACTGCCATCTGACAGAGTGGTCGTCCTGGAGCTCCTGTCAGCTGACCTGCCTGAATGGGAGGAGCTTTGAGACGATGGGCCAGCAGGCTCGCTCCAGGGCTGTGGTCATCCAGGTCCCAGAGAACCAGGACAGCTGCCCTCAGCAGGTCTTTGAGACGCGGCCCTGCAAAGGTTTGTGGGACCTTGTGGTATCTGGGTATGGTTACTGCAAATACAAAAATGTACGTCTGTTAAGAGAATTTGGTTATTATTGCTATTGCGCGGTATGTGAGCAGAATCTCCAGCAGGGTGCGCTATTTCTCAGCAGCTGACCGTATTTCTCCCACAATGCCACAGATGGGAGGTGCCACAGCTATGAGTGGAGGACCAGCGGGTGGAAGGGCAACGAGCGCTCCGTGTGGTGTCAGCGTTCGGACGGGGTCAATGTGACAGGTGTGTGCCGCCCTCGTCCTGTCAAGTGCACGTAAACACACGCATAATGGCGCTTACTGGTCAAGTTCAAGACCGAAGGAAGGTTTTCTCATGGAATAGGTCTTCCAGGGACATATTTATTTGCACGATAACAAAAAGAAAAAATGTGAAAAAAAACACTTGTTATTTTTTATCCAGTTTCCATTGAATAATCAGATCATTTTGTTAACAGCCTCTTTGAGAGCACAAAGTAGCTTTTAGTAGATTTTCAGTGGCTGTGATGGACTGGAATCCCAACCCAGGTGCCCTGTGGTTTCTGGAATCAGCTCCAAGCTCAGCTTGACCTTGTACTGGATAAGTAGCTATGGACAGATGGATTCACAGGGTATTCAACCGCTTGGTTGAAACAAAATCCTGGTCTGGATTTTTACTTTCCGAACTTGACTTCCTAGAGTTCAGTGTGCGACGCTCTGCCTGCGGTGTTGCCTTGCATTTATTTTGTGAAAATGGGGATAGCAAATTCAGAAGTTGTTTCCGTGCGCAGCACTCTTAACACTGTCACTGGACAGGACATAGTCAGGCAGCTGCATCGGGGCTCCACCCTGCCTTCTGCACCCTCCTCACCCTTCAGCTAAAAGATTTATACACAAGCAGCTCCCGCCAGCAGGACGAAGGTCCTTTTTGTAAGTGTAAAATAAGGTAGCTTCATAAATGAACCAATGACAAAAGACTAAAGGCTACAAGTAGAGTAATGTGCTGTAAATAAGCGCTAAGGAGATGCTATCAGTATACGGAAGCTTCCGCGGCGCTCAGGAGCCCTACCGGCACCATCTCCCACCGCACCGAAGACACCGCCCCCCCCCCAGGGGGCTCGGGGGGTGGTATTACTCTTGCACATTCTGACGTGCAATTTTCTGCGGCAAAAATTACGGCGCCCACAAGCCGATGAGAGATCCTGATAGGCTCGCGGAGCCATCCATTAGGTCGGGCGTGCCGCCTGTGCGGCTGTTGGCTGTGAGTGGGAGGGGCTAACGGGCAGCGTGTTCACTGCCGCCCACAGGAGGATGCGTCCCACAGGAGATGCCCACGACCATCAGGCACTGCTATCCCCCCTGCACCAAGCCGTTCTCCCACTGCACACAGGTAAGGTCCTCGCAGAGCCCCTGCAGTCAGTACTGCCAGTGGGGGTGGGTGGGGTGGGGAGTAATTTAATATCCATGAAAATGTGTTATGTTAACACATAGTTTAATATATAGGTTATTAAATTCATTCTGGGTGCCAGGCTGAGGTGGGAAATTCAGGTCCAGGTAATTAAAATCCGAACCAAGATTTTGTTTGTTGGTTGAAACAGTCTTGGTCTGGCCTTTTTTTTCTGAACCTGAGCTACCCACCTCTGGTGGCAGGGATTCAATAAATCAGTCATTCAAAATATATTGAACTGCAGCCTAATCTGAGTGCCTGTGACTAGATCAGAAAATGCCTTAAAAGGGCTGGGCCTCCCCAGATGAATACTCATATGTTTGTTCCGCCACCCCTCCAGAGGGGCGTCTGTGGCTGTGAGGCTGGCTACACAGAAGTGATGACTGCCCATGGATTTCTGGATTACTGCACGCGCACCCCAGGGCTTGATAATAACAAAGCCGACGTCAAGATCAGCTCTGGCAGGTTCAAGCCCGGGACGTCCCAAATCCAGGAGTTCTTCCATGAGTGGTCGCTGAAGCCCGTCGGACCAGGTAGCACATCATTGTCCTTCTGGGTGGATGCTGACGCCAGACCAAAAACAACTGAACTCCCAGCTATACAGCGGCCTGGTCACACTGTCTATCAGTAGTACGGAATATCTCCTTTATCTTGTCTGGGAACATCTAAAGAATCTCAAGAATATATATCGCTAAGATAAAAATATATCTGCAATAAAAAGATGGGGTCGAATGTCCAGCTCTGAACACAAACCAGAACTTTTATTCATTCGTTCATTTTGTATGGTAATAAGGAGCATCACCACAAGGTGAATCCTATCCACCCATCCACATTCCAGCCCCTTGACTTGCTCAGGCTCACTGAACAATGTGAGATCATTTAATGCATCTCATGCACATGAGCATGCACTGGAGGCATGCACTGGAGCCATCTGCAAGCGTGTGGTTCCGGCATCTGTTTTTAATGGCTGGCGTTTGGGCTGCATCCAAGCCTCTTCACAGGTCGGTGCCTCACGCAGCCAGGCTCCGGTCCTCCCTCTCACATTTGTCTGCCCCCCCCCCACCTCCCCCCACACCCTTCAGCAGCATGTTGTCTTTGAGGCTTCATATGTTTTGTCCGTGAGGACCCTTAAATTCTGATGACGAATATGGCCGCTGCCCTCTTGGCTCACAGGGGTGTGTTGAATGAAAGGCTGCCTTTTTTATAAGGGTGGGGCGCTAATCAGATACATAACATGCTGTTCTCTGATGGCACAGATGGCAGAGTAAAGATGTGGGTCTATGGCCTGACTGCCGGAGGATTCGCTCTGATCGTGCTGGTTATTGCTCTGTCCTTTCTGCTGTGGTACGTATCGCGGGAGAAACGCCTCAGTCTGAATCTCTACCTAGAAGCCGCTCTGCTTTTCAGTAGCCCCAAGTAATAAAAACAAAAAATATATATACAACATATATATTTATATATTTTTTGCATATATATATTTGCATATATATACAACTATATTAATATCCTGCCAAACACCATTATGAGAGATTGGCCTGTTTTTTAATCCAACTGGTGTTGTCTGTTCATGGGATTCTAAACCATATTATTGTTATTTCAGCTCACTGGCTCCCTCAAGTGGTACATTTTAAAGTTTGAATTCTGTGGGAAGCTGAATTTAAAACAAATGTTGTCATGTTTAATTTACAGTAAAACACCCGTGCAGAGTAAGAGCTCCTCTCCGCCACAGAAACCTCTTACCCTGGCTTACGACGGCGACGTGGACATGTGACCGGCCCGCCTGGATAAATCAAGGGGGCGCAAGTCCACCAGGCTGCAAAAGGAGGAAACATATGCAACATTTCAATAAAGAGGACAGAGACCCAGATCAGCCAGCTCATGGCTGAGGAGCCATGGGACACGGGGCTTGACTGGGGTGTTTGAGTGCCATGAACAGGGCGGGTCCTGTGTGGACCCCCCCCCCCCCCCCGTGCTAACAGCACACAGTGCAGGAAGAGTTCCCCCAATCCAAATCAGTAAGCCCCGTCCTGACATTTTCAGGACTTCATCAGAACCTGGAAAGGGAACTCCCTGTAACAGATGGGCGGCCTTTACTTTTTCCTAAGGTGACTTTTTAATACTTAAAAAATGACAATAGCCAAAAGGAAATTAAAGTAAAATTTCAGTGAATGAAAACAGCAAGTTTGCCTTTATGCACTATATTAGTGCCGGTTCACCCCTCCCCATCTGATCAAACTTTGCCTTTTGTATTTACGTTGTGCTGCAAGAGTCTCTTCCTGTGAAGTTGTGTTCGTCAGTGATGCTGTCCTGAGGTGTGTCGGTGTCGCTTGACTTGGACGTTAAATATCATAGCAGGCTGGCTGGTACCGCATGAAGGAGCGTGAGAGATGGGCCATCATCCGCGCGCCTGATCAGCTGGAAGCGCGTGATGCGTCTCATCCCATTACCCACGAATCGGAGAGCAAAGCTGCTCCTTCCTCCCCCGTTGACCAGTTTGGGGGGGGGGGGGGGGGGGTTGTTGATTTTTTTTTTGTTTTGTGGTTTGTTGGGGTTGGTTTTTGTTTGTGTTTTTGTTGTTTTTTTTT
Source organism: Cyphomyrus plagiostoma (assembly GCA_019775915.2). Classification (NCBI taxonomy): domain Eukaryota; kingdom Metazoa; phylum Chordata; class Actinopteri; order Osteoglossiformes; family Mormyridae; genus Cyphomyrus; species Cyphomyrus plagiostoma. The sequence goes on along the minus strand of JABFEA020000106.1, from coordinate 1,613,106 downwards.
TTTTTTTTTTTTTTTTTTTTTTTTTTTTTTTATTTTTTTTTTTATTTTTTTTTTTTTTTTT
>JABFEA020000106.1:1591567-1611676 GCA_019775915.2 Cyphomyrus plagiostoma | reverse complement strand
TGATTGGTTGATTAGATAATTGCATTAATGAGAAATTGAACAGGTGTTCCTAATAATCCTTTAGGTGAGTGTATACACCTACCTTAACTCACACAAATGATGTCAGCATGTTCAAAAATGTTTGAGACACTTGCTTTTACACTTGTACTGTACATTCGTCTCTCTTTGCATGAACCAACAGTACTCTCCCATCATACTGGGATTGAACTTTCCCTGATATCTGCTTTCCTTCGTCTTGATATCCCCATGCTCATCGCTGACATCACCAAGATTGGGTGGGAAGTCGTCGAGGTGGGAATGTAAAAAGTGCATCTTGAGTGACATTCTGACACCCATTACCTGAAACGCTGTCAACATGTCCTCCACAAGCTCAACATAATTCTCTGATCTACGGTTACAGTCTGAGTGATGGTCTGTTGGTTCACGCCACACCATTGGTACAGCAAATGGCATCTTTTTCCGTTTGCCATTCAGTCACTGTGTTAAACGGGAGTAGCAGACAGTGCATGCTTTATCTTGGTCGCCAACTTTGCAACCAAAATAATGGTAGTATGCACTTCTAAATCTGCTGGGCAGATTCTTTTTCTGATCTTGTGCAGTAAATTGTACGCAGACAAAACAGAAGTTATCAGGATGGTTCACACAACCTCGCCTGTTCATATCATTCAAAACAAAAGCAATAAAAATGTAAAAATTCACAGGTAAAACAGTCAGTACAATCACTTTTAGGATAAAATTTCAAATTAGTGGTATATTTAAGCGATTATAGTCCAAAATTCAATGTCGCGTTACAGAAGCAGTAATCTACCGACGCTTCACGGCAGTGTTATCCACAAAAAATGCTACAAACACAAACAGAACCAGAACTTAAAAATGGGACGTGATAGACAAAACCGGTTTTCAGATTTGGAGTCAGCATGTGGACTTTGATAAGGTACAGTTGACAGAACTCCAGTAGCAAAATGACTGTTGACCAGCGTAATTAGCCTATACCATAATGATTTCGCCGAAACGGAAGGCAGCGTGCGATCACGGCCTAATGAACATAACCTAGTTACTTAAGCGAAGAGCGCAGATCTGCATCAATCTGATGTTTTTCTCCCAAGCAGGATTATATTTAGTTTAGTGAACTTTTCAAGTTCTGTTTTAGCGCTTGGGTTTGGTTTTTACCTACTATAGTTTGTGCAAAGTTTACTTGAAATGCATAACAAATGTCGTGCACGTACATGGCGGTCCTTTCAGATTTTCATAATGCGGGATTTTCATTACTTTGGAAGGGTAATGGCGATCTGTCGTTAGGAAATGTGATGTTTGCAGCACTGAAAATCATGCCGTTTGCGGTCTTAATCAACGCTCCCCACCAACCCCATTGAAACGTGTGCCGGGTTTTCGGAGAAGCGGCTGGTTATCTGTGTTCATGCGGTCTGAATAATGTCTATTCTTCTGATTAGTTATCTGTAAAACTCCGTGTGTTTACGTGGCGGTGGTCAGAGAGATTCATCTTGGTTTTGTTAAACAATGACTCATGCCTGGCACCTTTATAGCAGATTGCGTACACCTTCATCTATCTCGACAGTTGCCTTTAACGCTGATACAAACGGTTAAAAATCGACAAGGACCTTTGGGTTCCTTTTAAAAGCTAATTATGAAATAAATAGCAGGGAAGTAGGTTCGAAACACGTTTTTCAGTCTGTTCGCAGGTGCGCGTTGGTGTTGTAGATCATAAACACAAAATCCAGGGCTGCAAACTTGTGCCTGGAGTGAGATTTTCAATTCTTCGAGGCAAGTCTCGAGTTTTTTTTATTACCGTGTAAATAGTGTGTAGGGTTACCAAACTACCTTTTAAGTTTTAATGTAGCTAATTTTAGGTTTATGATGGAACAATATGGATTTGTCTTACGATTTCTTGCATGAGCGTGAGTCTCAAGCCAGATGCGTTAGAGTTGGCAACCCTGCAAAATCCTTAACTTGCCCCCACGCACCGATATTTGGGGGTGCATCTATAATCTTTTTCGGAGAATGTTATTTGCACCTCGCGTGCGCCATCTTGTGGGACACCTTGGTCATTACAATCAGTTAACGTGCACGTTGGAAGTCCTTATCCGAAGGTTTCCTCGTCCTCCTCCCGCTCGTCTTCCGCTTATCCTCGTGTACAAGATGCGGTCAGATGAGTGTGAGAATGAGGCATAATGAGGGAGGAAGGCTGTCTGTTTTTTTTTTTTATATGTGGGATCAAGTATGATCGCTATAATACTGCAATAACAAAAAGGGCATGTTTTCATTGCATTTTTTCATATCTGCCCCATTTCAAAGGCAAAAATGCAGGTGTAGACAAAACATCTAACCAAAGAACCTGGTGGAGTGAAAAGTTCTCCTCTTCTGGCTTCTGCTCTATGGAAGATTTATGCTCAGCCTCTACAGATTACCTTTTCCGCTCTTCCTACAAAGAAAGCCAGACTGTGACATGCAACACCATTTTACTCTCGTGACAGGGTGAAATCCCTCTCCGTTAATCCACTGGAGTCGGGTCACCATTAAGCATTCGACATTCTCTGTTTTCCCGGTTAAAACATGCTTCGGGAAAGACAGCCTTCTGTGCCGAATCAGTCTTTGGGACTTTCTGCATAGAAATGGCTACAGCTGCTGCTGATTGTTCTTAATCTCAGCTAAATGTAAATCAGGCCGTGGGTCTTGCTACACAGCAGCTCAAGGTGCGCCGTTCTTATCTGTTACTCGGCTGTCGCATGGGACCCGTGTTAAAAAGGCTTGTTTGTTTCTTGGCAGTTTTGGTCACAAGTGCAGTGTCACAAACCAAAACCTCTGAAAGAGGACATAAAACACAGTGAACCCTTTTCTGTCAAAAGCGTGGGCTTGTAGCTGCCCTGCTTCTGGCCTGGAAGTCAGGCCCCCATCAGATTCTGATGGGTATTTCCTCTGTCAGCCATTTTTCACAAGCTTGGTGAGATTTCATGTAAGAGTAGAGGCACCATTTTTATTTGGTACATTGATTTTTTTCAGGACTTGAAATACTGATCTGGGAGAAAGTGAAATTGATCAGGTGTTTTTTCCCGTAGTTTTTATGTCCAATAATTTAGAGGTGTCTTAAGTACATCCAATTTTCATTCGTTTTTCCATTGTTGGCAAGGTGTCCAAAGAAGATGATCCTTTTCAGGATGTCTGCCCTGCCATCTCGTTAAGCACATTTCAATGGATATTTATGAAGACAGTGGAATCATGATGGTACCACAGATAGCCAGCAGTAGTCTCTGATCTGTTGAAACACTCACTGCTCTTTTCTGGATAACGGCATGCATCCCTGCAGCCTGGAACATAATTTAACAAACAATATGCTGATATTAACATTGTGCATGAGGCACTTGACTTCCAGCATAACTTCAGCAGGGGGTTAAGTGGGATATAATAACCCTGACTGCTTCTTAGCCGTTGAAATGCCTGTTGCAAAGCGACATCACTATTCGGATTGTTAGGTGCTGTAGATTAAACGTGGCTTAATAAGTATATTTTTACCTACTAATTCGTACTGTTTAACATGTCAGAGTTCAGTGGAATACATTTCAGTTGAGGTTATAAATACAGATTATAAGATGGAATGTTCTTATGTCTATAGCATTTACTGTCCTATACATCCATCCATCTTCCCGCCGTGGGAGGGAGCCTGGAGTCAATCCCAGATAGCATGGATCGCAAGACTGGGGATCTCCCTGGACAGGGTGCCTGTGTACCACGAGACACAGGCATGCACACACACTCCCAATACCAAGATACAGGCAATTTAGGGATATCAGGATGGCAAACACTCTGTCTCCAGGCTGCAGTAGATAACTAGAGGACCTGGACCCTGTGCAACACGGGGCCACGTGTGAACCCCCAGAAATGTGAGTATTCAGAGTTTCAGTGAAACAGTGCTGCTTAATAAACTGTGCAGTTGTACAGGACCCCCCACTTGTGCAGACATGAGACTCTCCTGCAAGGAATCTACTCATTTACATTTATGGTATTTGGCAGCATCAAAGGGGTCACATTGTCCTGAGAGATAAAGATATGGACCAGTAAGGACATGGACTGGTAAGCAAGAACTTCAAGCTTCCAGTGTGAAGAGGGCAGCCAAGGTAAAGGCATGACATTTGTTTTTGCGTTAGAAGGTGTCAGTCAGACAATAATTAATGATACAATCAGGCTCGAGATTGTCCTTTGGGTTATGGGCAAAAGGTGGCGCTGTTGCTACGTCTGTAAATCTTGAAATCTGCATCCTTTTAAAACTGATTTATAGTCAATGACACTGATATTTTGAATGGAGGATCCCCAAAGTGTTATCAGTATAGTTCTAATATATATAACACACACATATATATAAATATATAAATCTTTTTCTTTTTTAAATTGCATAGCTATAGGTGCAGGAGGGCATGTTGTTGATGCACAGCTAGATGGCGCTGACTGGTCTTAATTCCCCTGCTGTTTTGCTTTATGTCTAAGGAGAAGCTGACGAGGTCATTGCGCACACATGGGATTCGGACTGCATGTGCCGAACGGATCGCTGTCCACGGTGCTGTTCGTGATCAAGGCTGCCTTGGTGCTGAATGGCCAGCACCCTTACTTGGGTAGCGCCTCTCGCTGCGCCACACACAAATTCTTTGCATTTCATTAAAGACTTGTCATTATTGCCCTAATCCATTACAGAGCGCTCGTCGATAGTTTGATTTATTAAGCGTGGACCCGAAGAGTATGAGTACTGAAACATGGCTCTTAATAAGCCGAATGAATATTTCTATTTATCTGTGTTAACTGATAAATAGGCAGCGGTAGTAAAATGCAAAACGCAACACATGTGAAGTCTGATGGCGTTTATTGCATATAAAAGTGCGTCCATGCATGCTGTCATGAACAAACACGATGATTATATCGGAGGCGAACAACCAGCAGGTGGCGCCGTAGTTTGAAAAATATGAAATAAGCCATGCGATGGTCTCTGCTTAGTGACAGTCCTGGGGTAATATGAGTGTTTTACCACTATGACTTTGAAAGTGATGCAAATTGTTATAATAGATGAAACACAGTAAAATTGTGTCTCGATACGTCATGAACAGATTTTAATGAGCAAAATCCTATTAAAATCATATTCACCTGCAGTGTAGATTGGGAAGTCAATATGGTTCCCACATTGTCCACTTTCCATCTGCTTGCTCATTGTACAGTGAGAAGCGTTTATCATCTGTTGCAATTATAGTGCACTCATGTCAATCGCATTAATAATATTTATATTCAAGAATAAAAGTGTGCTGCTTGCTGACTAATGCATTTTCGGTAGAAACACAGGTATGGCAGGAAAACCTACTGGGAACAGTAAGACACAAACTATTTAACACCATTTATCAATTTAATGGCATTTTTTTAAACGCATAAAACGGTCAGAAACTCTGCATTTGCCCACAGTGCGTGAAATATTTAAACACTGAAATTTCGATTAGATGTTGAGTGCGGGTTCAAGAATATTAACCATTGTTAAAATCCCTTCCTTAAAAAATGGCATCCACATGATGACGTATAACTTCAGGGTCAACTGCTGAGTGAAATCTTCCAATATTACATATCATTTTAAGACATATATGTGATCCTGTGGCACACTTGCTGTGCACGGTGTCTTCCGATGGGCCGAACTGGAATCGACAAGAGGGCATTCCTAGCAAAGGTAAAAAAAAATAAATAAAAGCCTTCACGGATTCTCCATTGGATAATATGTCAGTAATTGAAGCTCATTGCGAATTCTTGTCGACATTTTCACCCCCGATCATGTCACAGGCTTGGCTGCCGGCCGGCTGCCTAACAAAGGGGCCGTGCCTGGGGAATATCCCATTACGAAGTGACAGAGCATTTGTCACCGAGATAATAAATCTCGCCACTGCTTCGGGAATGCATTACAGAAACAGTTCATACAATATTCCCCGACGTTATACAAGTACTACTTCATCATACCGAATTCAGCTCAGCCGCTTCGACTTAATCGGAGTCTGTACTTTTATCTGATATAATTTGTCATGTTTTTTGAGAAATTGGTAGTTTTGCCGAGGATGGTGTTGCACACCAAAGATAAAGCTTCTGGAAACCATATTAGCTTGTGATAGAGATCTTTAATCCAACTTTGTTGATATATTTATTTGTTTGGTTGGTTGGTTGGTTTTAAAAACAACAAAAAAGGAAATTGCCCGTTTATAGAATGTATTTACTGATCATTTGCCTTGCCTCATGGAACATATAGCATGCTATCCATTCCCTAAATACTTTCATATTAAGGAGTTTAGGAACAATAAACATTAATGTCCTAATACACAGGGGGCCTGGCTATGTGTTGTTGCAGCAGAATCGCCAGTATTTTACTCAAATCTTAAAACAATTATATTTGTGTTTTACATGAGCATGCAAATAAATTTTCATAAGTTGTAGTGGTATCGTGCATCAAGGTCACGTCGGCAGGGTCCGGGTGCAGCTTCACTTGTAAGCATGGCGGAATCGTGGGTGCTTATAGTTAGGGTGTAGCTGGGGTGGCAAGCCTGTTCCATGGGGAGCCGGTGCGGGTTTTTGGGATGACCTCTCAATCGGCCAATAACAGTGGGTCCCCAGTGGGCCCAGAAAACCTGCACCCACAGCAGCTCTCCATGAGATCGGGTTAGCCTCGCCCCCCGCCTCCCCCGGTCTGCAGCTTTTGCAAATTCTGCAACTGCTCTATACAGCAGAAATGCTTGTTCAATAGTCCTTTCTGTTCTTTGTGTTTATGCTCTAACCTTTTCTAACCAATAGGGCTGGTCAGTCCTGTAGGTGACATAGACGGCCACCTGGAGAGGCAAGTACCCTCACCGGTGTCACTTGTGTGCTCCACGTGACATCTGACACAAAATGAAACTGGCTTGCTTGAACCCGTGGTAGTCTGAAAGTGGGTGTCACCTTCTGAGAAGGTGCAGACTAACCGACCAATTAGATTTTTATCTCCGATGGGAGGCGTCACACTGTCACAGTGCGTGAGGAGTGGACTGGTGCTAAGGATGCTGTCTGCTTAACGTGACATGACCAAAAAATAAACACTCTAATAAAAGTGATGACAAGAAGACCAGCAATTTACAATGAACAAAGATTAAGATTGGACTGTTAAGCAATTGTTTTTTTAATCACGATTAATCGCAGTTTCAATAACAAAAAATGTTTTAGTCTGTTTTATAGCAATTAAATTCTACTGACTGCCTTTATTTGCACTATTCTCCCATTGGGGTATCAAAATTAATGCAGTTAATGTGATCAAATAAAATAACGTATTAGGACTTCAAAGCACCTGTTATATTATTATTATTATTATTATTATTATTATTATTATTATTATTATTTGTAATTGTTTTATTATATAAAAATGTCACACATTAAATTATTTGTTCTGTTACACAGACTCAAACAATTTTAAACAATGAACAATTGTTGGTTTTTCACAGGGGCGGGTGTAGTGCGGGAAGCCAAAGGTGATACTCACAAGGGTGCCACAGGGGCCAGAACCGGGCTCCCCACCATGTGAAGTGCACACTTATACAGTCCTCTTTCCAAAAAAGTTGGGACACTGCGCAGAATGTAAATATATGCTGTATTTGTTCCATTTTTCAATAAAGTATGTGTTTATATGATTTGTAAATCATTGTATTCTGTTTTTATTTACATTTTACACAGCGTCCCAACTATTTTGGGGTTGTATTTATTTCTGTGGCAACATGTATTTTGGCTTAACAAAGTATTGGAGAGATTTACCGGGAACAGTAGTAGAGTTTAGCATGATGTTTAATGCTATGGGTTAGTATGATTTTTGTGGCGATAATAACGGAACAGTGTACAGGAAATAAAAGATGCGAGGTCCAGGGCAGTACTAAGGAACACTTGTGTAAGTGCTTTCGGGGTGGAGCTGCCGGCTCCTGCGGAGTCCTCCGTTAAGACCGGCAGAGCCGCTCAGGGGGTCAGGCTCCGCATCTGTGGCTGCGGTTGCTGGGCTGGTTGCCAGGCTGGTTGCCGCCATTCCGTTGATGTCCGCCTCAGGCACAGGTAGCATCCAGGCATGTCGAAGACTACAGAAGTAAAGGGGGTTTCTACTGCTACTCGGGTATAGCAGACATCCGTGAATTCACGGTATGTCGGTTCCCTGTGACGTACTGACACAGGACTTACGTTTGCTGACAGATGGTTCTGTGGGGTAAAATTCCAGTATCTGACGATTTTATTGCCGACGGATGTTTTGCATGTCCTATAGGGATTACAAGGAGACCTGCATCCTGCAGTCTGAAAGTATGTTCCTCAAGGTAATTTTAGTTCCAGTTTTTAAATTAATATTTATTTATTTATTAATTCTTCCAATTTTGATTCCTTTTCAACTTAGTTTTGGTTTTTGATCATTCTTGTTTTATTTTGTATTTATACTCAACTAAGCTTCGTAAGTGGTTTAATCTCAGTTTTTAAAAAGAAGCCCTCAAATGAAAACACGAAATCTATTATGAATGATAGCATTTAAATTAATATTGTACACCCTTTAGCATAACCATAAAAACATGTTTTTGTCACACTTTTCTAACTCACGCTGCAGCAGCCTCCATCTGCTCTGGGATCAGACTGATAACTCTACTTGCGGTAGAGTGAACTTTGTGTCGAGTATTTTGCAGGAACGTATTGAACGCCTAAACCAGGGCATTCTCCCACTTTTTATGTTCAAGTGAGTGAATTGGCTATAGAGCTCCTTTATGCATAAACACAGTTAGCATTTGTTGTGTGGGGACTGTAGTTTTAACTTGGGCTGTCAAAGTCAACGTATTAACGTTAATTTCAAAGTCAAACCACGTTCTTTGATTGCATTAATGTGCTAAGTTTTATGCCCCATTTGGAAACAAGCATGACCACAGATCTTTAATAGAGACCTACAAGATTTATTCCCTATTGTATTTCATGGGAGAGCTTCATTCATGATCTCCAGAATCCCAGAATTCAGAGCTAAAATCAAAACAGTGGCTGTTTAGAAGGGAAGCTGATGGAGGGAAAAGGCAAGGAAACATTGTTACTTGGTTCATTTCATTTAGAAATATTCTCAGATGGCTCAAAGAATAAAAATATCATGATTCACAATATTTTATTCTATTGAAGACTGATGTATGTAAATGAAAATCTTTCCAGTTATTTCCAATTCCAATTGTTGTCAGGCTTCTGTTTTTATAGCCATTTACCAGATAAGTTTTTTATTTAGAATATAGGTTTCTTTGTTTTAAAATGTTCACTTTCTGTTTTTCAATGTCATAAACTGAGAAAAGAAATAGTTTGCTGGTGGAAACTGTGAAACACTTTTATGTCATAGCTTTTTGACCCGTGCAACATTGATATAGATATAATTTTTTCCCCACATGAGGAATAGATATATGGTTTTGGAAAATGTCCACTGCCGCTGCGGACACTTTCTCATTAATGCTGTAACTCAAATAGTATTTCACAGATCTATTTCAAACTCTGCAAACACATTGTATTAGGGGGCATTCTGGAAGTGATCAAATTTTCATACAAATTTCACACAAAAAAAAATTAAGTGGCACCCAATACTGATAGTACAGAGAAGGACAGCTTCAAACAATTGGTTTGAATCAAATCCTTTGTTGGATCTTTTCCAAACTTTGCAGACACATTGTATGGGTAATAATTTGGACTTGAAAATTGTTGAGACAAATCACACCAAAACTGAAGCAACCCTGCTTAGTGGCAGCAAGGGGGGGGGGGGTGACTGTAAAAGTAAGACCCTTGACCAAGTAAATATGATAACTATTTGATCTTATTACATTATTTACTCGATTTGAAATTAAAGTAGTAACACTAGGTGGCAGTAGAAGAGGGAAAGTATTCCGTGGGTTTTATCCAAACTTCCCAAGGAAATTGTACTAGTCAGTGGTTCTCAAACTGTGGCACCCAAGATATTTTTCTATACATTCTACAAAAAAAAAAAATTGTTCACTTGGAACCCCCCCAGCATTCGGTAAAATGTGCACAAAATGTGTCGTGGAGAAGTTGAATTAAAATTCAATAATAATTTTTGTGGAGAGTTCAGGAGAGTGTATAGGGTAGGCTTGAGTGGTATAATGGTAATTTTTTCATTATACTGTGTACTGTGGTATTTTCGGTCTTTGAAACTGATTGTGGGCAAACCCCTGTCCCATTCAGCAAAATTTATCTTGGGAGAATTTAGTCGTGTCACTTAAGCGCTAGTCCAAGTCAGCACAAGAAAGAACAGCCGCAGGTCTGGTAAACCTGAGACAAGTCACACGACGTTGGGGTTTTAATAGAGGTTTTTTTGAAGAGCTGAGGAGAGTGTGTACTGTAGGCTTGGGCAACATTGCAGTAATATTGTCTGTTTGCTGCGGAACATTTTCGAAATTTTTCATGGGGGAACCTCCCCTCCCCCCCCCCCATATGGTTGGTGTGTAAAATGAGATACTGGCCAAGCGTAGGGGCTAGAGATAGATGTTGTAGGGATTAGGCAGGTGAGGGGGTCATCCAGGGGATACTTTGTTGTTTTGTTTTTAATCTGCTTCTTTGATATTTGTCTGCATGCTCATCTAAACTAGTCTAGCATTATAATAATGTATAAGTGCATTTCCAAAGTTAAAATGTCAATATAACGACTTAATTGCTTGCTAGTGTTCTCTTTGGAATCTGGTACATTAAGACTTTATGTACACCCTGCTGTGCCTGGGGGGGGTTCTCGCCAGCACACTGGAGCATGTGTGTGTGCAGTCAGAGACAATGTACGCAGCAGTAACATTAGATCTGATAAAAAAATCACAGTGTGACCTGTATGTGTGTATCTGACATTACATGGCAGTTACTTGGCTGTACCGTTAGTGTGCTGTTATGTCATGGGAAATGTTGGTCATAGTGCAATTGACGAAGTAATAAACAGAATATAAATATACAAACATACAAAGAATATAAATAATACCCACTTTCTGGCTAATTGATGGGGAAATATTATGCAAATTGACATGTAAGTGGGATGTGCTATAAATGAATAGGTGTAGTTTCAGAATTATTTGTCACAGTTGGAGCTCAGAACATTTGAGTAAAAACACATTTTTTGGGTTTTTCATTTCCGTTAGATCCATACAGAATCTAGAAATTGTAGAGGTTGGGGTGTGTGAGAGGAATAGGGATTAGATGGCGGGGTGTGGAGGTGACGGGGAGGCTGAGGAGGTGACGGGGAGGCTGCGGAGGTGACGGATTGTATGTGTGATTAATCTTGATTAAAAGTATAAATTGTTTGATGACCATCTTTTTAGTGTGGCCTCCTATTTTACTTCAGGTCCTTTTCATGGTGCTGAAGTCCTTAACATCTAAAGAAACACGCTTCAGGTGGCAACATACACGTGCCTTTAAATTAGCGTGAAACAAAGTTTAGTCTCTCAAAGACATACATAATTCTGTCTATCTGAGATGCTTATCATCGTCTACATTCACATGAATGATTTAGAGGAGGAACATCTAGAAAGCTGGTGAAGGTTAATAGCCCATAGGAGGGCTTTTCAACTCAAAAATTTCGGCTTAAAGATATAAATCACACATTTTCATTTCTACTAATTTTTAACATTCTTTCGGCTAGTTTTGGAGGTTGTTGTTTTAGATTCAGTTTAGTTTTGGTGCCTCATGCTTTTAGTTTCATTTTGATTCTGATTAAAGGAATGCTTTTGTTATTGTTTTAGCTTCAGTATTTGTTAATAATAACAACCTTGATATTCTCGCCTATACATTAATCATCCCCTTTAGATAAGCAGTGCCTGACCTTTCAGTAGCTTATAAATGAGAAGAGTCTCTCCGGAGTACAGCAGGAAGGCGGCCGGGGGACGTGAGAGTTAGACCAGAACGGCTGTGTTTACTCTCCAAGTGTCCTACAACATTTTGAATTTTCGCCAAGCCACAGTGTGTGATCTGAGATGCCAGATTAAACATCGCAGTGATCTCGTCTGCTATGGTCAGTCACGTGTTCATTTTTCGACGTTTTTTTTTTTTTAACAGCAAAAAACAAAATGCGATAGTCTTCTATTTCTGAACTGTATTTCTGTTAAGTAGTTAATGTGAGAAGTTAAAGACACGTCGCAGTCAAAAACAAAGCCTGGTTTTTAAGCTGACTGAGCAAAATGAAAGTTTAAGTCCTTAGATTTAAGAGCTGACAGCATGGCATTCTTATCAGTGACGTAAACCCAAAGTATCATTTTCATTCGTCTATTTTTTTTTTACACTTAATTGAAGCAGTGTGTTAAGGAGGCAGAGTGCCATCGGGTCTGATTGGAAGGTAGATTTGTGTGTAATCAGCGTGTGAATGAAAATTAATTTCATGCTTTTGTGTGATCTTCCCAAACGCCAGCGTATAGTGCGGAAACAATACTGGTCCCAACACGATCCAAAGACAGTTCTGAGCAAAGACACAGCGCACTTATCAGATTTCTGACAGCAGCTTAATGGAAGTTAATTAAACAGGAGGAAAACTACTGAAGGGCAGGTGCCAACACAGGAACCGAGCCCATGTCACAGAAAAAGATGGTCGTTGGTATCAGAATCAGCGCTGCCTCTTTACTGCATCAGAGGATGAACAGTAAGCTGTTTACTAGCTGAAGCTGGGTGTGAACTCCTCAAATAGTCTGTATATATGTCTGTAATTATGAAGCGACAATTTTTTTTTCCATGGTGGGGTTGAGATACGTCTATAATTTAGTGTGAAGTACGTCGCATACCACAAAATTGTCATTGCATACCACAAAATTCGGAAAATTAAATAAGAACTCCCACCCTGAGTCCAGGTGCAAATACACCAGTTAACAGTAGTGAAGCCCTCTAAAGAATAACCCTATTCAATTAGAAAGATTAATGTCTCCAAACTCTCTAAAAGTAGCTTTAATTTGTTTTAAAGAACCTTTTTTCAAGCAGTGTGGAGAGTATATCTATATACTTAGTAATATTTATTTAGGCATGTAGATCAATTAAAAACAGCAGTCCCTGAATACTTTGGGGCTTGAGGCCCCCAGACGTCACTGGGTGGTCCCCTACTAAAACCAAAGAAGGTGGTCTACAGTCCCCTACAGAGACCAGAGAGCATGGTCTTCAATCACCTACAGAGACCCGAGAGGGTGGTCTATAATCCCCTACTGAGACAAGAGAGGGTGGTCTAAAATTCCTACCGAGACCAGAGAGGGTGATCTACAGACCTCTGCCAAAGCCAGAGAGGGCGGTCTACAGTCCCCTACTGTAAACTTGGATGGGTAAAGTCCCAAGTTTTTGGTGGTATTTTATTATTGATTTTTTTCTGTGCAAACTTTACACTTATTTTAATTCCTTTTTTTAAATGTATGTAGAACAGTTTGTAAACCCAGTGGTTAAAACAGTGCCGTATAATTAAATTAAATTCAATTCAATTCAATAGTAATCAAGGGTTAGGGTTTGTAACTGGAAGGTTTCTAGTTGAAGGAGGGGCCAAGTTGTGATATTCTTGTGCTGGTCAGTTAACTAACTTCATAAAAATGGTTAAACTTATTTATTGGTGTATTATAGGCATTACTTATGATTTCACACCTGACCAGTACCTAGAATTCTGTCTATCTCTCTGTGGGGTCAGACCACCAGAACAAGGCCAGACTATGTCCCAGAGATCTTCTCTTGTCATAGATAAGAGAAGCTGACTGAGAAGATGCTTTTGATAGATGTCTCTCTCCTGTGGGTGGGAATAGAAAGGACTCTTTTGAATACCCTGGGTTTCTCAGACAGGAAGCAGAAGTAGCACGAAGGCAGCAGTATTCCAGTTACCAAATTATTCATCTGGAAACAATGTATTGATTAACTGCCTCTTTGATTCAAGTGCCAGCTTTCTATGGAAAATTAGCCAATTGAATTGTCGTAACCCAAAATCAGCACTCGGCCTAAAAGCTAGCTTACAGTAGTTACGTATTCATTAAGTTTGGCCCAGTACAGCTACTCTGGTGACAGATTCATGATTTTAGAACTTTAATAACCTCAGTGACCAAACATAGAATGACCAGGATAATATATGCGCCTATGAAGTAATGTTCTTTCCCTTCAATAGAATATGGTATGGATGCCTAGAGGATAAGAGGTACAAGAGAGGTGATGATCACTCGTACACTGGGCTATGAACATGAGTCATACAAAGGATGTAGGAAATGATAGAATCCCTTGTTTCTTCAAACCTTCTCAATAGGAAACTATTGAAACTATTCTCAATAGAAAAATAGGTCGAGGAATATAGAATTTACACTTCAAACCTTGTTCTTGCAAAAACTGCTTCAGTAAAATGTACCAAAATGCATGTTATATGCATTGATTTGAATATAATTAGAACCCTATTTATTGTACAGGTGCTGCCAAAAACAAATGCAAGTTTTTCAGAACCTGCTGCTGCTCAGGCTGCGATCCGACGTGATCATTAGCACCAGCAATCATGTCAGTGTGTAGGTCTGTAGGAGGGTCAGCCGCTTGGACTGGCCCTTTAATGCATCAGTCAGGATTTACTAGGCAGAAGTCAAAGCACTGCAGTGAAAGATGGGCCAAATAGCTGCCCCATAAATGACTCAGTGCACCTGAATCTTTGCCATATTTCACCGCGAGGAATTAGGACTATTCACGTTGGTCATTATAAAATGCCTGTCAACGGTTGGCTGGACGAAGGACGCATTTTGATGGACGGTATCTGGCTTTTGTCTTTCTGTGAAGGATCATCCGCTGAATTCTGACAGTGAACATGAAAAATAACCTCGGAGAGACGCAGGGAAACATGAAGGTCAGGATGTTCTGGAAGGTTCACATTCAGTGTGTCTCTGATGATGTTTACACTCAGTGTCACTATGCTTACCTTTACGGCCTGTGTCACAATGGTCATGTTTACAATCGTTGCTGCCATGGTTACGTTTATGCCAAGCTATTGTACGTTTCTACAGCTAGTGAAAGCATTGTTCCATGACTGTAAATTAAAACATCTATGTTTTTTAATGTGACACCCACACCAATAAACAACAGTCTTATATTCCGTTACTAAGAATGCTCTTTTATACTACTAAATTGATACTGCTGAGTTATTACATTAATTGCACCTGTGTGAACCAAAGCTGAGTCTGGTTATTTTTGGATAGCAAAAGTCTGCAGAAAAGTAAAGGTCCTCTCAAGAATCTCAATTATAATGTACCCGGGATAGCGGTCAAGAATTTAAATTGTCATCTACATCCATCATAATCTGGCAAGAAATTTTATTAACTAATTTTTCTCGTGCTGAAAAGTAAGTGATATAATTGTCCAAAATTAAATTAATGTGGGCCCGTGCCAGATTCTGAGGGCAGCTGCAAACATGTCCAAATTATGAAAGCCTCCATCAGATGCTTTCACTTATAAGCGCGCCCTGTACCTCTCTGTTACACTGACACTGGGAGACAGAAGAACTGTGAGTATAAGGAGGACAAGTGAAGGAACAGCCTTTGCTTTTATTACTCACAGATAACAGACTGGTTACCTTGCACCTTGAGTCTATAATATGAGAATTATTGCATAAACTCACCAAGGAAACAGAGATAAATATAGTTTTTCCATTTAGGTGCAGGAGCTGTACTTTCCCTGCCTCATAAGTCTCTGAGGCAGTGTCAGTTCTTTAATGTTTAAAGGGGATAATTCTGCATGGTGCTGTTTCACATACAGCATTTCCTGAGTGTAAATCTGAGCCCAGCAGTGCAAAATAGATTCATTGTGACCTGACGAGTTAACTTTGCAGGCAGTAAGGAGGGTCGACTTAAAGGCCTTGGAATCCCCGGCCAGAGTTCTTGGTTCAGCTCCTAGAAAAGGCTCAGCTCTTCAACTTTTTAAAACAAGGCTGGATCTCTTAGCACTCCGCTAAATAATCCAGCTTTATCAGTAGGTTTGATAACACCTATTGATAAAAAGTAAAATAAATGTAAATCTCTAATGTCAGCCGGGCCCCTAGGGGGTGCTCTCAAAATGACTGGAGGGAGTTTCTCTTGCAGAAAGTGGGTGAATTATTATGGAGATAGAGCACAGAAAGCCTTCATCAGCAGGACCTCACCAAATGTATATCAGCAATGCTTCATTCAATATTGAGAGGTGGCCTGCTGTGTTTATAAGCTTATAGCTATTTCATGGTTGGCCAGGCAGCGTAGTTAAGTTTAGCTCGTTCTCTAACAAAAAAGTTCAGTTAATAGAATTTGTTCTTCCACAATCCGTTCTTCCAGAACTGGCTACTGCACAACAAGCAGATGCAAATATTACATGGCTTATCCATTTGGTGCTTTATAGATTCAGGGTCCACTTCACAGCAGTCTGCGTTTCTTTCTCTGGAGCCCATAAAAGTGTCTAATCACCCAAATACTTATGGAGATTCAATGAAAGAAGGAGTTTGAACTGTGGCTTGTGAATTTAAAGTAAGGCCTCGCCAAGGTCCGCTGAACAGATCAACAGCAAGTTCTGTTAAACCAGGCTGTCCAGCTCATCCCAGTTCATCATGCAGAGTCTGGTGCAGTCTTACTCTTCAGGATACAATAAATAGGTTCTATTTGTAACTCTGATCTAGGTTCTCTTTGTCTATAATGCAGCAGAAAAGAAGGGAGGCCAGCTATACCTGATTTTTTTGTTTTACATATTTGCTTTTTATCAGACAGTGCACGTGAGAGCGATTATTCTCTGAAGCCGTGACTGTAATATCTCTGGTATAAAAGACTTTTATTTTGGAAGCTCCTAGTGTCCGATGTCAAAAACACTTTGATTCTATTAGAGAAGTGGGAACGATGCATTTTTTACTACGCCTATGATTTTGATTTCAACTGTTAGAAGTGCCCCCGTTTCCCCTTAAAATATACAAATGATATGTTCACATCAGCATGTAGTTTGATTACAGTCTTTACATAGTTGACACTGGTTCAAAAAAAAAAAAACATTTCTCCAACAAGGAGACGGACCAAAGAAACTGCCATGACAGTAAAATTATTTAACCATTTAAAACACCGTACTATGAGAGGAAGCAAAGCAAGCTGTCCACAATAATTTAGGGATGTTCAGTTATTCTGGACTTATTGTCCTTCCATTCAGTCCAGTTTACAAGAGATAAACACAGGTTACCATTTGCAGCCTGAAGTGGAGCTGCGTACCTCCTGCAGCGTTACTGAGGCACCGGAAAGCTGGGAAATCTCAGCTTGTTGTAGATAAAGGTTACCTCATCTGAGACACGTGTAAACCAGGCAAAACAAATGGAGCCTCAGCTTGCCTTTCATCCCCCAGATTGTTCTGTAATGCCCAGAAAGATTGTACTAAATCTATTTATAGCTGTCAGACCTCTGAAGAACCCCCATTCTTTAATAACATCTAATCACATTCAACCTGCTCGCCTTCTCATTCGGCCTTGGTTGTGGTCCAAGAGAAACACGATCTAATGAAGAGCTCCTTCAAGTCAAATGACACAGTGTAGGATCCATAAAAGCTGTTTAAAACTCTAGGGAGAAACCAGTGCTAATAATAATTAAACCTTGATACATGTGTATTACATGTGGAAACTGTGTCTGATTCAAGCGATCCACACTCACTCTTCCTACCTCATCTGTGAGTATTTAGTAAGCCCTATTCTGAAATGATGCTTCAGAGATGATGCGATGTTAACAATAAACTTCCCAGCTAGGGGAATTAATGGCAACACATTACTTAATGTCGTGTTTTTGGTTATTAACACATTCATAACAAATAATAATGAATTCATAAAGCACTATAAACATGACTACAAATATTTATGAAAGGCATAACACATTATAGCAATTTGTATTAAGCATGAATGCTTTATGAAGCTGTCATCTGTAATGCGTTATAATGGTCAGTATAAGCATTAAGTATGCTTTGTACTGCAATATAAAGGTATCTATAGTGCATTACAGATAACTTCATAAGGCAGTCATAATGCATAATAAACATGGCTACAATGTGTGTCTCTTTAGAAATATTTATAGCCATGCTTATAATGCTTTATGAATGCATTATTTTTTATAATGAATGTGTTTATAAATTACTAAGAAAATTAAAGTGCACCTGAATTTTTGCCATATTTCACCGTGAGGAATTGGGACTATTCACGTTGGTCATTGTAAAATGCCTGTCATCAGTTTACTGGACGAAGGAAGCATTTTGATGGACGGTATCTGGCTTCTGTCTTTCTGTAAAGTAGCCTTAAGTAAATTGTTGCCAAATTTTTCAGAGACGGAAGATCGTTAAGAAAACATGCAGAAATCATACTTTTTCGGCTTGTACAGCAGTTTTGTAAACACAATACAATCACCAGCCCATAGACCTTTGGCATCTTTTTGCTATGGATGTTCAGTCCATTGCCAGTATAGTCTTTCTCTACATATTCCTGAGGACCTGAAACCTACATGCCAACACGCTGGGAACATTTACTGTTAAAATGGTCGGTGTATTCGGGATGGGGGGGGACCTAGTACAGTCATTTCTTGTTTCCCAAAGAAGTGTCTCATTAAAATAGCAGTTAATGTTTCTGTTAACTTACTAGTGAACAGCTTACTGCTGTTCTCTTAGTGATGTTTTTTTCTCTTTGTGTATGTTTCATAGCCATTTACTTTTGTTCCACCTAGATGCTGTTCTTTCACCTAATCAGATTCATCTTCGGCTGCCTGGCACCAATTCATAATTTCTTTGGTGCCCCTAACACATAGACTGAGGTTCTGCGAATCAATGCAGGTATTGATGAATACCAGATAAAAACCATTAGAGTCACCAGCAAAAGCTTTAATTCTCTAGTTAAATCGATTCAATTTTCACTGATCCATCTACATCAAGCGAGACTCGATGCTATTTTGTGTGTTACCTTGGTTGCCTCTAGAAAACGACATAATTTATTACCAAGGAAAGGTTCCTACCTCACACTTCGGTAAAGAGCGCACTGATGAAGCTTCGCTGGTCACTATCAACCTCGCAGTACCTTATAAAATATGAGACAGATATTGTATTCCTGAAAATGCTGACATTTTTGTTCAGTAGAATATAATGCTGAGAAATGAGAGGCTTCTCACCCGAAGTTGCTGGATCTCATATTAGCTGAAGGCTACTTTCAGACCGTCCTTGTAAACCACTGGTGGATGTGCTCAGCTATTACATGTTAAATACATCTACAGACTGGGGTTCCGCTAGAGATTTTTGGCCTCATAACAGCATATCATATCGGGCCCCAAACCAAGACCAGTCCAATAATGCTCCTAATTTTTTAGGGCCCCTTGGAAACATCCTACCTGTCCCCCTCTTTACAGCACCCCTGTCTATAAAGAAGTGCTTTCGGAATATTAGTTATGTGAAACATTGACTTGCATAGAAACATCATGGTTTGGTGATCAGAATCTCTGCTGCCCACGTTGGATCATTAGACAACTGGTATCCCTCAAGCATGCACAGTTTATTTGTACAGTTTATTTTTTCAAATAATTTTTGATTGTTCCGTTTAGTAAATTACATTTGTGATCTGAAATGTTATATTACATCTTATAAAGCGCACAAGAAAATTCAAAGGGATTTAAAATTTTCCAAAAAATTGACTTTATACAGTTTTTAAAAATATAGAGAAGATGGCAAGGAGCATTTTGCATTACACAGTGCTGTCTTTTCATAATGCTCTTATAAGTGATACGTTCCAATGGAGATCCGATTTTTCAGATTCAGCATAGCTTTCTGAGATGGCAATGGTGATATCTCTCAAAAACAAAATTAGAAATGCGAGAAAAAGTTGATATATTTGTACTTTTTCCGTAATTAAGATAACTACACGTTGAACGGTATCACGAAATATACCTGCATTACGTTTTTGAATTTGGTTTTGAAACAATAATAAAGAAGCAGAAATCTGCGGAAATAGTATTAGCCTAGCTAATAAAAAAAACATCTAAATATATTGCTGTTACACCCCGCGACGTCCGCTCCTGTTCCAGCCTCATGTGTGCCACGCCCCCCTCATTACCTCTTGTGTTTGCCTAGTGTTTCCACCTG
>JABFEA020000106.1:1564203-1583476 GCA_019775915.2 Cyphomyrus plagiostoma | reverse complement strand
TCATTTTGCCTTTTTATCATGTATGCCCACCTTGGGGGTTTGGTTTGTTTTCAACAGGGTTTTTGCCATTGGTACCGCCTGCTGGGGTGTGGCATTGTGTGACCCCCCCCCCCCCCCCCACCCTCCGTCCCTGCGGGCCCCCTCTGTAGGAATAGCATTGAGCTACGCTAAGCTCCAAGCCCTTAAATCACACAGCAGCTCACCAAAAGCCAGGCAGCATCTTTTGGCTGAGGGGCCGGGCCGAGATCCTCTCAGGAGAAACTGAGCCATCTGTAGGCAGGAAAATTCCATCATTTGTACCTGCTTTTAATTTGTTAATTGCTAACAATAGGGTTGACTCATCCTTTATACGGGAATATATATTTATATATCGCGTTAGTCGCGATCTTCCACATTCTTCAAATTTTCGACACGGCATCTGCATGATTAATTACGGTGTAATTAATTCAAGATAGATTAGGAAGTGTTTAGTTACATTTGACCAATGAGGCGACAGCCATTTGCGAGGAAGCAGAACTGGCGTTGTCTGCTGACTTTCTCCCAAGTCCCTCTTCAAAGCCTGAGCCTCAGGATGGAATTTGGATTATATATTGGGCGGCGGGGTCATATATGCCCAATGCAGGTATTGTTGTTAATGAAAATGAGGACTGGCACTTAGATGCAGAAATATTTATTAAGATTTTCGGCCAGCCAGCCTCTGTAAGGATCGGACATCCCCCCCATCCCCCCCATCTCTTCATCTGCCATTTCTTCCCTGTTGGCCGACGTCCAGCACATGCTGCATCAGGCTTATTGTATCACGCGAATGATCAAACACAGCCATAATTGCAAGGAAATTAAATCTGAGAATGAAATCCACAGGAACTGCCTGTTTCTTTCAAGAACTCCACGCCACAACGGCGATATCTATTGTATGCAAATCCATAACCATTCTCTTTTATTATTGTTCGGACAATATGCTCCCTTTTATTATTTTATTATATTAATATTACACAGAAAAACCTAATAAAGCCCGGTGCCATGGCGATAACCCTAGTGAGAGGGACAGTCAGATTTTTTTCTCCCACTTTTTTGTTTGGTTTTACTTATGTTCGGCTTTTTAAACTTTTTTTTATCAGTTAACTTACAAAATGACCATCCATTCAGATGGTATGCAGAGGAGAAAAACTTCCCATAGAATCTCCAAAGAATTTTCTCACACAAATCCTTTTTTTACACCATTGTTTAAACACCGAGTGAATGGTTTTAAATTTCTTTGTCTTTTATTGCTACGTATGTGTATCACAAAGTACAATAACTTTTGAATGATACAGTATGAACGCTGATTAGGTGCAGGTTCCATCTGAGTCTTAAATTGAGCAGGATGTGTGGCACAATACGGTTTCTGGGACCCTGGAATCACTAAATCCGCCTGTGGTTGGATTAGAAGTCACCCCTATTCGTTTTGTCAGTGGCAGTATTGCTCTGGGCATAATGGGGCTCGGCCAGTTTGTTTTTCACCCTGAAAAGAGATTTCTATACAGCAAACAAGGTGGACTGAAATTGGCCAGGACCATGTGCATTGTTAGAGGCCAGGTATTACCATGGGAACATGGTAAAGGTGAGCCTTTATTTCGGTGGGTGCTGAGCCTGTGAATAGGGACCAGAGACCACCTCCCCCTCTGCTATCACTGCACCATGTGTGCGTGTCATGGTGCCCATTACTGTCCCCATCCTGCTTCATGTCACCTTACCCGTCTAAGTGAGGACGCACCGTCCCCCTCTCCTGGCCGGCCCGGTTCCTGGGTATGTGCTCGCCAGCATGAGACCTTAATCAGAGTTGTCACAAGCCCGCTGTCTTTGATTCCCGCAAGAACGCACGGAGAGGGGCGGCAGAGATGAAATAAACATCCGCGCAGTGGGCTGCCTGGCGGACAGGCCGCACACGGTCACTTCCTTTTAACCTCGGCCTGGCGGCGGGGCACGAAATCACGCCGGCCCGTCACCAGGAATTACAATCAGCCGCTTTCCACCGACAATAAATACCTGACATTACACCTTTATCATTTTTTTCCCCGTGACCCTCAAACATCAGCCGGGCCGCCATTAATACGGCACGCCCGGATGACGGATCGAGTCGCGGCTCGCTGGTTCATCCCCGCATGGCGGCCACTCCACACCCATACATCAGCCCCTCCCCCGAGGACCCGGCCGGCGGCCCCCCCAGCCCCTTCTTTCCTGTTACCCCACGCGGGTATGCCAGCGCCTCGCTCTTTCTGCTGCTTTCCTCATGTAAATCATCCACATGCCGGCGGAAGGTAAACGCACCCTTGCTGATAGATGTTGGGGCGTAAAACACAGATTACAGGCGTTTGTACCCTGTCTGGTGTCACCTGACACCGCCGTGTGACCCGGACTGGCCACAGCAGCCAAGGCGGCGGTACAGACCGCATAGCGCATCTTCACACTTTTCCTGTGAAGCACCGCATCTGGACAGCAAAAGGCTTATATGCATATAAATGTCCTCATTCCCAGGGTTTGGTTGTTATACTCTGGAAACCTTGAATTTATCATTGTACATCTTTTCAGTTTTCCCCAGACATTTTTCTATTTCTTGCAGCCTTTTTTATTCCCTCCTGACGGACCCAGTTCATTGACGGAATGATCTCTCGTAACTCTGCTCTGTGTGTGTGCAGCTGTGTCTGGTACATTTCCTCAGAGTACTGAAAAACTAGTTAGGTCAACTGGTTAGACTGGCTAAATTTGCTCCCTGTGCTTCCTAATGTAGGCCTGTCACTGAAACCCAGACCAGGATAGGAAATTTAGAAACTGATGGGTAGATGACACTTGATACCTATATTAGATATTTTAAAATAATATTTAAATTGGTGGCCTTTCTGTCAAGACGCACGTGACATTGGTGCAGAGGCGAGCTTTTCTTGTTACCAGAAGTGAGAAAGCGTGATTGTGGGTGTTTTTTCCTTCCCGGAGGCCCTATCTCATATTGCGCGATACTCCGGCACAGAGCAAACACAGCTCAACACCACAGGTGACAGCGTGATGGAGATCAGTCTCTCCCGTGGCATTTGCAGGTGCCAGGAGTGAATCCCGCTCGCGTGTCAGAGCTGCTCCGCTCAGTGTCGGCAGTGATCCGTCTTGTTGCCAGGATCATTAACTTCCTGTTGGAAGGACTGATGGGGGAAGAGAAGACGGGGCTGTATGACACTTTCTATCCAGTCAACACTTCCATTTTAATTAATCCTGTACCCTACAGAACTTTTTGTCCTTCTCATTTCCAGCAGGGATTTTATTAGTCGTCTTTAATGAATGTTGACAAATTAAATGCATTGACTGCTTACAAATGCATCTGAATGAAACTGTACATGTTTTGGTATCGATTTGTCTTAATTATTGTTAAGTGGATGAGCCAATGACCTCTAACTGGCATCATAATATGTGACCTTCATGAGACAACCTCAAAAAAAAAATCAATAGATGTTGTCCATGTTTAAAATCATCATCACAGAGGTACTGTATGTTCCTTGTTGACAACAGCACTAAAAAAAGCAAATGTTTCTGTAGAATCACAAAGGACATTACCATACAAAATGTTGCTATTGTAGATATTCAGCATTCACAAGTCCTAACTAAAGTTCACCCTAATTTGTAAACTTGTACTTGATTAATCGGATTTTAGCTGGTTTCTCTCCTCAGAGCTCTGCATCTGAAACCTCTTCTTATAAGGCTACAATATGAATTCTTACAAGGGAAGTAAATGGATTCCCAACCTTTGACCTTTCTCTATATCCAGCATTTATTGTTGTTGCCTGGTAACAGGTTATTACAGTGCTGTAGCGTTTCCAGGCACGATAACAGGGGAAAGACTTTTATTGTGGTATTATTAGAATGGAAGTTTGAGATTTAAACATAATACTTCAATCTTTCTTGACCTCATTCAGCACTGCACAACAAAAGCAACGCCTTTGCTTTTAATGGAAGTCTTCCTTCTCTCTGTTGTTGTATAGCCAGGAATAAATGTCTAAAAGGTCTGTGTGATGGAAAAGGAAGATGTCCAGTTTCACCTCATTTGTATTCAAACACTTTTCCTACTAGATTTATGTTGCTTATGTTAAAAATAAATGTATCTATTCAATATAATATTCCTAAAGTTCCTTTATAATGATTCTGAGCATTCTACTGTACTAACTAAAAAAAATACTATTAAAAATAAAGACATTATGGTGAAATTAAGTGATTACTCCATATTATCCTCCTCTCCCTTTCTAGCAAGTAGACATAAGAAAAGTTCAGAAAAGAGAGAGTTTTTTTTGCCCCCCTGGGAGCATGAGCCAGGCCTTATTCCGAGTCGTGATCCCACACCGGCCGGCAGCCTGGCGTTTCCCATCGGCATGCCGTCAGATTGCTGACAGGTGATACTAACGAGGTCAGGTGCGAGCTGGGAGCAGGACCCCGCCAGGCTGCAGCCAGCCCATCTGCGTGGTCGGTGTGCATTAATGGCCACTTACTCTCCTATGGCAAACGCCTGCTTATTATCCCCATCTCCAGCGAAATATGCCATATAAATAATCACAAATTAGGCAAAGCAGCAGAGAAAAGATTCCTCCAGCCCTCAGATTGCTCTCCTTTCATCTTGGTTTGAAAGTGCGAAGCGCAGGGAGGCGGTTGCTCGCGGTAACCGTGGATGTACAGCAGAAGGTTGGCAACCTTGTGTCCAGTCGTCAAACCGCCGTGGTCCTAAAATGAAAACACCTGCACCAGGGATCTCTGAGTCCGCGGACAGCATCTATGGACGATTGATTTCATAGGAGCCCTCTGTGCATTTCTCCAGTCTTTAATAGGGTAATGAAAATGCACAGGGTAGTAATAAGAATAATAATAAAATAAACACTGAACACACTGGGAATTTCATCTTCCTTGTCTGCGCTTGATTAGTTTTTACAGTGCTTTTGCTCCTTGGCTGTGACGGGAGCGTTTAGGTGAAACGCGGGGAGGCGGCAAGCTGCAGAACCTCAGAATGCCTACAGGGAACAACATCTTAATGTCAGAGGGAAATTATAAGTGTTTCCCATTACACAGAGCTTGAGTTTGTATTCACTCCTTCACTGTGTAAAGTGTGAGACTGTGCCTGGGTGACAAGGTCAGTCAATAGTTATTAAATAAGAGGTGATTACTGACCTTTGAAGGCCAGCAGGAGAAGGGTCAGAGGGCGATAATTCACATTTTTATCTGTTTTGTATTTTTTCTTCCCCCCAATGAATCAGCGTTGCCATTTTGAACATTAAGGGTACTGCAAAGAGGTAATGTCGTGCAACAGTATTGTGTGTCGGGAAACATGCTTTTACTGTTAATATCTAACTATCATCCTATCCAGGGTGTTCCCCGGCCTTATGTCCTCTGCGGGTGCTGGCCCACAACACCACACCACCCCATCGGCCCTGACCAGAATCAGCGGATGGATGGATGGATGGATGGATGTTAATGCTTAACTGAAACGGAACCTAAACTCATTCAGAGCTATGAATTCTCAGTCTAAGTCAGATGCACAGTGATGCACAGCCATAAACTTCAGAAAGAAAACTACTTCTGGCATTATAAAGTAAGGATAGGTGACAGCTACACAGCTTTGCCGGGTCAGTATTTCACCTCTTTCCAAGGATGCAGGCCTTTCAATTTATCACCCAGAAAAGAGAAAATCTCTAGTCCAGACACATTTTTTTAAAAACATCTCCAGTGTACATCAGTGAACAACTTCAGTTGAAATATTATTGCAGAAAAATGTAACGTAATTTAAGAATGAAATTTATTGTTATGTGTTTTATATATATATTTCATACAAAAACACAAATGAAGGACTATTTCCCGGTGCTTTACATCTCTGAATGCTGATTCGGGCTGTTAGAGATTTTGCATTAATCACCTATTCAGTATTGTAAACATTTAATAAGAAATCACTAAGGAGTCATAATTTTGTTGAGCGAATCTCAGGCCTTGGCTCTCATATTCCAGGGGGACACCTCCATTTACGAGTGTCACTCTCTCATCTTCTCTCCTCCCACGTCACACATTGACTTTCAAAAAAAATTTAGTCACAGAAGCCTGAAGACACACAAGCTAGAGTTATCTTCAAGACACACTTCACAACACAAAGCAATTTTGAACCAGTAATGCTATGTCAATATCTCCTGACAGGAGACAAATGTTGTTATTATTTTGCAATTTCTACTTTTACCCGAGACTGAGGACGTACAGAAGCACACTGTCGTGCGATTGTGTCAAGCACCACGCAGAGTCCCAAAGAGGAGCGACGGATTAGACAGGGTAATGATCGATTCTACAGCACATCCTAAAACAATGTGGCTGGGTTTTTTTTTTTTTACAGACACAAAGAGTACATGACCCACTGTGGGACAGTGTCACTCGTTACCAGGTTTTTTAATTGCTGACCTTGGCAAGGCTTGTTAACAATCATCTGCATTTTGCTAGTTTTCGTTTACTGAGTAAATTCTATTTTGAGTGTGCATGGGAGCAGTGGATTTTTTGATTTTCACCATGGCTCCATGTGTGTGGAGTTTGCACTTCGGTCCAGTTAGGTCCGGTTTACTCCCGCAGTCCAAAAACACACTAAGCTGAATCGGAGTTCCCCATTGTCCTGTCCTTGTCCTGGGTTATTCCCTGGCGTGTGAGTGTCCCCGGGTCGGTGCCTTGTCCTGGCGTGTGAGTGTCCCCGGGTCGGTGCCTTGTCCTGGGTTATTCCCTGGCGTGTGAGTGTCCCCGGGTCGGTGCCTTGTCCTGGGTAATTCCCTGGCGTGTGAGTGTCCCCGGGTCGGTGCCTTGTCCTGGGTTATTCCCTGGCGTGTGAGTGTCCCCAGGTCGGTGCCTTGTCCTGGGTTATTCCCTGGCGTGTGAGTGTCCCCAGGTCGGTGCCTTGTCCTGGATTATTCCCTGGCGTGTGAGTGTCCCCGGGTCGGTGCCTTGTCCTGGGTTATTCCCTGGCGTGTGAGTGTCCCCGGGTCAGTGCCTTGTCCTGGGTAATTCCCTGGCGTGTGAGTGTCCCCGGGTCGGTCCCTTGTCCTGGGTTATTCCCTGGCGTGTGAGTGTCCCCGGGTCAGTGCCTTGTCCTGGGTAATTCCCTGACATGTGAGTGTCCCCGGGTCGGTGCCTTGTCCTGGGTTATTCCCTGGCATGTGAGTGTCCCCAGGTCTGTGCCTTCTGAGATTGGCTCTGGACTCCCAAGACCCTACATAGGACAAGCTAGTATAGAAAATGGATGAATCAATCGATATAAATGCAATCGCTCATTTTACAGCAATGAAATGAAAATATTCATATTATTTTGTCCATTGTTAATTTTCAGCAGGCTGCAATTCAGAACGTATGTCACTGGTGTAGCAATGTCAGGTTAGCTAGGGGTCATCTGAATCGGCTGTTTCCTGGAAAAAGCATGGCAGCGCTGGGGAAGCTGAGAGAGGGCGGCTGTAAGCATTCACGTTGTGATTTAGATCAGGCCAATTACATTCGCTCCGGAGTGTGCCCCCCCCACCCCCAACCCTACCCCACTGGCCATCTGTCTGGGGAATTCTGCCACAGTCAATTAGAATTGTCACTTCTAATCTGAGCTAGTTTCCTAGACGCTGGTCATTTCCCATTAGACTCATCTTCCCCGGGTTCCTGTGGTCCGATAGACATCTCCGCAGCTCAATGGAGGAGATGGAGAGGAGACAATAATTAAAGAGCTACCATTTACTCGCAGCCAGTTCTCTCAGAGATCTGAATCTGCAATTACCTTCCAGAAAATAGCACTGCCACGACAGGGCCAGCGTTAATAATGGCCCTCATCTCACTGCCAGTTCAGAAAATGCAGTGCTCAGTAGAAGCCGAAGTGAAGATGCTTGTTTCTTTTTTACCAGTCCTCAGTACTCCAGTAGACGTTTATAAATGAGAAAAAAATGAGAAAAAGCAGCCATGTTGTACTGAGATAGATTTTTCGGTTCGTTTTAAATTACACCATGTCACAGACCACATGTTGTTCTTCACCTGAAACAGACAGGAAAAATAACTGAGTGCCGGGAGTAATTATCTGAAAGGTGATCAGCGATGCCTACCGTCGATCATCCGTTATCAAGCTTTGCATTTAACCGTATGCTGTTTATTTGCAGTTTATTCTCGCGGTGTGTAATAATCACTAATAAGCATCAATCAGCTCTCTCTCTCTCCATCTCCGTCTTTTGTCTTCTCTAAAGCAGGCAAAGAATGACTACGGAGCTTTTGCACGCTTCCCCTCTCCCCCCATGTGCCTCTAATCGAAAACTCTTCATCAAGTGCGAAAAGACCATTTGCACAGAAGGCAATTAAAGGCTTTAGTGCTTCTCGCCATCAGAACAGTAGTTTCGGAGCCCCCAGTCGACACGCAGAGCCAGTGCCTCACTGGTAAAGGCTCCTCCATGCACAGAAATGACATCAGTAATTTACCCGCAAATACTCCAGGTGGCATTTCTGAGCCAAGAACGCATCTGCATCAATCAACGTAAAATTATCCCGCATTTAATTTGCGGGGGCTTCGGCGAGCACCTGGTCATGAATGCGAAGGAGAAAATGAGCTGAAAAATGTACAGGCAAAACAGGCTTTAAACTGTTAGAGCTAATGAACATTATCATAGACAGCGATGGCTTTGTTTTTTTGCATGGCATATTTTATCCCACAGTGTATACGTATAAGAGCATTGGATAAGTCAGTTAAATGTAAATATGATTGATACCAGTGCGCTGAAATTTAAAGCACTTTAAAAAAATAATCTTCATGCAAATTAACCGTAACTCTGCCAAGTTAGATAAAGAGTATAGATGGGTGGCAATTTTCAGCCCATATCACATATTTTCAATTGGATTTCATTCCAGGATTTGCCGGGGCAATTCCAGAATATTGACCTTCTTGTTTGTATACCATTCTTTTGTAATATGTGCCGTGTGGTTTGGGTCAATGTCCTATTAGTATATTAATCCTTATAAGATGACTCTAAACACAGATCTGTTGATAATTTAAACAGAATCTCCACCAGGATTCCATTATATTTGTCTCCATCCGTATTGTCCTCCATAGAAATGAGCTTCACAGTCTCCTGTAAAAAAAAACCCTACAGCGTGATGCCATCTTCACCATGTAGCTTGGATGCTGGATTATTCCAGAAGGTCTCAGGGCCTCTTGTATGGTTCCTGTTGACTTTGCTCAGAAGTGGCCTCCACCTTCCTGGACTCCCGAAAGAGCATAGCTCTCAAGAGGTCAGGAACACGCTTCCAGTTTCAGCCTAGGTGATGCGGATATAGCTGTCCTCAGGTTCGCCTTGCTGACAATTAGCCTTCATGTGGTAAATTAGTTAGCATCTGGAGTGTCATTTTTTATTTTCAAAAAATTAGGGGGCAAAAGGGATCAATAGTATCTGAAGTTATTCCTTAAAATAATCGGTAACACTTTATTTTAACTGCACCTTCATAATGCATTCATAGAATATTCATAAGAAGCATGCAAGTATGCATTAACATCCTAACATACATTAATAACAAACATTACATTATTATATTGTTTGTTATTATCAATCAATGTTTGTTAGTAATCTATATTAAGGTATGCCGTAAGGTATGTTAAGGGATGTTAGGATGTTAAGGTATACTTACCTGCCGCTTATGAATGTTCTATGAATAAATTATGAAGGTGCAATGAATGTCCTACGAATGCATTATAAAGGCATTATGAAGGCGCAGTTAATGTAAAGTGTTACTAAACAATCTGCATTAAAATTAAGTATGATCTTGGTTCACTGCGCCTGAGCAGTTTCTTAAACATGCATCGGCGCTTGGACAGGGTCATAAAAAATATGCCTGCATTAAATACAGAACGCAAAGAACAAAGTTTCACTGGCACTCCGTAGGTGCACGCCATTAAATTTACCTGACTTAATAATAAGACTTCGCAGCTGCTGTAAGCTTCAACTGTGATGCTGTGCTTTTTTGACACCTTACATAGAACGCGATAAATGTTCCTTCGGCCTGCTGCTGCAGTGAACACTCAGAGCTTTTGAGTCTTGCTCAGCAGCAGGGCTACAGGGCGTCTCCACATCTCAAGATAAGTCTGAAATTAACACCAGTGGAAATGACCTGCTGGGCACATGAAATAGTGAGCATGTCGAAATGGATATTTTACGGTATAATCCCATTACAGCCTTGCACTTTTAATTAATGAGGGAATCCAAGTGCTTAGATGTCGAATATTGCTAGGAGTCCTAAAAGTTGATGCTCACACTAATAATAGCCTGTCTGAATTTGCAGAAATAACACAGGGCAGGTCTATACATGTCTGTACATGTCCTGCTGTGCTACGTGTGACATGTTGTTAGCACCAGAAGTATTGCTACAGCTCATTTTTTCTTTGCACAAACTCATTGTACCTCAGCTCTGTGGTGTCTGAGGTAGACTCCAGGCTGTGATTGGCTGGATGGATGGATGAAATAGTTATTTCCTTTTTTTGTGAAACCATCAAGAAGCTTCTATAAATCTTCATTTCACATTTTTCTTCTTAATATGTATGTTTATTTCTTTTAAAATCCATGTTTCCCCTGTATAACAGTATAGATCCAGATAGCCGTACCAGGTGGAAGATTAGAAATCACTGTAATTCATTTAAGGCACATCAGTGTGTTCATGGGCGTAAATTGGGGAGGGGAGGGGTGTTGTAGCCCCCCCCCAAATAAATGAAAGCCTGATAATACAACCCCCTCAATTATCATGTTTCCCCCATAATGGGTGGAGACCTCAACCCCCCCAATGTTCCAGTCAAAGCCCATGAGTAAGGTACAGAGGAGTACTACAGTCAGTTTGAACATGGAGAGTCGCTCGGGGGGGGGTCATCTGACATCTTTTGGTTCCCTTTCTGAGAACCATGGACGTGGGCCTGGAGCGCTCCTTGTGTTTTGTGATTTAGCTTTCGACTTAGACCACAGCCTTAAAACTTCCGGAAGTTATCTTAATATACAACAGTATAGTAAAACAGAACAAAAGGTACATTTCATGTTACAGGTAGGATGCCGCACGGAAGCAGTAAAATCTATATTTAAGCCAAAGCTTAATGCTGCACGCAGAGATAAGCGTGTCCTTAATGACCACGCGCATTGGCAGAGATAATGAGATGTGTAATGGATTGGCCCCCTTTTGCATATCTGAAGATCGATAGGGTCCATCACACCAGAGGCAGCACAAAGTGCAAGCAAAAGATGCAAAGAACCCTTGAAGTGTACAGAACCACGCAATATGTGTTATATATTATCCTGGCAGGCATCCCTGCCGCCCTTTTAATCCCGTTGCTGCTTGCCATAGTGTGATTCAGTGCTCTTTGTTTGAGGAGAGGCTGGCAGACAGATTGTATCATCTCAGTGTAGGTTTATTCTTCGGGACAGGATCTCCCGCACTCCTGTGCTCCTGCTCTCTTGTGCCGGCTGCAGTTTTCACCCAGCTGAAGGTGCCCTTCTCCCTTCGCCCAGCACCGAGACGCCGGCTCGCCCTCTGACCTCCAAAAGCAGGAAATGACCTTTATAATCTCCTCCCCGATTCTCTGTCCTTGGCCTCCTAGTTTTGTCTCTCTGTAGGAGTCGTCTATCCGTCTTGGGAATTTCCCTGCAAATGCCAACCCCCCACCCCCTACCCCACTAACGCAGCATTCATGCTGTTACCAAAAACCCAAATAAACCAAAAGCCAAAAACTCAGTGCCGATATCCTGTCCAGTTCTATAATCCCCCTTCTGTCTCATAGTCACGACAAGGCCCCACTCCCAGCCTCTGAAGGTACCGCTCACACTTCAAAAGGCATCGTCCTTATACGGCCTCTATCTCTTATTCAACCTTAGGTCTATCTTTTCTTACAGGGCTGGGCATGACTGGAGACAAGAGAGTGACCAAAGTGGTCCCAGTGGCGGCGCCCCCTGGTGGCTGGTATGGTACCTACATGATTACATGACAAACATTTCAATAGATGTTTATCCTGGTGGTCATGTGCAGAACATTTGGCTTCATCCTCACTCCCCATCTGCCCCAAATCGAGAACGAAAACTGGAGCTTTTCCTCAGTGTCAGGGTGCCTCTCCTGCTGTCTTCCTTTGCTGAGAAATACAAATTTAGACATGCATAAAAAAATATATTCTAAGCCTTCCTGTCACTAAGAAAGATTAAAAGAGGAAGTCACCCCGGCCTGTCAGGCAACGGTCAGCCCAGCTGTTCCCTCACATGTGGGGCAAAAGAAAGGCACGATATCTCTGACTCTCTGCTTTAAGAGATGAAATGTACGCCAGTCACATCGCTGAAATACTCCTCCTGCTTCTTCATCCTCGCACATCAAGCCCTCCTTTCTTCTGACAAGAGACAGGAGACATGAGGCCATGAAGAACCCATAAACCTCAGCCCAAAAAAAGCAAAAGAATTTACGTAACTCAGATTACTTCCACTACATATACTGTAAGTTTCTCACCATAAATGTTTAACCACCCATTTGTGTTCCCCCTTGAGAAGACTTAATCTGGAAAAAAACAATACCAAAAAATGTACATAACATTGTGATTATCAGATGCTTTCATATGAATTTTTATTTCCCCAATATTTCAAACAAACCTTTTGAAAACACAAGCTTAGAAGCTGCCTTTGGTTTAATGAGGTAAGGGTTCCTCTGAAAAAAGTCGAACAGGACTATAAACGTACAGTGCTAAACAAATTTTGATCTGATTATTGCTTAGTATGCTCCTTTAAATCAAACTTCAAATGCAATTGAAAGTGGAACACATACAGGGACTCAGTATAATAGTTAAACCTAAATTGACGGGAAGTACATTTAATTACTCCAGCATTTTATTGGAAAATTTACCAGAATACAAATTCTGCATTTCTGTTCAAATTAGCATCAAATTTCCGTTTGAAGTGATTCAGTTAATAACAGGGAGCCTCTGCACAATATCTGTCTTTACTTGGTGAAATGACATGAAAAATGACAATTGTCAGTGGAGATGTGTCCAACAAGACATGTGAACGAAAAATGTTGTGTATATTCGGCACTGTCACTCAAAAATGTTAGCAGCTGTTTAAAGGTAAAGAACACCTTTATTAGAAAGACTCTTATTATTTAAATATGCATAAACCTTATAAAGCAAAACCAATGGTTTGTCTAG
Organism: Cyphomyrus plagiostoma; assembly: GCA_019775915.2. NCBI lineage: Eukaryota > Metazoa > Chordata > Actinopteri > Osteoglossiformes > Mormyridae > Cyphomyrus > Cyphomyrus plagiostoma. The sequence goes on along the minus strand of JABFEA020000106.1, from coordinate 1,570,278 downwards.
ATCAGCATCAAAATGTGTTGCTGATCTTCACCTAGGCTTCATTAGTGTCATCAAAGAAGTGAATTTCTTCTGAGATTCTTGTTTTAACTACTTTGCTGTAAAAAGATAATAATAATGATGAAAATAAAAAACAAAAAGGCATGTTGGAATTATTACCTGCTACCAATGAGACTTTACTCTTTACGTCCAGATTGCTGTAACTTCTCACCAGACTGGGTCATGTGACTACATGTTTTTACATGGCTTTCAATGCCACAAAGAACCCATTACAGATGTTAACAGTTATGCCTCATGACAAATTTAAGACCACAGTCCTGTAAAATAAATAGGCAGACCATTGTAAAGCTATAGACCACTGTCAACATTACACACCGGTTAGTTTACTTTGTTTGCTGGCTTTAGGTGACCCAACAAGACCTCCACTTCGTAGTGACATCTACAGAAAATCCTTCAGTATTGGAATTGACCTGGCTGTCTCCATGACAACAATGGAATCGTGGATTATATGTCTGTGCAGATAGAAAACTCTTTTTTTCAGACTGCATGTACGACTATCCAGCTATTAATCTACTGTATATTATGATTTTAGAAAACTTTATGCAAATATGTCACATAGAATTTTGCTGTTTCCATCAACTCTGTAGCCATTTTGGGACTTTAGTATAATAATAATAATAATAATAATAATAATAATAATAATAATAATAATACACTCCAGAACACTTTACAGTTTGACAATAATTCATAATAGAAAAATGTGCCTAAAAAGTACTTATGTTACTAATTAATTTTCTTGACTGTGTCCTCTATTTTTGTCTACCTTCTCTTAAGTATCTCAGTGTTCGTAGTGTCTAGGATTTTTAGAAATGTGAAAATTACGCTAGAATAACACTGAAAATTAAAAGTGAAAGTGTCCAAAAAAGCACCGACTGAGAAGAATTCAGAACTTAATTGGTGGTCTCTCAAAAGTAACCTATTTTAATCATGAATCATTTTAATCATTAGCTGATTCGGAGGATGCACAAAACAGCTCATTACAGCGCTTTGCCAGTGTCCTGTGCAATTAATTAACACTCATGGATGCTTATTCAGACAAAAGCATCTGTAACAGAAATATTAAGAGTACAGTTCAGACAGATTCTCCTTTACATCTCCTTGAGTCTTTTACTGAGAGTTTTTTACTGAAATATGAACAGTCAATAAACAAAGAGAAAAGTACATGCCTTACCATGGTAAAAGCACATGTTTATAAAGTTCCACTGTGCATAGGGCAGAGAATTTCACATAATAATCCACTGAGCCCTTTTCTATGATATGGAACCCAGAAATAAGCTTATTCAAAGTGACAGGATGCTGCCTCTGTCCCCTGGGGCGTCTCAGCCGAAGCTGGCAGGGTTACCAAGGGACAAACGGGAGGTCAGGGTGCTAACTCCGCTGAGTGTGAAGGTAACCTGAAAACAAGAATAACTTCCTGGATCCCTGGACCAAATCTTTTGCCGTTCCTCTGAGACTCAGCACAGTTCCGTGTGTTATATCATCAGCTCACAGGGGTCACTTGCTAATGAGTTAAACTGGCACCATACGCGGCCCTCAGGTCCCACGTGGGAAAAGACAGATTCGCAGGGTCCCGTAGTGGGAACCGGGGCCAGTTGGGGGGGAGGGTTGTGCTGGACATGAGTGTGTATTTATGTGTGACTCTTGACCTTTCCACTATGCTCCATCTTACCTTTAAAGCAGGGAATTTTATCCATTCAGAGAGGCTTTCATTGATCTGAGGAGTCTGATATGTTGGATTATTAAAGACTGAATATATTACGCTGATAATGCGCCCCCCCCCCCAGCCCATACCCTTCTCTGACATTGTGTTACATGACTAACATGAGTCATAAAGAGATTAAAGATGCCTTGTATTCTGACAGGGGGGAATTTACTTTAGTAGAAATTATTATGCATGCAATTTTTGCTGCATTCACTCTAGTGCCCTGCGCCTGCGCTGTTCAGCTACATGATGGACCTGGGAATTCACACCTTAACAGGAGGTTTGCAAGCAGTTAGCATTGGCAAACAGGAAGTAATGCAGTCATTAATAGTTTATGGAGCCACTTATAATTTTCTTTAAATATTCAACATATACAATCCACACAACCTGGATGGGTGGAAATATTTTTATTTGTTATAAATATAGGTGGTGGAATGATTTTTAGTAGGTGATTCTTTTGTACAGCTACAGAATATACTGTATTTGGGAATAGTAGCGTTTCTGGTCTGACAAGTGCTGCCCGGGTGCTATGAAAGGCAGGGTTTTAAGGTTCTTTCTTTTTTAACTGAGCAAATGTACCACATGACATTCTTACATAGCTTAATAAGTGAGCCTTTATATTCAGTCAAAGCTGACCAACCAGGCGAAGTGACCTTTTGACATGTGTGAACCGGCCAATCCCTGGATAATGTTTTAAGAGACATTTTAAAACTGTTTCTCAATCCAGTGCCTGGTAGGGAGCTGAGAGAGAGGAAAAATATGGACAGCGGGGGGGGAATACAGGGGGAGGGGTGAACAACCCCAGGCGCTGCACTGTAGACCCCCATGTACTGATATCATTTACATAACAGTTTTGGTTAAAATATTATAATCTATAAGGTCTTAAATTTGGCTGATTGATCCACCGAGATGATACCCCCTTCCACCTGATCGATGCATTTTACCAACAGCATTCCCACCCCCCACCCTGATTGGTACGTTTCATTGCCGGCACCCCATGCTTTGATTAGCAAATTATTGGTGTTCAATCATTTTAAAATCCCTCTCGTTTCACTTTCGGCTCCAAAAAATAGCGTGATTGGCCTCACAAGGGCGGCCCCACAGAACTCTGGGGCTCCCTGAGTACCAGGTCGAGAGACATTGCTTTACAAGATAGCTGCTTGCAGGGAAATGTCATCCACTAAACCATTGAAATTGAACTGTAACTTTCACTTCCTTTATTTAATTCTGTTTCTCGGAGTTTAGATTTTACATCACATTTGAGCGGCTTCCTAACAGATGTTAACTGCATTGAGGATGGAAATTTGCATTGATAAATTATTTTAAAGTCTTTCGTACTGAAAAAGAAAAATGAAAACAGTGTTCCAGTCAATATTTTTAAACAGTTTTGTAACCAAAACTATTAGCTGTTCCCTGCGCGTATTATGACTGAGGTACTGAAGGCTTATTGTTTCCAGGGCAATGACTTACTAACGCTTCTTGCTGGAAACTGCAGGCTCTCTGGTCAAGTCTTCAAATTTGATAAACAGCCACTTCTCTTTGGTTAATTGCTATTTTCGGAAAATATTATAAAGCCCTGTCTGACACCATTGGTGCCCATTTTAACACATAAAACTTCCTGTCTTCTCTGATCAATTCCTTTTTTCACTCTAATTTAATACAGGAAACGTGTAGCCAGGACCAAAGTCAGCACAAGGCATTTGTGATTTCAATAGTGTCAAAAGAGCTTAAAAATTAACACGTCGTGTGACTGCATCACAACAAGTGCTGGAGATGCAAATCAGGTGCCTTATGTTGATAGTTACAAGACTTAAATGTAAACTTAACCTGATTACCTTTCCGTGGTTCTGTGTGGAAGAATCGACCAGGCTTTGCCTTTTTTAAAAATTATTCTTTCATTCGGATGAGTTTTCTTTCTTAAATGTCTTTGAGGTTTGTGAGTTTCATCCATATTTTTATGGGATCACTCATGGAACTCTGCAGTCCAGCTACGCCCCAAAGACGTTCTGGAATGGCATCTCGGAATTGCCTCAGGTGTGTAACTGAGATGAACTGACATCCTGTTCAGGAAGAATCTCCACACATACACTGTGTCCCTAAATTGGTAAATCCATCCTTCCTTCAAAGGCTTAACACCAACGGGTCATGAAAGTGGATGACCTTGGATCCTACCCCAGGCACTAGGGAGGGGAATTCCCTGCATGGAGACCTTATAAATCACCTACCTGCAGAACGAGAACACTCAGAGAAACCCACACAAAAGAAAATGGGCATACACTCGAACCCTCAACACCAGAGGTGTAAGGCAACAGTGCTGATGCACTGAGACACCGTGCCGTGCTTTTCTAACCAATTACTGCATATTGGCAAGTGATTATGTGGAAGGAATGTGTAAAAGTTTGTTACAGTTTTAAAATTGAATCCTGAAGTATCCACAGTGGCTTTGTCTGCAAATGACTGTGAAGGACAGATTTTTCATGCAGGTGAAATGCCTGATAGTAGCCTACGGGCGCTCGAAACCCGGCACAGTCTGAGAGTGACAGGGCACCTGGCGGGAGGCTGAGTGAGGACAGCAGAATCGCCACATCCCTCACCGCAGGCGGCCCTGGGGAGTGGGAATGGGGGTGCTGACACAGCAGTCCTTTTTGGGATCGGGCCAACTTGTCACATTCCCAGGCGGAACAGAAACAACGATTCTCTGCCGCCGCAGTGAGTTTTGGTGATGGGTGTAGGATGACATAACGGAGATCTGAGCCGTAACGCGTGTCCCTCTTCAGCCTTATAAAATCTGTAAGTGTACAATGTGTAATCCAGCTGTATGGTACACCTGAGACAGCTCCTTGGTTTCTTATTTCCCACAATTCCCCTGCCACCTTCTCATCACAGGCTCAGGTTCCTCGATAAGCCAGTCTCCGAGCTGACCAGCACTAACACCTTTATCAGCGGATGAAGGAGGCCGTTTTGACAATATCACGACAAAGTCTCACTACCTGGTCCAACTGACAAGCATTCCAGTGATTCTGTGATTGGTGTGTATTTCTCCAGTTCAATTAATCTTTATGTGAAGCCCCTGGAATGCCAGATCGAATATAATTTGTAAAACCTGGGATCCAACATATTTTGTTGCACAAATTAATTCAAACATGGGTTATTTTTTATTATTCTTCACCTCCACAATTTACATTTGCTCTGAGATATATGTTAAATTATAAGCATGACAGGGGGAGTTGGGCAGCCAAAAATGCTATAAAAATAAAATGAACTGAATTGAAAATAAAATGAACTTTTTTGGATACTTTGCCATGCTAAAGATTAGATGGCTTTGGGTGAACTTTGGGCACATGAGTGTGAATTTGACACCCAATTTGTTAGCTCTATTAAGAGCACAATCAGTAAATTAATTACATGCAGCATTTGTCAAGAGAGCTGTCAAATAGCAGGGAATGTTATTGTAAATGTCAATAATTCAGTCTAAGAGTCTCAACATTTCCTCATTATTGGAAATCTGCAGAGCTATTAGTGTAATGAGGAGAAACATGCTAGTTTACTTCATAATTAAGGAGTGTTGGCATACCATTAATGACCAGAAAGCAGAATTGCAAACTGTTTTACCTTTAGCTGGATAGACACATGAATCACCCTTCATTCAGCCATTTTTCCTATCTATTCTTTAATATATATTAATCCTTCCTGGACATAAAACCTATTACAATTTCTGTCAATCGATCGGTTTCCATAACTGCTTATCTAGTGCAGATAGCCTGGATCCCAAGTGCGTAAGGCAGGGCAGATCAACCCCCCCCCCTGTTTGGACAGCATGCAAACCCCAGATATTATACAGGGATTCAGGGGTTCAGATCCTCAGTACATACAGTGCGAGGTCACAGTGCTACGCACTGAACCATGATGCTACTGAAAAAGCTCATGTCCAGCAGGATATCTCAGCTAGCTTCCTCCTGCAGACCTGCCGGATAGTTCCAGGTCATTAAGTTACTGTGTACCAGCAATGAGAGAAATACCATCCATCTTCCAACCATTTATCCTACTCAAGGTCATGGGGAGGTGCTACTCCAGGCAGCACAAAATGCCAGTCCAGTACAGGGTGCACATACATACACAGTCCAGCACAGGGTGCACATACATACACAGTCCAGCACAGCGTTCACATACATACACAGTCTAGTACAGGGTTCACATACATACACAGTCCAGCACAGCGTTCACATACATACACAGTCTAGTACAGGGTGCACATACATACACAGTCCAGCACAGGGTGCACATACATACACAGTCCAGTACAGTGTTCACATACA
>JABFEA020000106.1:1543413-1555665 GCA_019775915.2 Cyphomyrus plagiostoma | reverse complement strand
TTTGCTACGTACCCTAATACGGTATGTTTTGTTATGTTATCTGTGTGTTCCGTGGCGAATAGACCCCCCCCCCCCCAGGAATTCATCAGCGGATCGACATGTACTAGCAGCGTTGAGTTCGGGACGTTTGCTGTGGTTGTGGCCAGGTCACGTCTACCGTCTTCAGGCGTTTGAGTTAGGCTTCTTTTGTGCGTTAGGTGCATTTACGTTATTTAACAGAAGAAACGAAATCAAGCTGGTTTCTGGTATTCAACTGTAATGTTCTGATCTCTAACTTTTTTGTGGTACCAACCAGAACAGGAATGTTTTTTTTCTCTGTCTGATACAATATTAACTGTCTGTGTTCAATCCAGCAAGGAGTTCGATGCCACCTTTTCGTGCACTAGATATTTATAACTAATCATTTGAAATATGGTGTCATTTGAAAAATGTGAACCATAGTAAAGTACAGAACAGTTCTACCATTCCCCAAACTCAGTAGAAACATCCATTATGCTTTGTGCTTCATAATGCTTTGTAGCAACACCAGATGCCTAAATGGTAGATCAATGCCCCTAATACAGAGCTAGACAGTAGGTATCTCATTTAACAGGTGGTATATCTTGTATGACCTGTGTCAACAATTAAAAAGAAAAAAGAAAAACTTAATGCAGAACTAGAGCCAATTCAGCTCTATTTATTTACACTTCCCAGTAAGTATGTTAAATGTTTATGGGAGAGTTTTAGTGTGTAACAGGCTGAGTCTTTTTTTGTCGAGTGGTTTCATTTGGTTGTGATTTCATTTTAAATTTTGTGTGTGCCGTTTGATGCAGTTGACAGATCCTTCTTGCTCATCTGAAATTTCTGAAAATTAAAAAATGAAGATAAAAATGTTGCTTTTTCTTCAGGATGGGTTCAACAGAAGAAGCCAGCAGACATGCTGTGACTGTTTAGCCAGTCTGCTCTCCCGTCGTCCCCTTTGGGGTGCTCCTCCCCCCCCCCTGTCAGACTGCATAGGGGGATGTCAACAAGGACAGCATGAGATATATGCTCTTCATAAAATATTTTGTAAGTATAATACAATTTCATAAATTCATTTAATTAGAATTTAGAATTGTCTTCACAGGGTTTTACAGATTCCGTGCGTGTTGGTTTTAATTTTACTTTGAAGTTACCATGAAGCATTTCAGCTTTTTTAATTATATAGAAGAGGCAAAGCTGAGCTATTTCATATGTTCTTCATGAGAGATGATTAACTCTAGTCTGTAGTAAGTAAATACTTAAATTAGTTTACCTTTTCCCTACTGATTTTAATTTTAACAGAAAACATTGTGCTTGATGCTTTTGATTCTTGTATTAAATATGTATTATTAAAGGTTAACTGTTATTTTAGGTTTGGGGTTGGATAGATATTTCTCCTCTGTTTAACCCGTTGGCTTTGTAGACATGCACTTCATCATTGAGTGAGGAGTAATGGTGAGGAGGAGGTTCTTCAGATTAGCATAAAGTTATGTCAGACATCGATGTAAAAACAGTGAGCATCGCTACCCTGGGGAATAGGTTTAATTTTCCCCCGCTTAAGGTCCCTTTATTCGGACGTGTCAAAACATACTCTGCTCATTTATTTGTTTTTAAAAAAAAAATTTTTCCTTTCTCCCGAACTCACTACGGATGTTGAAATTGTCACTGGTAAGCAAAAGATGACTAATACTGTTAAGTGAAAACAGTCACCATAGCCTCTGTCATGTGAAGAATTAATTATCATCAGTTTTATTTTTGGTTGGCAGTTAGTAATGAAAATGTCACACCTGGTGCTATATTGGGAATAATTATTGTTTCTTACTGTATCCCCTGATTTTAATTGCTTGGTGTGAATCTGTCACCTGCCTTTCATTGTGTGGGCTCATTTGAGGCCGTACACACAGAGCTGCTCAGTCCTATAGATGGGAAAAATGGAATTGGGGGGGCACTTCAGAATGTGCCCTGGCTTGTGCTGTTGTCCTCAGTTAGCTATGGAGCATGTGCAGACCTGCAGGGGACTTGCTGTGACTGATGACAAAAAAAACCTGTCTGTCAGGGCAAAAGGGAGTCCCAGAAAATGGTTTCACCCTCCCTCAGGTTTGCTTCCAGTTTTGGCCAAAATTGCCGCCACCCCTTCTGAGAATTTACGTAATATTCCGTAGAATATTGTTGATTTAACACTACGTTAGTCTGGACAGTCTTTCTAGGAGCAAGCATCATGCAGCTAGCTTTGAGATTCCCAGTCGCCCTCGTTACGCTCCCCTCTCCTCATTGGAGGCTAATTTCTGAGATCCGATGCCGTTTTGCCCCCTAAATAGGGCCCTGATGAAAGTGAAGTGCGAGCCTGACCTACCCGTTTGAGGCACGGTGTGAAATTGGCTCAGCTCATTTATTTATTTATTTCCTGATAATGTCTCCGCTCCCTTCCTCCAGTAAGGTTAAGTGGTGAGATTTAAAGGGACTTCGGCTCTTCTGCCCTGGGGGGAGCTAAGCTGGCAATGGCAAAGGTCCCCACCCCTCCCCCACCAGGGGAAATGGCCACCGGGCCCGTGGCTGAGAGCTGGTGCTACACACAGGTAATTAGCTTATATTTGCTGTGTCTTGCAGCGTGTGCTTCTGCTTTCTCATTGTTGTATATTTCACTTTGCAAAATGATTAATACCGTACACATGCAATTTTAGGTCCATATGTACATGAAACGCCCATGTTTTTGGCTATATGACCAACTGTTTTAACTTTAGCTGACATGCACGGATGGGACATTTTGTAAAGTTATGCAAACTATACTATTTCATTCCTATTGAAGTTGCTGGAGTGTGGAAATCAGGTGCCTTTTGCAGTCCTCCTCCTGGGTCCTTGCTTTCCCTTTTTATATATTTTTCTTCTTGGATTAATGTCAGTGTGAGTCTAGAGGCTGTTGTGTGTTTTCCCCTGTCGAGTTACTCAGCGTTTGACCCATGCCACTAGACGTCAAGTTCACATTATGAGAATTAAGGCTGCTTTGTTGTCTGAAAGTAATGCTTCTCCTGGCTTCACTCGTTCCAGCTTCCAGCCATTAAGCCTCTATTACTGAATGTATTTTTACCTATAGAAAAATGTAATGGTGGTGTTTTGCTTATTTCCTGCCGTTTACACTAAACATGATATGACCAAAATATATTTTTAACTTAATTGCAACAAGGGGTAGCTGTCTTGTAATACACCATCTCTGAATATGACTTCAGAACAATGCTCTTCTGAATTTGTTTCCCATATACTGTCTTGTTTTTAGTTGCGACAGTACTGATAAACAGATTTCGTAAGTTACACCTGATGAGACATTTTATTAGTTTGTTTTGTTTATGCAGCTGTGTGAAATTTATTACAGAAACTGATTCTATTTTTTAATGAATAGGAGAATCTAAGAATATTTCTATGTATGGGCTGACTGCTACCTCACCAGCAAGACGCCCAGCAGTAATTTTGTTAATTCTATCTCAGGAAGACGTTCTCTTAAATGGTAATCATCTAATGCGGAAGATTTTTGGTTCTCCAAATGCCCGATTGGGAACGAAGTTATGGAATTTACTCGAATGTGGTGTTTTGTTAGGTGAAGGTAGTGAAGTTCTCCTACATGTGGACCATAAACAACTTCAGCTTTTGCCGAGAAGAAATGGGGGAGGTGCTGAAGAGTTCAACCTTCTCGTCTGGTCCAAATGACAAGATGAAATGGTAAGAGGTCCTACTACGGACGTGACCCACCGTTGGGAAATTATCGGGGAAACTGAGAGCCCTGCACTGACTGCCAGTTTATAGGCAGTAAGATGGGTGTGAAACCCCAGGACAGCTTTTGGGCAAAGCCCAGCTCTGTCAGTCCTCTTTAGAAAGCGGAGAGGACAGAATCCGCTTAATTCCGACATCCTCGCTAAGCACACGGGATGGCACCTTCACTGTTTTTGTACGTGGCTTACCTTCCTCGTCTGCTGGCCCCACGTGGGCATCCTTTAATCAAACTGGGCCTTGTGCGCGTTTCCCAGTGACCTGACGGATGTCCGTCACTGAGCGCTTCACGCTGTTCCCTTCTCCTTCTGGCAGGTGTCTGCGTGTGAACCCCAAAGGGCTAGATGACGAGAGCAAGGACTATTTGTCGCTATACCTGCTGCTCGTCAGCTGTCCGAAAAGCGAAGTAAGGGCGAAGTTCAAGTTCTCTTTGCTCAATGCGAAGAGAGAGGAAACTAAAGCCATGGGTGAGGCCCTGTTGCATTGTGAGATGTCTGTGTGGTGCGTTATGACACTTAAGCTTGTGGCAGCTGAACGTTACCTGGCGTTAATTTGGTCTCACTTTGTAATCTGTGTTATGGTATCATAATGTTCTAGAACCTTCAATGAACCATGGTCTCAGTATTGTAATATTGTGGTTTTTCTCCTATGGCCCACTGACCATATATGTTAATATCATAAGAAGCGGGATTTTTCATATATAACCGAACTGTGTCCTTTGCAGAAAGCCAAAGAGCATACCGGTTTGTTCAAGGGAAGGACTGGGGATTCAAGAAGTTCATTAGGAGAGATTTTTTGCTCGACGAAGCAAACGGCCTCCTACCAGATGACAAACTCACGCTCTTCTGTGAGGTAATCGTACCCGCTTGTCAGCTATTGCTTCTCATATTTTGGTTTCACAGACCATGTGCGATTCAAGAAAAAAGGTTGTTTCTTGTTCAGTCTCATTTTCCTCACTGAATATCGCCTTTCATTGTCCCTAACATTAATCATTTTACAAATCATTGAATTTACAAAAGTATTACTTCAATTCCTGAAATTTAAACTGTTAAAGGGTAATGATATTTGAGCTAAAGGGAGAATTTTATACATAGTGAACGAAAAAACATCCACACTTCATTACATTTAAACCAGTGTTTCCCAACCCAGAGGTGGTCCTCATTTTTGCTCCCTCCCAGCTCCCAGTAGGAGCAAAAACATGGACTGCCTGCAGGTCCCTGAGGACCAGATTGGGAAATGCTAATTTTAAGAATTGTATTTTTTGTGTATAATTGCAGTGTAACATCAAAACTGAAAATCTGACTTGGAGCCTAGATATGCAGGAGATAACTAATGATTATAGAAACGTTACATAAAATGGATGCCAGGGGATCATCAAAACAGTCGTTCTGTTGTGGTCTATGTGTTATTGGTGTCAAGTAGATCTTAATTCTCCCTGGATTAAAACATCTCATACAAAATGAGCTGCCATTTCTTCTTGCACAATTAAACATTGATTTATCATTGTAGAAGGTTGAAAGATCTCCAAAGGAATATTTTCCTTCCATTATAGACCATATTAAATTAAAGCTTTCCTTTAATGAAAAATAAATGCTTCCTGGAAAAAAATATTGAAATTCTGAGTACAGAGTACAGCATCATCAGCATTTGTAAGTTAATTGGGCTTTTTTTTTTTTTCTTGCCGGGTGAAAATTGGACTGGAACATTTGCTTATTAGCCATTTAATTTAAATTTTGATTGGTTGTGTTATAAGGGCAGCAGGGAGCCAGCTTGGTTACATTCTGTGTTCGAGTCACGTTGGAAGTACCTGTTACTACCTGGGTTCCTGGATGTCTTCCTGTATGATGGCCCAACTAGTACATTCTTCACTTTGGGAAGAGGCCTTTTGTGTAGTGCCGTCTGCAGCATCCTGTGTGCAGTGTAGTAAGTGTATTAACTGCCCTAGGTGAGTGTGGTCCAGGACTCCGTGAACATCTCTGGCCAGTCCAACATGAACATGCTGAAGGTTCCGGAGTGCCAGCTGTCAGATGACCTCGGGAACCTTTGGGAATTCTCCCGTTTCACCGACTGCAGCCTTTACGTATGCGGGCAGGAGTTCAAGGCTCACAAATCCATATTAGCAGGTAAAGCCATCTCCCTCGCCCACTTCCCACCACACCAGCTATCAGCTGTAGTTGTGGAGTCTGCTCCTTTTATACATAATTTACGGCAGTTCTCATAACGTGGAACGTAAGCATGACTCCTTTTAATTCTCACTGCTTAACAAATTGTCACTACAGCTGTCTGAGCTGATTGAGCTCTGAGCTACTATGTTTCATTTTTGCATTTTGTACCATTTCACAGCAAGATCGCCTGTTTTTAATGCCATGTTCGAGCATGAAATGGAGGAAAGTAAAAAAGTACGTATATCTCAAAGGATGTCTGTGCTGAAGTGTACTGAGTGACCTGCACTAAATCCTGTTCCTTTTTGAAATGCTCCGTCCGGCTGACATGTGCACTGTGCATTCCCACAGAACCGCGTAGATATAAGCGACATTGAACCTGATGTTTTCAAAGAGATGATGAGCTTCATTTACACAGGGAAAGCCCCGAATCTGGAGAAAATGGCTGACAACTTGTTGGCTGCAGCAGACAAGGTTAGCTGTTTGTGACGTCCATGTTTATTGGTCCTCTGGGGTGGATTGTGGCTGAGAGAGCGGTCTGGTTGGAGGGGAAGCTGAGGCAGCGGGAGTCCTGCTTTCATGTCGGTTCTTTATTAAAAATGCCTGCCTTGTTTTCCTTTATCGCCTCCGAATAGCCCAGCTTTGTTAGATGTTGGGTTGACCATGGTAGGGTTTTAGTACTAGACGGTGTTAGAGAAAAGCGTGTTTCAGTGCCTAAAATGCTCTACTGAGAATCATCCAAAATTGCTCTTAGTTTCAGTCCTAGAAGATGCAGCCATGGCAAAAATTGACCACAGCACAACTTTGTTTCACTTATTTCTCACTTTATGGGTGTGTGTGTATGACTATAAACATGCAATATATATATGATATAATAGTATAAACTGCACCTTGGTTCTTCTGTTTCTCATTAATGAAGGGCTTCTTCCTTGCTTTATGGGACCTCAGTCCTGCGTCTAGGAGCCTGATATGAACTGCCCTAACAGTGCACTTCACACCTGCACTTAATGTTTCCTGTTCTTTTTGAAGGTTGATGTCATCTTCCGATTCATGATAAACTGTCGGATAAGTTGACGGTTATTAGAAAGTCACTTCTGCCCATTGCCTGGCTGCTTTCTAGTCATTCCCAGCATCTCCTTATTCTTGTGTGCTGCGGTCTGAGAAATGTTGACCCTAGAAGCAAACTGCTGCTCGGCGTAACCTTCTGCCAGCAGAACCAGAATTAAACCAGGATTTAAAAATGCACATTTGCTTAACAGAGTGGTCTCTTATTTTTTTTCCATGACTGTATATACCAAAATGATGTGAGTTCGACGGTGATACAAAAACCTGTATTTCCAGAGCCCCCACCCCCCACTCAATTTCTTGGCCAGGTTTTTTTAAGAAGCTTAATTCCAGTGACCTGAAAGTTCTTTTGATCTTCGATTTCCTGTGGTTTTCTGCCTGTCTGGCCGTTTCTTAAGAGGCGACCGGAGCGAGGTTACCGCGGGTGAAACTTATCGTCCTGTCTGGCCCCCCCCTCCCCTGCTGCCCCCCCCTCCCCTGCCATCCCAGTACGCTCTGGAAAGGTTAAAGGTCATGTGTGAGGAAGCGCTGTGCAGCAGTCTCTCCGTGGAGAATGTGGCTGACGTCCTCATCCTGGCAGACCTGCACAGCGCAGAGCAGCTGAAAGCACAAGCCATAGATTTCATTAACAGGCAGGTATCGCGACGGGCGCTCTGTGTCGAATTCGTGCCACCTTTGTGGAGCGCGGGTTTGAACGTTTCTCTTTTGTTTTTCTGTTCTTATCATAGGTGCAGCGTCCTGCGACAGCTGGGCTGTAAAGATGGAAAAAACTGGAATAGCAAGTATGCAATTAGCTGATGTGTTTGACACACGATTAATAACAAACCCTTATCTCATCCGCCAAGATGCATTACAGTGCCGTTTTTTTTTTTTTTTTTTGGAGCACAAATGGATGGGCTGGCTTCGTTCTTCAGTGGCTTCCCTATCTCTGTATCAGCATTATTAATGAAATCTTTCCCGGATAACGTTGGGAAAAGGGATCAATTTCTGAATGGCGCAAGAAGGAAATTGCAATGAGGCAACTTCTGTCTGTATCCCAGCACGTGTCTGAGCCTCATTGTCAACATGGCCAGGGTTCAGGGGGGAGTTCTATAGACATTTTTGGTTGTCACCTGTCCTTCACATGAATACGCCACACACTCGATACTCTTGGTTACAGAGCACAGCCTACTATCCCTCTTATGTATTTGTGTTCACCACCCTGGGGTAGATGAAGAAAGGCAGAATTTGTTTTTGCCGAGAGAGACAGATCTATCAATCAATCACACACACACACACACACACACACAGTGATCCCCCGCTATATCGCAGATTATTCCTCGACGTGTCACAGTTCTCTAGGTATTGCATATCTTGCACGTGGTCCGATTTCGCGTTGAGCCCTACGGTGGCTCCCAAGCGTCCCCCATCTTCTAACCCTTCTGATGGTAGTGAGCATAAGCGCCAGCATCATTCAGGAGAAGGTGAAAGTCCTTCATATGCTTCGGGAAGGAAAGCGTTACGCGGACGTCGCTCGCCATTATGGCTTGAATGAATCAACGGTACGCTACATCAGGAAGGATGAAAAGAATAGGAAAGAGCCATATAGGTCACAATGAGTTGGTTGCATCGCCACCAGTCCTATTGGTCATAATGCATGGAGTCTAGAAAGAGCTCTTTGAGTCGATATGCATGGATTATCTGAAGGAAAAACGGCATGTTCTACATATTATTCATTATTGGTAGTTTCCCACTGTAGTGCTCTACTACTAAGTACTATAGAATTGCTGAGCTGAATGGATTTGTAACACAAACTTGTGCAAGCTAATGCCAATTCTGCTAGCATTTGATGCTAACATCACACAGTGATTCTCATAGATGCTAGCGGAAATCGGCATCTAGTAAATCATGATGTGCACTGTCTGAACAGTTATTAGATGTCTTAGGTTTTATGTGGCTGTCACTCTGACCCCCGGCACCCCTTTACTGAGCCTACCTTTATGCAGTAGAATGCAGAAGTGAGTTGGAACTGTCATATAGTGCCTGTTCCCAGTATGGGTTGGGTACTGGCTGGATTCCATATGCCAGTGGAAAAGCACCAAATTATATTATAGAATATGAATTCATGTGAGGTCTTTGTGTGTGCCCCTCTATGCCCTAAAAAAGGTCGTTTTCTTCTTTCCAGTCATACGACGGACATAATGGAGACTGCCGGCTGGAAGTCGATGATCCAGTCGCACCCTCACCTGGTGGCCGAAGCCTTCCGCGCACTGGCCTCAGCACAGTGTCCTCCTTTCAGTCTGCCCCGCAAGAGGCTCAAACAGTCTTGATCGCTTTTATTTTTAAGACTTTCGTTGGGGCAAACATGGGGAGCTTTTGACTGCTGTGTGAACCTCTTCCTGTTCCCCGACTACTTGATTCAATTCAGTTTATTTTTATAGCAGAGTTGCCCCAAACTGGTTCACATATACTTGTATAATTATGATTGATCTCTGGTTGACCACAAATGTGTAACATTTAACTTGTTCATCAGACGGAACTGTTCAGTTTCACCCCTCAGCCTTTCTCAGTTTCTGTAATGTCAGATGGCCTTAAAACTGTGTGCCATTTCTCCAGAGTTTATTATGTCTTTATTTAACTGTGTGCCTGCCTTGTCAAGAGAGACCAGGCTTTCTCCAGATTGCACTAGTTCCTATAATGCAGTGGGTTTTTTTTTTTTTAATCACAGAGCTCTATATGAATGCATCATTGATTTAATGGGAGACACTGCATATGTCGAATGTTTAGCCCTGTTTGTTAGCTGACATTTTAAAAGTGCGAGCCCTCCCAGTGAAAAGTCCATTTCCTCTTTTTACAGTTGAGATATGCCCCATATTGATGGCACCGTTTTCTCACAAAGGAAGTTTACCATCTTAAATACAGGCGTGTGAGCATGAACCAGACCTATTGGATGGGAATACTTGAGTGACTTGCAGTATGAGAATTTTTGTAGTACGGATGTAAAGAAATTAACTGAATACTTTTGTATTCTGGATCTGTTTTAAAAAATATGAAGATGTTAACAGGATTTTACTTGTAGTGGACTTCTTCGAGTTTGGTTTGTGTCATTTTTCAGTTTCTCCTAATTAAATGCGTCCAGGTAGCGCACATCGCTTTGCAGAGCAAACGTAGGTGTCTCAGACAGCTCTGCTACTCTTACCTGTAAAAATATGGTCACAAGTAGCTGGGTGGAACCAAGTGTGACAAAAAGCGTGAAATAAGGTGACGTGTAATGGCATTGTATTCACGCATTTGTTTCTTGAAACTCTTACTGTTCCCCACGGGTGATGTATGTTGGAGGGAAAGACAAGTTACATGCTTGGAAAATGTGTTCACTCGAGTTTCCCGCCTTTTGAGATGGTGGGTATAGATAAGTCCATAGCATCTTTATCAGGAGCAACAGAATTCCGGCTACATTTATTCTTTGCAGTAATGTCAAGGAGTTCCTAAGGGTATAATTTTACCGTCCCTATGATAAGGTACAGAGAGGGGAATTCGCACAGGCTGATTTAAGCACACATTTAGGAAAGAGACTGTAACGTATTCATTCAAAACAGAATAATGTTAATGATACATCTGCTGAATTATAACCGTAATCTACTGGGATGTGACACCCTCCTACTCCAGGTAAGATGGTTAGCATCCAATAAGGGTGTAACTGCTGTAGTTATTTGGCTACTATTCTGGGACATTTTGCTACATTCTGCAAGCAAAAGTTGGTACATTTGTTTCAAAGTGGGAAGTTTCAGCTTGCTTTTAAATGGGTTTGGGATGCTTGGAAACGAGTGGATGCCTTTGTGGATAATTTGGACTTGTTAAATAGCACAGAACGTTCCATTTTAAGCTGCAAAAATCTGCTTGTTTTAACAGACTTCCATGGTGCTGTTAACCACTTAAACTTATGGGGTTGCTTCTGCTTATCAGTGGGTCCTGTGCTGACTTAAGTTTAAGCAAAACTGCATGTGAACCCCATCAATGTATTAGCTGGCAACTAACAAACCACCTTGATGGTTTAAAGTTGGCTGTTTTTACTTGGAGTTGAGGATTAAAGAAATTTAATGAAGTAAGTTTGATGACATTTACCAGTTAAATCGTAATTAAAAATTATTGCCTGACTGACAGCTGATACTCAAGAGGACTTGATTTACTCATGAAAATTACTATGGCACGGCAATTAAGAGCTGAGGGAGAGTGGAAACCAGTGTAGCCCATGGCACTCCAGTAAGTTTCATACCTTTTTCGAAGAGGGTGCAGAACCTATGGGGAATGATGGAACTTTTAAATTAACCACTTTCCTGGTCTCCGAAACCCAGCCACTTGTGTGCCATATACACTGAGTCGGCCGGTCGGTCTTTTCACGAAGGAACCGTTCCTAATTGCTCACACCCGGGCGCGTTCAACTTAATGAACCCAGCTGTGGTCCCCAACTTCCTTGTTAGTTTATTATAACTCAAAATCACCCTCTGTCAAAACGGAGAGGGGGTGGGAGAATATCAACTGGCACGTTTTGCCTAAGGCGGGTGCACCCTGTATGAACGGGCTCATCGCAGTTGTTCCTGGTGGCATTTCCCGGGTGCTGGCTTTATGGTGAAAATGCCGGGGTGAGTCGCATGAGGCAAATGGGGCGTCGGTGACCTCTGTGCAGGAAAGACGACGGGAGCACAGCAGGCCAGGAGTGTCGCTCCATCTCACGCTCTGCCCCCACCATCGTCCGCTGCACTTCTGCCCCCTGCCTGCATGTTAATTTAGGTGGAATTTTATTTCCGCTATATTTACACCTAAATGTGTGTGTTGTCATGACTGCCTCGCTTCTGAGCATAGCACCCCGTGCAGGTATGTATGTTCTCCAATACATACCAATGCTGGTCTCGTGTCCTGTTGAACTTCTGTGTGCCCATCAGTGTATCTAGCCACTTCTAGACCCATATTCTAGAACTTGGTGATTTATGCCATAACTTTGTATACATGTTGTCCCAGGGGCGGAGGAGGGGTGTCATGGGGGGATTGCTGTGAATGAATGCCTGTTATCCAAAGGAATGTTCATTACAATTTGCCAGCCATGGTGGGGGTTTGGTAAATCTCTACAGTGACTCCCCTGCCATGACCATGTCATTCTGGGTGCCAGCTGGAGGTTTGTTTCATATTGTGCCTTTAAATACGGGTCAGTGATAAATCTCGTAAATCACGATCACTTTATTTACATGCATCATAAAACTAAGTGAAAGTGAAATTCTCATGCCACAGTTAC
>JABFEA020000106.1:1521805-1538790 GCA_019775915.2 Cyphomyrus plagiostoma | reverse complement strand
ACCCAGGCGGAGACCGGAACCCGGGTCCCAGAGGTGTGAGGCAACAGTGCTAACCACTGCACCACCATGCCGCCCCCATGAATTTATATAGCACCTTTAAAACACTCGAAATGCTTTACAAAACTAATGGGGAGCCACTGTGTAGCCCCCACCTGGGTGATGCGACGGCAGCCATTCTGCACTAATACACTCACCATACAGTAGCTCAGGTGGTGAAGGGGCAGGAGAGAATTCACCAGTTAGATATAAGGGGGGCAGCTTTACCCAAGGCATCACCTCTACTCTTTCGAAAGATGCTGCCCAGAGATCTTTTATGACCCCAGACCAGGACCTCACTTTTGCGTCTCACCGCAAGGACAGCACCATTTTTACAGCACAGTGTTCCCATAACTGCACTGGGATCCACACTGACTCCAGGATGGGCTGACCTGTGGGTCCCAGCAACAGCTCTTCTAGCAACGGCCCAGCTTTCCTAGCTGGTCTCCTATCCAAGTACTGGTCAGGCCTAAACCTGCTTAGCTTCAGGGGGATCACCTAGTCTAGCCAATAGGGGGTACAGCTGCAGCTATGGTGCCCCACTGCAGATGAGGGGGCATGCCCGGCGGTGGGCACGACGTGTCCACAGCTGTAATGTTCTGGGAACAGAGGAGAGTCTGGTCATCACAAAGGTCAGACCCATCCTAATGATCCTTGCCAGGTCTTTGTCCCCCGTAAATATGATGCGATGACCACTTCTGTTTTCCAAACAAAATTTTAATCACAAAATAAACCCTTTTCAGAGTAAACAAAAATGTACACTATACATAGCCTATATAAAGCCTAAACATTTTCCAGAAACAACCAAATATACAGGTACATCTCAAAACAAGCCCATTTTTACAAATGCCTCGTTCGTGTAATTTTTAAGAATAAATTAAGCCAGAGTCATTAGTTGCAGAATAATTAACCAGGAATTTAATTCACCTACTACGGTAAACACCTTAAAAAAACTATCCATATGAATAACCACTAGCAAGGACCAAAGGTATAACGTCATTAAAATGACTGCAGAGAGTTGGAGTGATTTAGCAATAAAGTGCATAAGATAATACGCACAGTGATGTTTTATAAAGGTAAGAACACACATGAAATGTAAAGCGTTTTACACGGGACCATAACACAAACAAGGATGCAGGTAAGGACACAGTAACACTGGATGGTTTCAGAGAGGGGGGAGCAAAGCATAATTCACACTTTACCTCATGGGACAGCTGGGGTTCTATCTTTTCAGCCACAGTAAATCAGTCAGAAAAAGGAGCGTAAACAAAATATGAACGGCACGCTTGCGTACCTTCACATCGCCAAGGTTAATTTTACTTTCGGCCGCTGGTCTGCTCAGTCACGATATGCAAATTGCATTTCTCACTATAATTACTGTTAATTAAAAGCTCGGAAATGTCGAGCTCTGTGGCAAGACCATGACAAAGTTATATTTAGCGCTTGCCAGCTTCATTGCCGCCACCTGAGTAGCGGCTCAATTTTAAGAAGTTGTCTCCCGGCATGTGAAATTAAACATTTGAATTCACGGCACGCTATTCCGTTTAAAGTGAAAGTAAAACGCGTACTAGACCTATACCATGAAAGACACCTGGATGACAATGGGAGCAGGAAAACGTCATAAAGATTACAGGGTGTATTTACAGAGTATTATTCGTATTTGTTTTTCCAGCACGAGCTGTACTGTGGTCTGAAAGTGTCTGGTATATGGAATATGGCTCTCAAAATGCAATGATTTAGTTGCATACTAGTAGAAAAGTAGATTCGCTGTCATACACATGCTTCCCCCGCCGACAGACTCCGACACCCCCCAGCACAGACGAAGCACCTCCGTATAATTCTGCCACGGTACTGAAACCAAGCCAACTGAAGCCTGTAAACTGCAAGCCTGTGCTCTGCTCGGTCTTGTCGGACAGCTCTAAGTAGGATTTTACTTTATATGTGGTTTGGGGGAAATTGAAGATTACTTGGAGTGATACTCGAAAGCATTCGGTGGCAGAGCTGCAGTCCGTTAAAGCCAAGTGCCTTCGGTCAAAATTGGAAGATTTCAAGTAAGCTTTTAAAGTCTTATTCAGGGGAGGGACAATGTTAAAGTGTCACAGAATCAGCTGCACGATGTAAACTAAAACAATCTGCCTACCAAACTGAAAGCAGGAAATACCTGACAATAAGGTCTGTCACAGGAAAAAAAAATATTTCTGTGCACCTCCACTGCAAAAAAGACCTTCACTTTTAAGTTTTATTAACAATTCTAATCTGTTAAAAAAAAAACTGTATATCCTAACTATACATCTAAAAATGAGGTTGATGGTGATGTGGTTGACTGGCACAAAACCTGGAATTCATCAGAAATTACAAGTCCACAGCATATCCTCTCCCTCAACATCTGGAGGAAACTTGATATTGGCTCATGACAGAGATGGAACACATGGTGTTTATGACTTTGCAGGGTCACCAGACAGGTCAGCTAAGGCCCCAGAGACCATCAGTGCTCCAAGAGACCCATAAACATGCAGTAGTGTCTTCAGCCTGTAGAGAGATAAGGGGTGTCACTATGGTAATTGTAGTCGGGGCAAACCTTCTGTACTAGTTTGTAGTCGACGCTGAAGAAAGCGATGTAGATGCAAATGACCTTGAAGGGCTTTGAGCACAACCAGGAGTCATGAAACTGGGTCTGTTCTTCATAGCAGGTCTTGGACGGGTCAAAGTTGCAGAATGCTGTCTTCTTGACCCGGTCTGTCTTCTTGTACTCGATGCGGCAGTTGAAGGCCCTTGTGTCCTTGGTCTCCAGTGTGGACTGCTGTGAGATCTCAAACTCCACCACCTTGGATGGCGGGACCAGGCTCACTGAAACATTGCCCTGGCCTGTGGAGTTGTGACGGAAGTAGACGCTGAACGTGCCGTTGCCGTGGTCCACGATCTTGCCGGTGATCAGCAGGTTCAGCTTCACCGTCTTGATGTTCGAGTGGAAATCTCCCCAGCCGAACATTTTTTTGAACTTCCCCGTTTTTACGATGGGTCTCCGCTTGGCCCTGGCACGCGTCTCCCGCGTGTCCGTCTGATTGGACAGCCAGTCCCAGAGGTCCTCCATGTTGTCTAAATACGACGCATCCCTGGCTGCCTGCTTGAGTCCAGAAGGGCTCTTGGCAAACAAGCGCAGAGGGTTTGCCATTCGGGGACTGGCGACGCTGGAAGGAAGGTTCTGCTCATTTTCCCATTCGATAAGCTCTGTCGCTGGAGCCTGCACTCTGCTGCCAGTAACCTTTCGAAAGAAAACACAAACAGAGAGATTAATCAAGAAATTAAATTAAAACCAATGGCAGTGAATGCTTTCTCTCCAACAAGGCTTAGCAGGCTGAGAATGCCAATTTTTTCTTTCTTTAATCTTTAGAACGTTTAAAAATGAGTAGATTATTAGAGCACAGAGGTAACAACACCGTCCCACCAATTACGCATCCATCTGTTTTCTGAAGCAGTTTCTCCAGTTGGGGTCACAGACCTCATCACAAACGCCAGTCTTTTGATTTCAGTTTCTGTAGACCACTCCAGCTGAAGCAAATCAATCGAAGTGTTTGTTCAATGAGTTTGCAAACAACTCCAATTTAAAGGAATCATTTTTCTGTCATCCCACCCGGGGTACCTCCTGACCTGCCCCTTGTGCCCCATGATGACTGCGCTCCAGGTCCTCCAGCAACCCTGGACAAGAGAATTGGCTAGAAGATGGATGGATGGATGGATGAAAGGATGGTTGCATGCATGCATGCATTTTCTCTGTACAAATTATAATTTCTGAACAAAATTATGAGCAACATTAATTAACGCTTGATTACAAGATACCATACAAGAACTTTGCATATAATGGTACAATAACCAGGTCAGTCTTGGGCTGTCCAGATGAAGAAGGACAGATTTTATATGGAGAAGCAACATCGTCCTCCGCACATGGAGAGGTTAATGTACTCCTTGCAGTGCCGTCAGTGTGCTACGGGATTGATTCCTGGTCCACTTCAGATAAAGTCTTAATAATTCACCGCAATAAGCTTAGCTGGTACTTTATTTGTAATTAGCTGTGGAGACTTTTCAAAGGCTTGGTCGAGGGGATCATTTTCAGCAGCGGATGAGGAGCCTGCTGCTAATCATATGGATAGGGTTGCACGCTCCATCTTCCTAATTATGATTTTTGCCGTAAGCATAACTGAAGCATATGTGTACACAGCTAACTAGATTCTCCCCACTAGCCATGCCTTCTGAGCGCTCTGATAGGTGGCACATTACTGCATTTGCATAATGCCATAAGTAAGCTTTTCCTTTTTTTTTTTTTTAAAGAATTCTTTAGAATTTGTGTAACTGTTCGCTAAGAGGGATGTAAACAGTGAAATTTGATGAGTTATAATGATGATGTGCATTTTGATAGACAGGCAGTGCTAGGAGCATATCAGACATACAAATAAGACCCAGCTTATGGGCACAATTTCATGCAGAGTCAGTTTATCTCCTGCATATTGTGAGACTGATCCATAATGTACAGAGTACTCAACCTCTATTTGAGAGAGACAAGGCAGATCATGCTCATCACTACTTCTGTTTCCCTGAGAAGACGACGGACAACTGAGGGAGCAAACTATTCGGAAATCACATTAGGTGTCTCATCAGTACAAGAGTCAATTAAGAGGAAAATCAGCCAGTGATGGCTTTACAGTCGAGTTCATCAAGCGAAACACTCCCACAATCTCATTTATTAGTACGGATTGGTACCTGTCAATGTATCTGATGAAAATGAAACTGCTTCTCTCAGAAACTAGTCTTTGCAAAATCCTCAGGTATGGTATGAATGTCCAATGAGCTCATTAAATGCAAATGAAGATTTTTTATTTTTTTTTGCATGATGAACAACAACTGAGAAAATTGCACTGACATGTAGGGGGTATTGCAAAAAGAAATCATTCAAGCTCTATTTTTTGTTGCCTGCAGTAGAAAGACAATATCTGTCACTCTTGTAATTGCTTGATCCAGCATGATGCGGGTTTATTTATGCATTTGGGAAGCCGTAGTTCTGAAAGAAGATCTTAAAAACAATCTGCAACGACATGGGAGAACATATTGAATACAGGTTAAATGCTGTAGGAATTGTACCGATAAATCTGTCTGTCTGATATTTATTCAGTCATCCTTTCAGATGACTAATGCAGCAAGTGCCTGAATTCCTGCATGGTGCTCTGGCCTCTCTGGGCACACAGAAGGCATCGTGAGGCAGCACATGGTCCAGCAGAGGAGTCTGACACAGAGCTGCAGACTACGCATGAGGAACAGCATACCTATAGGACTATGACATGCATGGGTTGTGTTGCAGATGCATCATGGGCCAGTTAGAGATGTGTGCAGCTGCTGGTGGAAGCCACACGTATCTGGTCCGATTGGACCACACACAGACACGAAAGGATCTTTAGTTCCACGAAGCTGCAGTTGGGTTTACCTCTTAAGGTCACTACTTAATGAATAAGATCCCATTGGAGAGGCTGTGATTTAATTACATGTGATGTGCCAATTGTCATTCCATGGCGCCCGCAAGGAGCTTCAGTTTAGCAATTACTGCGGCGAGATGGGTGGCAGACAACTGAAGGCAGGATGAATCAGCCTCGACATTAGCCTGTAATGAGCATTATGTAATGGGCAGAGTTCCTGTCCCATGGGTGGACATATCTTTTACAGCCTGACGTAAAGGTAATTGCCACAGTGACTAGAACTAGGCTCCAGAACATTATTAAGCAGTCAGAGGCACCCGTCTGGTGGGGTGGAGGGGGGGATGCTGTTAAAAATCTCGCACCCCCGGGGAGTGCCTCACTGAAGGGCGATTCGCAGCAGGCTTCCCGCTTTTACGTACCTTCTTGCTAGAGGTCAGAGAAATTCTCCCTGTGAGTATCCTTCCTCTCATCAGCCCCTCACTCAGCTGTGCACACAGACCTGGCCACTTACCGGTAACATGGAGATAAACGTGTACAGGATGGCGTGCCCCGGTTTGCGTGGCAGTGTGCATACCACCGATCGCACAATCACCGAGGCCAAGATGTCATTGGAAGAAGCAAGATACTCAAATTAAACTATAAGGTGGCATTTTGGTCAACCTGGTCTGTTAATGGGAGTCTAGGGGTGCAAGAAACAACTATCACCACCTATTTTAATATCAATGGATAATACTATGATTATAGGTAGTACTTCCCAGGGTTTCTGAGAATGAATGACAATACCCCCCCCCCATACACTAGTATGTCAAAAATCAGCTTTTGCCACTAATCAATTTGATTTTTACAGTTAATCTCTGCTAAACATGATTTATATGTAATTCTACAGTGAGGCAAAATATAGGTGCCACTTCACCATACTGGACGTTTTTGGGAAACATCAAAGTGATCTGTTCATGAGTTAATGTCCCCATAGTTGGAGGAAATAAAAAAGTCAAGGTCCACTTTTGCTCCCATGGAGAAACGCTTTACGACGTTTCTCAGGATAAAGGGAGCAAAATAATAAACCCGGCACACCAGTACGACCTCAGCGGTCAGTCACTCTCAGGGCTGGTTTTTTTGCATGACTAATTTGCTTGCATTTTACAATGCAAAGTTATCTTCTATGTAGATTTATTTAGTTTGATGCCTGGTTTGTCCTCACCTTCCTGCAAAAGAGCCGACTGCTACATTCACCTTGGGTTTGCAGATTCAGAAAAATACCTCTTGCTTTCAAATTCTCTGACTTCTCTGAGAGCCTAGTCTTCAACGACTCAGAGACCCCAAACTTGAAACGGAGACCCCTAGTCCTGGCAGCTCACGCCTGTTTCTCCCCAACATTCATCATTAGCGAGGAGCGGGGCAGATGGGGGAAAAGTCGGCGGGGGAGAAGCTGGGGGGGAAAAAACCTCACACGGGGCTGAGCACGGTTTGCTGCCAGCTTAACGGTGTTTAAAATCACCCCTTACCTGATTATCGGAACCTCATTAGGGAGACATGACAGCTTCCGCCATGAGAATGAATCATCTGAGAAACCACAGTCTCAAAAAAATAAAAACCTGGAATTTGATCCGTCTCCCTCTCTGATGATGAGGAGTTCATTGTTGTTCTTCTGTAATGTAAACATTACAATCTAAATGGACAATGAGCAGCTTCATCGTAAGTGCTAATTGTTACATTACTGCAACACAAGCATATATATTAGTCGGTAACCTATGTACTGAATTAATTACATTTTTCTTTGTAGCCAACAGAGGACTCTTCATCTTAATAGACACTTAAGTGTTCCTATATATAATGTTCTTGTTGTGTGCAGAGGCGTGGCGTGTGACTTGTCAAGAACCCACTCCACGTGATTTCTGTCCGAAGGTTATGCATGCATTACGTGTCTAATATTGCCACACATGCTGGGTGCTGATTGGCTGCTAATGCTCACCCCTCCTGCCAACTTGGAGATCTGTCCAATCCTGTGCGCCACAGCCTAACAGCCTCACCTCTCGCCATCTATATACGAATACTTACTCCAATCTATTGTGGTGTCTTGTAGAAACCAGATGTGTGAAAAGCAGAAAGTACTCATAAATATCTACTAAACTTGAAGCCACGTGTAATGTCTGGCAATATCTTACTTCTGACCCATTTTACAATATTTTTACATTTTTTTCCATTGTAATATGTCTTTTCATCTGCCATTATTGTTAGACTTTCAAGGATTAAGTGTGTTCAGTGACTTGATATACCTGATTCCAGAGTGGAAATAATTCAATTGCCGGAGTGTGTTTCTGCTTTGCTTTCAGTTCAGATTAAATGGGCACGTGAAAAGAATTTAATATTTAAAACTTACAAAGACTAAAAATTTAAATATTAAATCTTAATTATTGTCTCATTTATTTATTTTAACTGAAGTCCAATTTGACCAGGCAAAATGTGCTTATTTTTAGCAAGCTGCCGCACGCGCCCGCGTTTCGGAAGGTCGTGTTTCCTTTGAAGAATAAAGAGAGGAGAAGCTCTGGTGTCGCTCACTTTCCGACTAGCAGGCAGGTACATCGGAGAGAATAGGCGGAGAGCGGACTGCACAGCGTCAGAATGAGCTCAGTGTGGAGAGGCAACGAAACAGAAGGACTGAACAATAGGACAAGATTCAGACTGCTTATTCTCTGGTTGTCAAATCCCGTCTCGCGGACGAAAGTAATAGATTTAATTACTGGGGCAGATTGCTGTATAATGAATTAATATGAGGCGTGAATAGCCTGTCCTAGCATTAAACAGTAATTTCCGACAAAACTACCACCCCCACCCCAATCTGGGAACAAATACACATCTAGTCATTTGGTGCCAGCTTGCTGGGCCAATTGTCAACAGATCAGAAGCTGTGAATTAAGCATGTTGTAGAACAAAACGGAAAAGATATAATGGGTAAAAGCACCAAACCAGGTATTTTTTGCCGCCATTTTCCAAAACGCAGTGTGAGCTCCTGTGATTTCCCCTCTAGGGTAAGAATCTTACAGCATGAGAACAAGCTGAGCAAACTGACTGCTAAACACTCACCAGAGATCAGGCAGCTGCATCTGGATGAGCTAATGTGGCTCACACTAATGTAGAGAGCCCAAAGACAGCCCAAAGATAGCCCAAAGCCCATCTCCATGAACAACCTCATAGTTTGCAACGGGAACAATGCGTGTTGATTGTTCTGAGAGCATCTGAAGTGCCAGCATTCATAAAACTTCACAATAATTATGTGTATTTTCATGCAATTCTGAGAACTACTAAAATTATAGTCGCATTCTGTGATTTACATGACCCAGAGCCAATTAAATAGAGGAAGGAACCGAGACAACTAATCCAGTTTCTAGGGTAGGTATATCATGCTAACCAATTTGTAAATCAGGAAGTCAAAATGCCTGTTGGACGTGCTTCCCAAGTCCAATAAGACTTGAAATCTACAGGAGTCTGGGTGCTCAAGAACCTGTGTGCTGCCCTCTCTGTGCTTTTACAAGTAGTAGGAAGTTTAGCTAAACAGACAGCAAGCAGGTCTGCATGAAGCCAAGATGTCTTCAAAATTCAAAACAAATACATCCATCCATCCATCCATTTTCCAACGCTTATCCTACTGGGTCGAGGGGGGGGGGGTCCGGAGCTTATCCAGGAAGCAACGGGCACGAGGCAGGGAACAACCCTGGACAGGGGGCCAGCCCATCGCAGAAAACAAATACACCAATTCATTTATTAACAGCACAGAGTAACATCCCTGTAATCTACATCCACCCATTTCATCAGAGCCTGGAGTAAAGGGTGTATCTCTACAGCTCATTGTTGTTTCAGTCATTATCAGCCAGAACACTCATTTTCTAAATTCTGTGACTGGTTAATTAAGTGAAATTAAAGACCACCTGAATGCACCTGGATCGTTCTAGCTGTACAGCACTCCATCCACATATTCTTTCGATCTTCGTCAATATGCATTTTATGCTTCGAAAGACTGATTTGTCTGTCGGTGTTAATCACAAATCTCTTCCAGAAAATTTTTTGCATATTTTCACTGTTTTATAATAAACTTCATTAAAACACTATGCATTTAGTTTGAAGATTATATGATACAGGATTCATACTTCTAAATTGCAGGGTTATGACAGTCACACATATCCATCCAAACATTCCGCTGCTATATATCTCATATAATCAATTAAGGTATTAGGACTATGAGGACGACTCTTTCTATACTGATGTGTTTATAAGATTTCACAATGCTTTGATAGCCACAACTAAAATTGACAATGTAGCCAATTTACTTACATTTTACCCTTATTACCAATCATCATGGAATTAGTCAACGGAGATTTGTTTTCAACACTTAACAGAAGCAGCTCATCTAACATTCCTTCCAGCTGCAGCTCTCACAGTGTTGCCTGGAACTTTGGATTAAAGAACCCAGTGTTCCCGCAACAGAACGTGATCCCAATATGAACACATAAATACCTGCCAAAAGGCAGAGAGAATCCAGACATGTTTTCATATTTAGATGGCAAGACCATCTTGCATTCATGCCCAATTAAGACTGGCAGGGCGCCCCCCCCTTGTCTTCCAGCAGAGGAAGGTGAACGGGAAGCCTGGCCCGCGGCGGGCCTCTAGAATATAAACAGCGTTTTTATTGTCCAGGGTCCGGGGCTCAGAAAGCGACACGCTCTTATCACAGCCCGGCAGCTCTGTAATTCACAGCGATGATAAAGTACCAGAGCAGAAAAACCTTACAAGGCTGGTACAATCCCAAGGCCAAGCCATTTTTTTTTTTTTTTGACATAAGCTTCCTGAAAAACTAATCGATCAGCCTGTTCCGTATTATCAAAAGCGTGGGATTAAGGCCATATTCTTAATCTCCCTTTGGTATATTTTTATTATGCTTTTCAGTGTTTGGGGTCCCTTTGCATATACAATAAAGAAACACACATATTAGGAAACTGAAAGGAACAGAAGTGAAGGCAGAGCCTTTGGAGAAGGAATTAATGAAGTGGTACTTTGAAGACGGTCCCTACACACCAGCTGTTGTCCTGCCTAACCCTACTGCATGCCAGGGTGATGTTACGGAAGATGGTTTATGGTCTCCCCCACCAGTAAGACACGCAGAAACCGTTGGTCAGAAAAAAGCAGGGACTTTCATCCATAATCTATAATCAACTCAACAGAGTCACAAGAGAGAGATCCACTGACAGCCAGTGGTCATCTCCCGTTAGGTGTATTGCCACATGGAGAGCCATTTGAGTGGTGTTTGAGTGGTTCCTCCCAATGTAAACAGTCCAGGCAGCTTGGAGGAGTTACCTCGCTCTCCCCCCCGGCTGATGCTGTCCGCTCTGCTGTGGCCTCTGCTCCCTTCGCTGCTCCCGTCACATGGCCGGGCGGTAATCCAAACTGCCCTGGGATCAATGACGTGGAACAGAACGCCACTAATCTGCACACCAGTGTGACCAGACAGCCCCGGCGTGGCAACGAGGGGGGCCTGGCTTCAGCGCGGGCCGCGTGTGGGTCTCAACACCAACATCAGGAGGAGTGGATGGTAAACTGCTTCCCCAGGATCCAACCAGAATTGAACGATATGGTCTAATGGGCATTTCACGGCAACATTCTTTAAAATTACTGAAATAAAGCATGTAGTTAAACCAAAGGCATCTTGGCGACAGGAAACATCCACAGTATTGATAATAAACACCAGAAACAGCACAAAACACTCAAAAATGCTATAATTCTTATACAGTTATAATTATTCACCAGGCTCAATAATTTGCAACCAGTAAGCAAAATTAATTCCATCCATTTATTGATTATGCATCAATTATCGAAACCAGAGGTTTGAGACATTTGGCGAATAGGCTTTACACGGAAAATTGCTTTAAAAAAAGATTTAAAAAAAAATATATCAAACTGACATGAAGTAAGACGAAACACATCAATTAAATTATGTTCTTATAAGGAAGGGAGGGGTTGAACAAAGCAAATACTGGCGACACAGAGCTGTGAACAGCTGCCAAGACCTTGCAGCTGCTTGGAATAAAAATGTTCAAGCAAATCGAGCAAGAACGCATGCAAGATTTAGGAGGGTCGTATGAGGCTTGTGATGTAATGGACAGACAGGGCCGAAAAGAGCGCCCCCTGGAGGTCTACAGTGGTGGCAGCAGCATAACACAGACTCATCACGGCAGGTCAGAGTGCTTTAGGGCAGGGGAGTCAAACTCCAGTCCTGGGGGGCCGGAACCCCGCACACTTTTTGGTTTCCCCTCATTTAACACACCTGATTCAACTCCTTGAGCTAATTACCACACAGCTCTTCAGCTGAATTATTTTTGGTGAAACAGGGAATGAACTAAGCTACACAGGGCTCCGCCCCCCCCCCCAGGACTGGGGTTTGACACCCCTGCTTTAGGGGAACGTGGATCCCTCTGTGGCGAAGCGCCCATGTTCCTTCCGAAAGAGAGCCCAGGAAAGAAGGAACGTCACAGTCTCTGCAATAAATATGTTCACATAAATCTCAACCTGTACGGAGTACCTACAAGGAAACGGGGGGAAAGACGACCTGGAGTCGTGTACATCTTAGTCGAGAGAAGACAAATTAGCGCCAATGTAGAGGAAATGAAGGGGGACACTTTCATCCTTCATAGAGTACCAAGGGGAAAGGGGGCATTATTTGAAAGCATCTTTTGTATAGAGCATAAAATTTCTTTTCCTACCTCAAACGCTTGATGCTTCAGAATGAAAGTCTATACACTTCAAAAGCACATCACACTAAAGATTTCTCCAGTACCAACAGATTCCGTTCCAGCCAGTGTCCTGTTCGTACAAAACCTTCCGCCAGTCAAATGATGGTCATGCAGAGATCCACAAAGATCGCCAGAAGTTTGGTGCACGCCATAAAAGAAGGCAGCACTCGCCAATGAAACGCATATTAAATGGGCAGCGTTTATACGCATCCAGGGTGACCCCATAGAAAGCATCTCACACCTGACCTGCTAAAGACAGAACACTGTTCTCTCGTATTTTTACATTCATGCCTGTATGTAGGGATTTCAAGTATTTAGTCCAATATTTCAGAGGGGCAATTCTCAAGTTTTTTTCTGATTTTTTTCTCAGACACTTTTATTAGCATGTAAACAAAATGAGTTACAAGCAAATGCAACTCATGTTTTAAATGTGTCGATTTTACTACGGTTACATCTTTTATTGATGCAATTTTAAACTTCACTATGAACATTTGATAATAATATAAAATAAAAATAAATATGTCCCAGCAGGATGTCTCGAATATTGTTCTTCAAAACCAGGTAGTGGAAAAACGCAACAATGATGACCAACTTCAACTCAACACAATTTGTGGTTATTACAAATTATTAGTCATATAACTACAAAAAAATATCTAACCGGAAAATAAAAAATTCCCCACAAAGATAAGTCCACTCTGTCTTCTGCATATACTGAAATGTAAACTAATGCTCCAGTTTAAGTTCAATCGCGAGCGCCTTCATATCAAATTAAAACGTGTATATAATTAATATTATTTTCACGAATAGTTTAAATGAATTCTTTTGAATCTCGACACTCTTGGGTATTGGGTCTTAAATATGTTTTGTGTCAATGGATTCACTCGGAGATTTTTACATTTCAATTTTACGCTTCTTTGTAAAATTGATTGTATGAAAAATAAACTACTCCGTGTTTGTACGGATTAACTCTTAAGAAACTATTTCAAAATATAAAAAGTTAACAGGGATAAAAATTATGTTCGGGATAGTAAGCAACTGCCTTAAAATACGAAACCTCCGTTTTCTAGAGTCAGAAAAATAACGTTGGCTTGATACCTAGTATAAGAAGCAGCATATACCCTCTATGAACTCGAACGCAGGCAGCAGCCCAGCAGGGATGTAACTCACCAGATGCATGCACCAAAAGATCAGGAACGAGTTCTGCCTTCTCATCTTCGCTGGCTTCCGTTAAACCACTTCTTTCGCTTGAGAAGGGCATAAATCCACTTTTGCAGATTTGGTAGTCCCCGCAAGCAGACACACCATTGCTGTGGTTAACTGAATGAGGGGGAAACAGGTGAACAGAGTTGCTTTTTAGGGCAAATGAAAGCGAAGATAACAGCACTAACCCTAAGCCACATTTAAACTAAACGCCGCTAATCATGCTGTATAGGATCCGTCGCGCACAATCGTTTTATACACGTAGTTGGCGTAACCGACGATTTCCAATCAAACTGTATTATTAATCCATTGTAACACATGCATATATAATTCAGAGCACCTTACCCTCTCGTTTGCGCTATGGTATTGTCCTCCACTCGACTGCGGAATTTTTAAATATTCAGACTCTTCGACGAAGTCTCAAAGGATTCCGATAAGGCAGCAATAAACTTCTCTGATGCTCAGCTCATCCAGACGTGCAAACTCAAGTAAGAGTTTTGGGATTAACCTACCTAAAAACAGCCCGGCAGTGCTGAACAAAAGTGTCGATCTAATTTTCTTAGTCTGCCTTGATTATGAAATGTAATCGCGTTGTTGGCTGACTGGTCGACTCAAATCCTCTTAGCCCTTTACTGGCGTTTTGAGTCTCTTCAGACTTTTCCTAAGCGACGTTATAAAGCGATTACAGACGTGTACTTGTCTTGGGAAAATGTCTCATTTTGTCTTTAGCGTAAAAACAGTGGTTGATGTTAATACTGCATGGCTATTTTTATTCCGTGATCTGTACAGATCCGTACAGATGTTCAGTCCTTTCCCCCAGTGCGAAGTGCGTCCGCCTGTCAGCGCCAGGACGAAAGGGTGCGACTTTGCAGAATGAATTATATACTTCTCCTTCTGAAGTTCGGCCAAGGACTTGTGCGCCTGTGATATGCTCGATTCCATGCCATTTATTTTTTTTTAAGCGCAAGCATACGTCAACTTTATTTTAACCCATTAAAGTCCAATTTTGTTTTCTCGACAATAACTTGTCGAGAAATGCATTTTAGAGAGAACTGGTTTGCAAATTGTGCAGCCATGCATGAATTATAACATGTTCAGAAGAGAAAATACTGATGTATATTCAAAATGTGGATTTGATTGGTTTACAATATGACTACTAAGTATGTATACCCAATCCCCGCATTTTTAAATATACATTTCAGTGACTGTCATCTTTCATTAAAACACCATTTATATAGAGCTGCAATAGAAAAATTGCATTTTGACATCAAAGCTCCCAAATGGCCAGTAAATTTAAAAGGATACATAATTAACACAATTTTCGCATTTAGACGAAATTTCGATCTTTAATTTATGGTTCACTGTAAATCACTCCACCAGTTATTTGCTATTCCCGAAGAATCAAGCCGTAAGGTCCCTGAGCCAAGACGGCAAAAACCCGCGATGAACTGGCGCCCCCGTGAGGCTAAATGTGTTCGTACAGTAATTTAAGCGAATCTGCTTTGAGGGCTATGATGGTAAGATAATTAGGGCTTAAATGATTAATACAATACCAAACTCATTCCCTTACTTACAAATTGAATCAAACACCGTCGTTTATAACAATTACGAGGGTGCTTCTTTGTTTTAACTGCAACTGACAAGGCTCGTTTTAATTACCATATAATTACAGGACCATCCTCCTGGGTTTAAGGTTAGAAGAATCCGCATTTGTATGTGTGCATTGATTCTGTCAGCCTTTCTAATCTTAAATCTAACAAGAAGAGGACCTCATATTAACAAAGAACAAAAAATGCACAGTATATTAGCAACAATGGATTTGTCAGTCAATTGACAATTGTTTGGTTACCTTGTAGGCCTGACTTCCATACATGGCAGAAATGCAGATCTGGCAGCTATGCAGCGTCAATTTGGATTAGATCATTTAATTAACAGCATAACAATACCCAGGCTATACTTGCAAACAAACAAGTGTTAATTCTGAGAGAATGACTGCTTTTACTATGTACATGGCAAGGTTCTGTACTTACTGCCGTGTACTGGAAATACAAAGGTGCAAATGTTAGCCAAGGTTCAACAAAAAAATATTCATAACTGTCAAATTAGTTTATAAAGACTGCAATCTCCCTTTTACACAGCAAAACAAAGCCAGTACTATAAAAAGATTTATATCAAAGACTAACAAAATTTGATTGATTTGATTGATCAGCATTCAATACATAAAGACGTGCACAGAAATAACAATTACACTTACTAAGACATGGAGTCGTTAAGTTCTTCTACCACAGTGCTTCTGCACTTTTGGAGGTCAGAGAGCATTGATCTAAATCCCCCCTCTCCCACCCAGGAAAATTTATTTGGGGGCTTCTTACACAGTGAGGAGCTCTGAGTGCCCGACTGAGTGCCACTGCAGCCCAGAGACCCACCACTCAGCCCAGTCTTATCGAAGTCCAGCTCCCGGCAAGCCCTGTCCAGCTCCTGTCCAGTTCCACCGTCAGCCGGCCAGACAACCGCGTCTGAGCCGGTGGGTAGAGGGGCTTCAAGGGACGCCGATCCCTTCGGCTGGCGCGGTTTCCTCCTCATGCTCCTCTTCCCACGGTGTGCACGCTTGTCCACTTGGAGCGTCTTCGCTCCCCTCACCCGCCGCCTACTCTGGACCGGGACCGACTTGCACCGTGCCAGGTTCCTGAGATACACAGGACACCAGAACCTTAGAGATGCAAACAACTCCAAAATAGGTTTCAGAAAAAGGCAGATTAAAATTAAAAAAACTCACCACCAAAACACAGAAATAACATAAAATAACAGAAGGCCCAGATATCATACCTCTGTAGAAATACAGGGGGTCTTGAGCAAAAGGCCGGGGTCTTTTTTGTCCCTACAGGGTCTCTGTGGCTCAAGTCAGCCTTCCTTATTCGGTTTAAATGTGCCCACAACTTTCTGGAAATCAAACATTCAAACACTGAAGAATGGGACACCATGATGAGAAGGGGGCACAAAAATTGGTCCGCGATGTTATTTGAAGCTCAGTAACTCTGCTTGTAGACCCATGGCACTTCAGAACAGACGTACCCATAGGAAAGGTGACCGTGAAGTAGTAACTCTGAAAAATGTATTGCCATTTGGAAATGATTCTGAACATACCCCTTGACATTGTGAAATCTTCTTGGATGCCATCTTTTTTTCAGAACCCACATTTCACATGATAAGGAAGTAGGATCTGTGGATTACAAACGTGGTAAATGGGAATATTTTTAAATAACCCACATAAAATACAAAATGTTAACTAGAACACGCATCTGAAGTACAGTGGTACCTCGGTTCTCAAACTCACTAGAACTCAAATTTCTTGAAAGTCGAACAGACCGGTTTGACCTAGAACTCGATCTGAATATCAGAACACTGACCTAATATAAATTGTACGCGCCAGGAAATGAGTCATACTACAATGCAATTCTTACTTGAATGCCTTCCTCACAGACTGGACGATTAACCAAATAAAGCA
>JABFEA020000106.1:1505172-1517269 GCA_019775915.2 Cyphomyrus plagiostoma | reverse complement strand
ATATATGAGTGTCACAGCAAAGGGTCTGAATACTTAGGACCATGTGATATTTCAGTTTTTCTTGTTTAATAAATCTGTAACAATTTCAAAAATTCTTTTTTTTGTCTGTCAATATGGGGTGCTGTGTACATTAATGAGGAAAAAAATAATTTTAAATGATTTCAGCAAATGGCTACAATATAACAAAGAGTGAAAAATTGAAGGGGGTCTGAATACTTTCCGTACCCACTGTATATAGTGCACTGTATTGTGCACTTTCGTACTTGTGAAACCTGTAGATAATTTGTGAAATTAACTTATATGCCTCATATTCATTATTTCCTATGCAGGTAGCATATAGATCATAATAATGCTCCAATAAGAAAGATCCCAGCAACTATAATTCAGCTCGAGGACATGAATACTGGATATTAAACTTTTGACTAAAAAGTTGGTACACAGGTCAGCCACGTGGTGGCAGTATGCCCATCACATCGTAAAATTAATGCAACGATACCCCAGGAAGCACATTTGTTTGCCCAGCAGAATTACAAAAAATAAGTAAGTAGGAGCAAAACTATACTCTTCAGAACTGACAAACAGATACATATAAAAAAAAAAGTATATCGAGTTAAGTGGGTTGGTGGCTTACTTTGTAGGGTGGGTGTTAATATCGCATCTTAAGTCGTGTGTGTGTGTGTGTGTGTGTGTGTGTGTGTGTCCCCACCCTGTCTCACACTGCTTTTTTCCTTCAATCCAAAGACATGCACTTAGGCTAACTGCTGTCTCTGCCCGGCCTGTAGGCTGTGATAGTGCGCATGCACCCTGCTACGGACTGGCATTCTGGACCCCAGCCTTGTACTTTCAGTGTTTTTGGAAACATTTGGTCAGTGGATAAAATGTTAAAATTGCCCATTTAAAAAAATTGCCCTCAGAAACAATTTTAAGTATATTGATGGGCTCTCAACATATCTTTTTTGTTACTACACCTGGTCTGAATTTGAGTCTCCACATGAGTCCTTCCAGGAAAAAGGTGCATTTGAATCATCACCAGGAAACGTGAGTTTGTGGCATGAGGCGTGTGGTATTTAAGTTTCAGCCGAGAAAGTGGATTGCTTTAGTGCGCAGCTACAGGTAAGACAGAACAAGAACAAGCAATAGACATAGAGAAAAAGGACAAACGAACTGAAAATGCTACTAGAAAACATACCTCACGTGTTGAGATTGAGAAGTTTCCATTTAAATATGTATAGATGTCGGTATTGTTAGTATGAATTGTATTATTTTAATGTTAACTGAATAGAATAGGCTGTCATTTCAGCATCTGATTATTAGAGCACGGTGAGTGAGAGAGAAGCTGTTTAAACTTAATTTGAACTTTGTACCCAAAAACCTTACAACAGCCCAATGCTCTGCTCTGAACGACAGAGGAGCGCAGGTGACATTGTATACAGCAGCTAATCACACGGGAGACCACTAATCAAGGAGAAGGCTTACAGACAGCATATGGGAAAGATGAGTGAGGCAGGGAGGCGCAAAGACGCAGCCGCCTCACAACCACTGCTGGCCTTCGTCCTCATCATCGTCGTCGTCAGCACGACACAGGCTGGTCGTCTGCTGGTGGTGCCCGTGGATGGCAGCCACTGGACTGGTGTGAAGGCCGTGGCAGAGGAGTTGGGCCGGAGGGGACATTCGGTGGTGGTGGTGATCCCAGAGGTGAGCCTGCGGCTGGGGCCCAGCAAGCACTGCACCACCAAGGTCTTCCCGGTGTCCTACACTAAGAGCACGATTGATGCACTGCATTCAAAGCACGTGGAGATGCTTCGAGGAAACCAGACCTTCCCACAGAGGGTGTTTGGCTTCTTAACAACCATCAGCAATGTCACCCAGTTAATGACGACCACAGTAGAGAACCTGATGCACAACAAGGAGCTGATATCATACTTGAGGGATCAGAACTTTGACGCCATGCTGACGGACCCCGTGATGCCGATTGGTGTGATCCTGGCAGAGTACCTCGGCCTCCCGAGCGTGTACATGCTCCGTGGCTTCCCCTGCGACCTCGATTCCGCGGTCACCGGCTGTCCCAGCCCGCCCTCCTTTGTGCCACGGTTCTTCACCCGCAACACTGACCGCATGTCATTCAGCCAACGCCTAGGCAACACTCTGCTCAGCCTGCTGGAGCCCCTGCTCTGTAAAGCGTTCTTCTGGTCCTTCGACGGCCTAGCATCGCGCATCCTCCAGAGAGATGTGACACTGGTGGACATGATGAAGGGCGCCTCCCTGTGGCTGATGAGGTATGACTTCACTTTTGAGTTTCCCCGGCCCCTGATGCCCAACATGGTCCTGGTGGGAGGAATCAACTGTGCTGTGAGGAGCGCCCTGCCGAAGGTAAGCATGACACGAGAAACCAGTTCAGTTCACTAAACGGGTCCATAGATGCCAAAAACCAGAGCTCATAAAACGATACTACGTTAGTGAATTTTCTAGAGTAAGCCACACATCTTTGAGACTATGAAGTATGACGCTGGAAAGCTTAGGTGTTTTACAAAAGCAACTGCATGTTAGTGTGAACTAGTGTAGTATTTCTAAGCCGACCAAAGTTATGATGTCACATCCTATGCTAGGACAAGATGCTACACTTGCAAAGAAAAAAGTTTTGTTGTTTAAATGGGTTCAGTAAATGGCTAAACACACATACATAAATAAATTTGACAGTGCAGTTTCTACAGCAACCAAACCCTTGTTGATTATTTGTAAAGATAAAAGAGAATAGCATGCAGCAGGAGGTATTATCTGACAACGAACAAACAGCATGATGATAGACAGCATAGAAAATAATACGAAACATGCATACAAATATTATCCCTGATGAATGCTGACCTTAACTTCATCTGGCAAAGATAACCTTTCAAAATTTGAACCCTAACTTATATTTCAGTAGGACAGAGGGCTACCGCGACTTCGCTTGTGTACCTGTGTGGGCTCGATAAGGGAAGTTAATGATCATCGATCTGGTGTGTGCCTATCTGGCAATCGCACGTAACAGAAACCCAAGCAGTGGGTCAGAGGTGGAACTGTCACTCACAGCTTTATCAATGGCCATGAGATGTTTGCAGGATGGGATCCATCAAACATCCTGACCCAATGTACCACTTCCTTCGTCAAACAAAAACACATTTCTGCATTTTCACTATGTCCATGTTTCAGGGCTCTATTCCTGTATGAATCTGAGCTCGATCCCAGGTAACGCGACCAACCTTTCCTGGCATCCTATCTTTTTGTTGCTTGCTGTCTTAAAGAGTCGTGCGCTTCAGCTAACAGGGAGGGTGAGGTGGGGCAGCCGCGTGCCAGGCGCTCACCCTCCAGGTGGTGGCAGAGATTGCAGGGGATGGCACTTAACAGGGCAGCGTCTAGCTCCTAGTGAGGATGCACAGCTAAACTGCAACCTTCAAGCTGCTAAAGAGGTAAACCTGGATGATGAGCATCCAGCGATGCTCCTGCGATGCTCCTCACTGTGTCCCACATGCTCCCACTGCCCACTGATACCCAGCGCAGTGGCGATTGAGGGTTTCATCCCCTGTTAACCCAGAGTCACTGCCATTTGAGGTCCCTTGTATTTAAGGTTCACAGATGGTCGAGTGAAAACATGAGAGGTGTTAATGAGAGTCAGACAAACCAGGTTTATTGAATTAGAGGCTCATCACTGGGTTTGCCACTGGAAGCCCACCTTTACAGAGACTGAGTTATATATAAATAGGGTGGGGGAGATTACCCAGTGTCTTTGAATAACAGCCGCATTTCTTACTTTTTGTGTCTGTCTTTATCAGATTCAGAGTTCCCCAGCAGGGCTAATCCTATAGCGTTGCCTAATCTCTCTTTGACAACATGTTTGGAAAAGAGCTCAGTGAATATGAGACCTGTAAGCTAATTTCACAAATTATCTAAAGGTTTCACAAGTGCCAAAGTGCAAAATAAGTGTAAATCTAGTCATGCTCCTCAACCACAAGTTGAAAATGAGTTGCTGAATTCTGTCTTTGGGGTTTTATAATGTGATGCAAAAGAATGATTAAAGCAAAGAATGATTAAAAAATTTGATATAATATTGATATATATATATAATTTTGGAGGACTACCCCCCCCCCTCCCTGGAAAATATTACCTATACTCCTGACAACAAAATAATTACAAGCATAAACTTAATGTTTAGTATATTATAACAGCTTGTCATTGGTGATGTTTAAAATAGCAATAAAATAGGAATATATTGATCAGCGCATCACATTTTGCTTAAGCAAGGCTTGCAAGCTTTATAGACCAAGTGAGCCTGATGTCACTGTGCATTACTGATCTTGTAACTTTTGATTTTGGGTTCCCTCCGGTATCCCTCTGTCTTTAATGGCAGTGATGAAGGGATCTATGCTTTGGGCCCAAGGATGAGATTAGCCAGGATGGGGCTCCAGCCCACTGCAGGACACACACACGATTCCCCCCTACAGACAATTTGTCCAGTTCATGGGGAGAGCATGGTAACTCCATATATGTAGAGCTGAGGCAGAGACTCGAACCCTGGTGCAAGAGGTGTGAGGTAAGACTGCTAACCAACATGTTTTGCAAACCAAACCTCTTTTAGTATTTAGTACTCAAGAAATGAGTAACGGATGGGCCTTGTTTTTAGATCAAGAGAAATACATTTTGTTTCTTTTTATTTACATTCGAAATAGTTTATACACAAGTCAGCCACATGGTGGCAGTATGCCCACCACATCCTCCATCCATCCATTATCTATATCGCTTTATCCATCTGGGTTACGGGGAAGCTGGAGCCAATCCCAGCATCTTCAAGCGAGATGCAGGGTATACCCTGGGCGGGTCGCCAGTCCACCACAGGGCCAACACAGACAAATAGCCAAACACACTCGCATGCTCACCTACGAGCAATTTAGAGCAGCCAGTCGACCTAATCTGCATGTCTTTGGACTGGTGGAGGAAACCGGAGCACCCAGAGAAAACCCACGCATGCATGGGGAGAACATGCAAACTCCACACAGAAAGGCACCCTGGGTGACCCGGGGCCCCACCACATCCTGTTAGTGGTCAAATTAAAACGTAATGATACCCCAGGGAGCACATTTGTTTGTCCAGCAGAATTACAGAAAAGAAATAAGTACGAGCAAAACTGTACTCTTCAGAACTGACAAACAGATACATATAAAAAAGTATATCGCGTTAAGTGACTTACTTTGTAGGATGGGTGTTAATATCTCATCTTAACTCTGTGTGTGTGTGTGTGTGTCCTCCCTGTGTCACACTGCTTTCTTCCTTCAATCCAAAAACATGCAGTTAGGCTAACTGCTGTCTCTGCCCGGCCTGTAGGCTGTGATAGTGCGCATGCACCCTGCTACGGACTGGCATTCTGGACCCCAGCCTTGTACTTTCAGTGTTTTTGGAAATATTTGATGAGTGGATAAAATGTAACATTTTCCAATTTTAAGTGTCAGGTAAACTATTTTAAAATTTAAATGAAAACGCTACTAGAAAAACATGCCTCATGTTGAGATGGACAGGTTCCCATTTAAATATGTATAGATATTAGATGCTTGTATTGTTTGTATGTATTGAATCGTTTCAGTTTGAACTGAATAGATGTTTATTCCACTGTCATTTCAGCATGTGATTATTGGATGCTGAGTGAGACAGAATCGGTTTAACCCGTTGGAGCCCTATAATAATTAGGGACGGGCCGATCCACATTTTTTTCAGTCACAATGTGATTCCGATACACAACTGCCAATATATATCGATAAAAGTGCTCTTTTATTTTTATTATTTAAGTATAATACTTATGTATAATACATATTTATACTTAATATATTAATATTTTGCAACTAGTATATAAAGAATAAAAATGTATGCCAAAAAATCTTTAATCAGGCTGCTAGAAAAACACATGCCGTACTGTTCCACCTCGTTTGTACATCGTGTTTTAAGTGTTTTTTTGTCATTTTGTAGTTCAATTCGAATATCTTCAAAACGACGATATGCAAGTGGCGAGCCCGCAAAACAACCCAGTTTAGAGACTCCCAAATCATAAATAGCTTTTTTCATATTACTCGCATGGCGCAGTTGTGTGCTTTTTGTTCAGTGGGATTTTCCACTGAACGCTGCTTTCACCTCTCAAAACTTTGTTTTTACAAAGATCGAAAATCGCTGTGCTAATAGTTGCTGTTAAAAGCGTAAAATACTTCCTGATCGTCACCTTCATATGGTATTTTTATGCCCTCCCCTACTACGAAGGGAATGCGGAAGCGAATTAGCATTTCGTTTTGCGGGGCGGTTTTTAATGTAATATGTTTGAAATATAAGCCTCATTTTGCCCAAGATTACTCTGGAATACTTTAGCGAACAATGTTGCAACTTGGACAACTGGATCGGGTGAGTTCTCTCGATTCCAAAGATTCTTGTCTGTGCATTATACCTATTCAAATGGATGTGAAATCAATGCATTTTGAGATAAACATAATTTGAACTTTGTACCCAAAACCTTACAACAGTCCAATGCTCTGTTCTGAATGACCGAGGAATCACCTTCTCTGGAGCGTGGGTGACATTGTATACAACAGCTAATCACACGGGAGACCACTAATCAAGGAGAAGGCTTACAGACAGCATATGGGAAAGATGAGTGAGGCAGGGAGGCGCAAAGACGCA
Organism: Cyphomyrus plagiostoma; assembly: GCA_019775915.2. NCBI lineage: Eukaryota > Metazoa > Chordata > Actinopteri > Osteoglossiformes > Mormyridae > Cyphomyrus > Cyphomyrus plagiostoma. The sequence continues at coordinate 1,510,579 of JABFEA020000106.1, read as the reverse complement.
GCCGCCTCACAACCACTGCTGGCCTTCGTCCTCATCATCGTCGTCGTCAGCACGACACAGGCTGGTCGTCTGCTGGTGGTGCCCGTGGATGGCAGCCACTGGACTGGTGTGAAGGCCGTGGCAGAGGAGTTGGGCCGGAGGGGACATTCGGTGGTGGTGGTGATCCCCGAAGCAAGCCTGCGGCTGGGGCCCAGCAAGCACTGCACCACCAAGGTCTTCCCAGTGTCCTACACTAAGAACACGATTGAGGCCATGCATTCTACGCACATGGAGATGTTTCGGGGAAACCAGACCTTCCTGCAGTGGGTATCTGTCTACTTGAAAACTATGAGCAATGTCATCCAGTTAATGACGACCACAGTAGAGAACCTGCTTCACAACGAGGAGCTAATATCAAACTTGAGGGATCAGAACTTTGATGCCCTCCTGACGGACCCCCTGATGCCGATTGGTGTGATCCTGGCAGAGTACCTTGGCCTCCCGAGCGTGTACATGCTCCGTGGCTTCCCCTGCGAGCTCTATACCTCAGTCACCGGCTGTCCCAGCCCGCCCTCCTTTGTGCCTCGACTCTTAACCCACAGCACTGACCGCATGTCATTCAGCCAACGCCTAGGCAACACTCTGCTCAGCCTGCTGGAGCCCCTGCTCTGTAAAGCGTTCTTCTGGTCCTTCGACGGCCTAGCATCGCGCATCCTCCAGAGAGATGTGACACTGGTGGACATGATGAAGGGCGCCTCCCTGTGGCTGATGAGGTATGACTTCACTTTTGAGTTTCCCCGGCCCCTGATGCCCAACATGGTCCTGGTGGGAGGAATCAACTGTGCTGTGAGGAGCGCCCTGCCGAAGGTAAGCATGACACGAGAAACCAGTTCAGTTCACTAAACGGGTCCATAGATGCCAAAAACAATTGCAGAGGACAGCACTAGTGATATCTGGAAAGATAGATAGATAGATAGATACATAGATAGATAGATACATACATACTGCACAGAGTAATAATAATAATAATTATTATTATAATTGATTGATTGATTGATTGATTCATAATGATGATAATAATCATAACAATAGTAATAGGTGTGGTGTGGTGGCACAGTGATTAGTGCTGCTGCCTCACACTAAGAAGGTCCTGGTTTGGTTCCGGGTCCCTTCTTTGTGGAGGTTCTCATAGTCTCCCCATGTTCATGTTGGCTTTCGCTGGGGGTTCCAGTTTCCTCCAATGGTCTAAAAGCACGCAGAATAGGTTGATTGGTGAGTCTAAATTGGCTTTGTGAATGTGTGCACCCTGTGGTGTGCTGGGGACTGCCCAGGGTTGGTTCCTGTCTGCACCCATTGTCCCCACGGTAGGCCTCGGAAATACAGGTGCTCATTGGCATCCGGGCTGCTTCACAATCAAACCACCTTGGTGCATGCAGCAGGTAACAGCTCGAAGATGCCAACAGGACCACATCACCCACAAAAAGCAATGATGCAATCCAGAGGCCCCTGAACCGGACCATCTCCACTCTTCAGCTGTACCTAGAAATTATGAACAGAATCAATAACAAAGGGCAGCCCTGGCGGAGTCCAACACCCACCAAGAATGAGTCTGACTTACTTCTGGTGATGCAAATCGAATTCTTGCTCCATTTATACAGGAATGACAGACTCTGTATCCTATACTCTCAACACACCCTGCACAGGACCCCCCGAGGGACACAGTTATATGCCTTATCCAGTTCCACAAAACACATGTAGACTGCTTGAGCAAACACCCATGAACCTTTCAGTATCCTGATGAAGATGAAGAGCTGGTCCAGCATTCTGCAGCCTGAACAGAATCCACAGTTTTCCTCCTGGATCTGAGGTTCAACCAATGGGCGGACCCTCCTCGCCAGTACCACAGCATAGAGCTTCCTAGGGAAGCTGAGGAGTATGATTCTCCTGAAACTGGAACACAACCTCTGGTCTCCTTTCTTAAAGACCACCCCCCAAGTCTGCCAGTCGCAAGGTACTGTTCCCAACCTCCACACAATGTTGAAGAGGCATGTAACCCAAAACAGCCCAATAATATTAAGAGCTTTCAACAACTCAGGACGGATCTCCTCCACCCCTGGGGCCTTACGACCAAACAATTTTTTGACTACTTCAGTGAAGTCAGCCTCTGTAATGTGTAAGTCGTTTTCTAGAGTTTTCCAGCTCTACTTCCTCCATGGTATGCGAATCAGTGGGATTCAGGAGGTCCTCAAAATACTCCATCATATCTGCATTTGAGGTCAACAATCCTCAATCCCTGCTGTAAACAGCATGGGTACAGCCCTTCTTTCCTCTTCTGAGTCATCTGCTGGTTTGCCAGAATCTTTTCGAGGCTGACTGAAAGTCACTTTCCATGGCCTTCACCAAAGTTATGGCATCAGCCCCTGGCAAAGCTGCTTTCCGCTTGGCCGGCCGATACCTATCAGCTGCCTCAGGAGTCCCACAAGCTAACCAAGCTTGGAAGGCCTCCTTCTTCAGCCTGACTGCTCCCTTTACTGCTAGTGTCCACCACAGGGTTCAGGGAATGCCACCTCGTCAGGCACCAACAACATTACGGCCACAAATCCACACAGCCTTTTGCTAAATAATATGTGATGGCATCTGTTACATCTCGGTGTTCCTGAGAACTTGACGTATACACAGTTGCATTGTAGAGGGTGCCCTTAACGGATAACTGTGTTGCAGTACGAGTTCACATTTCTGAGTTTTTTGTTCACATACTATTTGGTCATAGACCACTTTGTGATTCATGGTGGGGCACAGAATCTCGTGAACACAGTAAGTCTAAAATTGTTCCATGGATCTATTTCAAACTTCCAAGTTACATTGTACATGTCACTGGTTCTCAAACTGTGGGGCACCAAATAATTACATTTTCTGAATGTGCTAAACAGAAAGTGACAGCCATAGTCCTAGTCAGTAGGAGCACATGTTTTAATGTACAAATTGTACATTATCCTGTGGGATATGCATTCAGTCTTTTCATAGTAGATGGCTTTTATGATCTGGGAGGTAAGTGAGAAAGTTGGTTGTGCTTCGAAGTTGTTTTGGCCTGAAACATCTTTTTAAACATTTTCCCCCATAACCTGTCCAATGCCTTCCTATAGAAAACAGCTTAACATTCAGGTTTGTGCTTTGTGGTGAGGCTGCTGTTAGGCGTAACCACATGGGCCATATATAGAGCTTACTGCTAGTAAAGTGTGATTTGGGGTTTGTAGGTGCATGTTTTTTTTACATTAATATACGTTCAATTCTTTTCCTTATAATGAATCCTTATGGAGAGGAAAACATTTAACATACAAATTTAAGATTTGCATTTGGCTTCAGTTTCTTGTAACTGAAGACGATTTTCATACATAATGGCCAAAATATAGGTTCTCCGTTAGGTTGTGGTTTTATTCAGTTTACAAAGGACAGTGTTGACAACCTCTAAAGGCTGTAAGATGCATTAAGACATGTTAGGCATTTTTTGCGTTAAGCATTTTATTCCCTTGGTGAGAGGAATAGGGATTAGATTCGGGGGGGGGGGCCTCCAGGGAATTCAGTACATTGTTGTCCTTCCAACAGCATCTAATTATTATAAATACTGAAGTTGAATTATGTCTGTTATTGGATAGTGTACAGTGAAAAATAAATATGTGAAAACTAAAATGCTGAGTCCCATTTTAATTACAATACAAGATGTGATTTTCCCTATATTTTTGTGCCTGAACCGAAATTCAAATGAATCTGGACCATGCACTCTCAGGCAGACAGCTACACCATCGTAGAAAATAGTGAGTGGGACTCTGACACCTGAAATTACCCAGGGGCTTCTGACTATGTTCATACACCTTTGCTCCCTGGTGCCATTTTGCGAGACCTTGTCTCTCTTTGCTATGTGGAAATAAGGCTGGTTTCCCAAGGCCCCCGGCTTCTCACGCTATACCTTTATTCCAGTTGGTGAGGCTGCGGTTTGAGCTGGGGGAAAGGACGTGATTGGCACACAAAACATGAGGCAATGCCGCCAACAGCCCAGTGATCCTCCTCAAACAATCGGTGGGTTATCTTGTCTCTTTCTGGCAAGTCTGGGCTGTTTGTACGCGGCCGCGTCGACATCAAAAGGGTACTTACGTAAGAGCAGTGTGCACTATGGCCATCTTACTATCAGTTCTTTTATAATAGTCACTTTATGGCGAAGTACAGTCACTATGAGGTCCACTGGAAAAACAAGAACCAGCAGTGAAGTGATTTGCAAGCAAAGTATCTGACAAATGTCAACGAACAGTAATACTCACTTTTTTGTCTGAAGACACATACTCTTGAACCCTCTGTATGTGTCATTTTATCAGATACTAAGGGATATACACAATTTACGAGAATTCAAATAAAGTAAATATATTGCAAATAAAAAAATACTGTTGCATCCCAGTAATCTGGGAAAACTGTAGAGATCTTGAACTTGATACAATTCTTTTGTGAATTTCCGTTTTAAGGAAGTTATGTGGTTTTCCGTGACCCAGTGTAATTTTAATCTCTCTCATCATTAAGATGAAAATTCCACTGTGAAGCTGACTAGTTTACAGCTAGTATGCACACATGCAAAGACACAGACTCCACTGAACATATGCACACATACACATCAGAGTTTATGAGAGGAGTGGAGCGGAGCGGGCGGAATTTGCACGCTCAGAGCTCGTAGCGGTTTTGTAGGCTGGAGCAGTTGCTCTGTCTCGCTCTAATTTCGCTCCGATACCGCTCACACTAGGCGTGCGCAAATATACCCAGAATTCATCTGTACAATTATCAAGACTGTACAATTATCAAGAATTCCATCACGGCCAATTTGTGTATTTCACAAAGGAAACTGATAGATCATACAAATGTACTATTCCTATCAAACGTATAGATGACAATAAATAATGTGGTGAAACTGTTTCAGTGAGTAAAGATTCACTTTGGAATCACTTTTCTCAGAAACACGAGAGTGTGCTACGCGAACAGGCGGAAGCCAGAGCAAAACGTGAGCAAGTTTTATATGGTGGTAGCTCAACAAGTTGATTGATAATCAAATAAATTCGTTTTGTCATTCAAAGTAGATCTAATCAGATTTTTTACTTTCATGTAAGGCTGTCAGTGAAATTTTATTTTATAGAGACGCAGCAGCGACATCAATAAAAAAAATTGAGGAATTTAAAACGTGGATGCTTAGCCTGTATATTCTTTAGGCTATTAAAATCCTTAGGAATCAGTGGGCTTAAGCCTACTAAATATTAACTACTACTACTTAAGCCTACTAACTCTCTCATGCACATGTACACACACACACCCTCAGGCTGGAAGTACAGCCCCCTCTTCACCGCTCTGCCTGCCAGATTACGGAGAGGCACTCGTCCCACTCACAGACTTCATT
>JABFEA020000106.1:1474945-1495681 GCA_019775915.2 Cyphomyrus plagiostoma | reverse complement strand
GCTGAGGTATGACTTCACCTTCGAGTACCCCCGACCCCTCATGCCAAACATGGTCTTCATTGGAGGTATCAACTGTGTCGAGAGGAACAGCCTCCCCGCGGTGAGTCCCTATAGACGACAACTCTGGAACTGCAGCACATGGCTTTCGTTTGGCTCCACCTGGCCATTGAACCCACCCAATGTGAATGTATGTATGTGTGTGTCCCAGCAGGTCCCATCCTCCCTTCATTTTTACAGTTCTTACCTCCGCTTCGCCAGGCGCCGTGCCGACGTGATCCGTAAAGCCGTAACAAATCCAACTTGAGAGAATATGGGCTTTGATTTATTTGTTCGCTGCTGATCTCGCTGCTGCTCCAACAAAGCGCCGTTCCTTATGTTGCCTCTGAACGGGTCAGGCCATCTTCCTGATTATGCTTTCACTGTATGGTAGTCTGTTGCGACCCTCCCATGCTGGAGTTTCAAGTTACATCCCATTCGGCCAAACGTGGCCCAGGAGCCGGGGGGGGGGGAGTTTTGCACTAACAGGCTCAATGTTTTCTCAAGTTGGGGAGAGGGTTGCAAACTGGCAAACGTGCAATGGGGGCTGTGTGGAAATCCCTCTTTGCCTACCCCGCCCTTTCATCTGCCACACTTTTTCAAACGGGGAGTGGAAGGAGTCGCCTTTGTTGCGGGCGCAGACATTGGTAACAGACCTTATGTCTTGCACACACATTGAGGAACATTGTGTACTGGGCACCGTGGAACAGCTCCATCCAGTCAGCCTTGGACTAGTCCCAGTTCCTGGAGGAGAGCCCTGGCCCAGCTGATCATTCCTCAGGGAAGTTTCTCCTTCGACGCCCACCCAGATGCTCCGGACAGACCTGAGAAAGAAACAAAAGCCTGATGTTTCCGCCATGCCAGCTTGCCTGTGGGAGGGGCGAGCGGGGTCAGCGAGGAAGCCACATTCGTGAGGCCCTCGGCTGCCCTTTGCGGGGCTGCTGTCACACAGCCAGTGGTGATGTGGTATTTCTGCCTGTTCTCGGAATCCGCTTGTCAAAGCTTTTGCTTTATATGCCAAACAGACTTCCTGTTTCATTCAGTACATTCCTGTTTTCCCTACTGGTCTTAATGCTGAAACTTATGGTCCAAACTTTACTCCAGAAAAAACAAGTTTCACTTTATATCTAGTTACGCCAGTGTTATTTATACATTCCCATACAGAATAGCCTGCTATACTATATATAAACAACACTGTACTATGCAGAGGTGGATTGTTCAGATCCAGAAAGTAAAAATCCAGACCAAGATATTGTTTCAGCCAATCAGATGAGTGTCTGTGACTGTGACTCTTTGTGCTCCAATGGCTTTTACTTTCTGCACCTGAACCATCCACCTCTGGTACTATGTAGCAAAAAAGAGAATCAGCTTCCAGCAGAAAGGAACTAAGGACAAAGAAATGAAATACATAGATCATATTAGTAACAGGGTGTTTTGGTCACACTGAGTTCTACTGCTACTGTGAGTCCATTGTTCATCCCTACTTCTTAGTATTTCAGCAAATCACATCTCTAACAGAAATGCATGCATGTGCTATTACGCATTGGAGATAGGTTTTCTGTATTTGACAGTTTATTATGAGTTTTGTTTGTGGATCACAGAGCAAATTTTGGAACTATATATTATAATTCCAAGACTGTACTCTCTTGCCCTCAGTAGCATTCACACAGAAAAGTAATCTCCTTCTCTCTCTCTCTCTTCCTCCCTCCCTCCCTCTCTCTCTCTCTCTTCCTTCCTTCTTCCTATCCATCCCCCACCCCTGCCCAGGACCTGGAGACCTTTGTGAATGGGTCTGGCGAGCATGGCTTTGTGGTCTTCACCCTGGGCTCCATGGTGTCCCAGATGCCCGAAGACAAGGCCCAGTGTTTCTTCGAGGCGTTCCGGCAGATTCCTCAGAGAGTAAGCAGAGAGGGTCCCACACGCTCGCGTCCCTCACAGGGTGACCGTGACACGGCAGGGTGACCCTACTGTGTGGCCCCCATATGGCGGGATAGTTCCAGTATGTTGCGATGGCCCAAATCAAACCACCCACTCTATGACCCACAGCACAGACGTTCCGCAGACATCAGCCTCACAATCAATTAGCTGCAGCTCTTACCCTAAATAATCGATCATCTATAAATTGTAGGCAGTGAAAAATTTAAAAATGGTCATATTTTCTAGTTTTTTTAGTGGCTCCCTTGATAAAATCACCCCTCTGTTGGCTAAGCCTAAATCGGGCCACAGCAGAGGTGCTTAAAAAGCAAATTCCTGCAGAGCTCTTGCTTTTCTTTCGCTTCTCTTTTCTCCCTTGTTCTGCCCCCAATGTTCCAGTGTAAGTACTGAGGATAATGCCCCCCCCCCCACCACCCTTTGCTCCCCAATTGCTGCCCCCTCCTTTCTTTCTCCTGGCGTTCCCCAGCAGGCTAATGAGCTCTGGTCTGCATCCACAGGTCCTCTGGAGGTACACGGGACCTGTTCCCACCGACATCCCTGAGAATGTGAAGCTGATGAAGTGGCTTCCACAGAATGATCTCTTGGGTGGGTCTCCCTGCTGGCTTTGCTGCTGAGGAGGGGAGGCCACTTTTTGGGCAGCATATAGGTCTGCTAGGGCAGCGGACCATGGAGAGTCTCACACAGCTCTGACCTGCAGGATAGCAACAACTATAGAAATGTTCTCCTGTGTCTGCAGCACTGATATCCTTCTGTATTTATGTACTTAAATCGCTGGGACTTTATTAAGCTGACAATTTAAAGAATACAAATAGACCACTTGCTGTATTATAGGGACCCTGAACAATTCCCTTTGGTTTCACAGGGAATCTGATAACTTCTGATATTAATGTTACTTTTGGGTGGCAGCCTGCCTTTAACAATATGCATCTCCCCTGTGTCTCTGCCTCCCCCTGAAGGCCACCCAAACGCCAGGGCTTTTGTGACTCACGCGGGTACACATGGCATCTATGAGGGCATCTGCAACGCCGTTCCCATGGTGATGCTGCCGCTGTTCGGTGACCAGAGTGACAACGTGCAACGCATGGTGGCCCGGGGTGTTGGGGAGATGCTTAACATCTATGACATCACCGCGGAACAAATTCTGACGACGCTCAACAAAGTCATCAACGATTCAAGGTCAGGGGTCAACCTGACCCAGATATGCAGCATAAATGAATCATTCCGTTGTTTTAATTCCATGAAGTTTTTTTTATGAAGTAATCTATGTTAAATTAACTGTTATTTATTGCTAAAAATTGTAGTAATGATATAGGATTCATTTATAGAGTATTGCACACATTGTCTCTTCTACAGTTATAAGGACAAGATAATGAAACTCTCTGCGGTGCACAAGGACCGGCCCGTAGAACCGCTGGACCTGGCAGTCTTCTGGACAGAATTTGTCATGCGACACAAAGGGGCAGACCACCTGAGGCCAGCAGCACATGATCTCAACTGGATCCAGTACCACTCCCTGGATGTCATCGGCCTGTTTGTCATCATAATTGCCACGGTTGTCATAGTGACTGTTAAAAGCTGCAGATTCTGCTTCAGGATGTGCTTCCGAGGGAAGAGTCAGAAGAGGAAGAAGGAGTGAACGTGCTCTAATGAATGTGGAGGAAAAGAAGACCCCTCAGGAGTGCATGGGGCGTGGGGGGGCGCAAAATACAAAAGGGAATTTCACAAGGCAACAATACATCTGAATGTACAGCTCGTACCACAATATCACTTATCCGCCCATTCAAAATAGCATGAGACCTGTCTGGTCTGCATGAGATCAAGAGCTGAACACACGCTCTTATTGAACCAGCATCGAGAAGCACAATAGGAGATGAGGTCAGATATTTTTAGGAAAGGAGGTCTGACATTCAAGCTATTATGTTCTAATGACAGGAGATGTCAGAAATTGGTTCCTTTGTTGAACTCTGCCACTGTTTTGAACAGATGCCTTTTCTCCTGGCAACATTTGATTTTTTTCCCCCCCGAAACTAACATATCGTTAGTTTTATAACAACAACAGTGTAACTTCAAGAGGAAAAGAAATGCTGAAATGTCAAAACAAAAAATTAAACTAGAATTTTGCTAAAATTATCCTAAATAATCTAAACTAAATGTACTCCTCAAGCGATCATATTTTAAGCAAAGATGGAAATGTTTGGGGCCGGGTGGGATATTGTGGTGCGTGATCTCCATTCCCGTCAGCCAAATTAAGGTCATTGAAGCTGCTGCTTCTGTGGGCTTAAGGGACCATGCAGACGACCTCCCACACTAACTGCCCACATGCCTTGCTCTAGCTGTTTATCAGTTGATTTTCTTCAAGCACTGTCATCCAGAAAGATTTTTTTCTCTTGGCCAGGCTGCCTAAAACACTGATGAATGATCGCTACAATAAATAACTTAACAAAAAGACTGAGATATTGATTGAATATATAAAGAATGACTTTTACATGTGTACTCCACAGGAAAAAGACATTAATCATGTTAAAGGCTAAGGCAGTATTAAATTATACTTGAGTACACCACTAATTAATTACATTATTAATACATAATAATAATAATTATTAGATTCCATCAATATCCACACCTACCAGTTATGTAGATGGCATTCCTCTTGAATATTCAGTATGAAGATGGGTTAGGATAAGCGTCGCCTTCTTCCATGCAGTTGGAAAATGTGTCATGGCATTGTCACCACTATTGTCATCCCCTGCCAATACAGTAATACCACTAAGTGGCGAATATGTCACAAGATCCTTCTGCCACCTTGTCTAAGGCTTACTTGCCAGGGGGGACACTGAAAGGAACTAAATACTTCAGCCAACATATTTCCCAGCATTCCTGGTGCATGCGAGAGTTTTTGGTCTAAAAGTATCACACCATGAGGAGAATGCAGTTAAAGTATAACACTATGCAGGCCATTCAATGTAAATCACGTATGGTCATTATCTGGAACATAAGTCCTTGGCCTCCATCAGTTGCTATAAATGGACACCTGCAATAGAACTTTGATTCTTTGTGCAATGACTCTGTCGTGCCTTAACGTTTATAGGGATGGAGCCCTTGCCTAGGATCTAACCACACTGCTGCTCATTTTAATTAATTGTTTGTTATTAGTTAATGCAGAATTTATACTGAATCTCTTTAAACCAAAATGTGCAAAATGTTTATCCTAAATTTTAAAAAACAAATCCTATCATTGAATGAAATTTATTAAAGCATAATATTCAAACAAACCATTTATTTTAGAGAAATAAGTTTAGAATTTGCCATTTTGTAACCACATGAACAAATCTGCACAGTATTAATCAGCTTACCAAAAAATCAATAAACTAAATTTACAAGTAAAGCAAGCAAATCCATACCACACAGTTTAATCAGTATATACCTGCATTACTGGACAGAGAATTTTTGTGTAATGTATTACGTACAGAAGAGAATGAAAAGGCATGATACATCTAATCCAGTAGGAGAAAGAAAGTATGGTAACAATTTAATTAAAGCTGTCATCTATAATGCATTATAGATACTGTACCTTCATGGTGTGTTATAATGGTTGAATGCTTGGTATAAGAGTTAATAAAACATTACGGCATTTTCTATTAACAGTCATAAGGCATTATAGTGTTTATTATAATACTTCATAAGCTCCAAAGAAGCTCTCATCTATAATTCACTATAGATACATTCATAATGCATTACAATGGTCCGTATAAGAATTAAGGATGCTGTGTACTGCATTATGAAGGTATCTATAGTGCATTGTAGATGAGAGCATTATAAAGCATTCATAATGATTAATAAACATAGTTATAATGTGTTATGCCTTTTTATAAATATTTGAAATCATGTTTATAATGCTTCACGAATGCATTATAATGTTTTATGAATGTGTTCATAGACTCTTATAGAGGTATCATACACACAAAGAGTTACCGAAAGTCTCTCATTTTAGTTTTTTGAAGAGAAAATACCTTATCGGGACGCTGCATTCAATGTGACAATGTTCCTGAAAGTCTTAAAATTTCACACCTTATATTTTATTAATACATCGGCTAACGTGTAACACAGGCTAGCTTTTGAGAAACAAAAGTTACAATATAAGTAAAAAATATTCATGGGTACTAGTACTGTGCATTAAATTAAAATATCAGTTACTGAACCTAACATAAAATCGCAGAAATCACTTTACATTTAATAAAACATCAAGATAAAGCGTAACCCAATCGTTATTCTATGAAAAACACCTAGGATTCCTTTAAAAGCTTAAGGATGAAGGAAAAAAGGCGGGCCCAAAAAAACAAATTTCACCCACTACTGGCGCCACCTGGCGAACAGATGTGATAAGTGCACCCACTTAAATTAACGGATTACATCTTAATTCCTACAATGTGACCATATTCCTACTATTAAATAAGCATTGCACACCTTTATCTTAAAGTATAATTTATATTAAAGCAGTTAATATTACTTTAATGTGCAAAATGGCAGTAAAACAAGGAAAAATAAGATACTGAGTGCAGTGAAAACAAAGGGGAGGAGATTATAATTTAAAGAAAAAAGGTACATTATTACCAAACAGTACAATGATATAAATGGGTCTCACTGAAGATTTGCACTGGTTCAAATTTGCAGAATTGCTTTGTAACTGGTCTGACTAGTTGACAATAGAACACCAATGAATTTCCAAATGCTTCAGAATATGATATCACTTCAAACGTACCTTTGCAGTTTGCGACAATAGTCTGGCACCCATGTTGTATAAATGAGTCTTACATATAAATTACACTGCCATTTTATACCTGTCACCTTTGCTCACCACAGATCATCCATTAAATCTCTTTTGATTAAGCTTTTATGGCAGGGCTTACCAGTTAAGGAGTTGGACAATATATACTGCACAAAACAGACGTTTAATTAAGCTGTAATTCTACGCGAAAAGCCTATTTCCTTAACACAACCCAAGCCAGTGCATTCTTTACTAAGTCAAGGTGCTTATTACAGACAAAAGGTGCAAACACTCAAATGTTCTGGACATTGGGAACAAATGAATAGTATTCCGACAGCAATGTGAATGCGTTCCTATTATAATCGCTTTAACTGGCAAAACTGCCTGAAAAGGCATTGAGAAAGAATCATCATAGAACACATTTCAGCATGAAACGCATCGAGGTAAGCGCACCTTTCGTCACATACGGTTTTAACCAGGGGTGGGGAACCGGATCCAGGGAGGGCCAGTGCAGGTTTTTGGGATGACCTCTCAATCAGCCAATAACAGTGGGTCCCCAGGAAAAGATTTTAGCAGACACTGCTTTCTTATTGGCTGATGGAGAGGTCATCCTATACACCTGCACCTGCCCTCCATGGATCCGGTTCTCCCTCTCTCGTGTAAACCTTTGGCCCACACCGAAAAACCACCTGCGCAATAAAGATGCTGTTCATCCTGATATGGTACATGATGGGTAGGTGATCCAAACTTAAAGCGCCTCTGTAGCACAGCCATCCAGGAGATACTGAAAACACCTTCGCTTTCCATACCACTCGGATCCACCTGGATCCGCACCTCAGGGGCGTCTCACTTCAGCGATTCCAGCTCCATGGAGTCGATTCAGAGCTGCCAGTGCTGGAGATGCTACACTACAGAGACGCGACACCGTAAGAAGTGTGGAACGACACTATAAGAAGTGTGCAAATAAAAGGTGCCCGTCTCACATGAGGAAAAGTGCAAACCTGCAACCTTTCATGAGAAAAGCCAGGTAATATTCAGCTGGGGCAGGTTCGTCGTTTCTAAGGCCCCACTTAGTTATTCCAACGACGAAATAAACAGCTAGTTAGTTGTCAGGAGACAGCAGCCAGCTTGCTACTCTGGCATCACCTGCATAAGGAACATATTTAATATTTAGTGCAGTGAACGGAATCATCCTAAATGTTTTATTGCACCGACAACGGGAAGAATTTGGAATGCTTCAAATTATAATTAGCGGGAGAATAGGATGCGACCCCAGGCTGGCTTGTCTTCCCAAGCAGCTCTCCCTCAGTGCTCTGTCCCAGGGCTTTGGCGGCTTTCACTCAGGGTCGGCCGTCTTGCCCTTCGCTTTGGCCCGAGCCCTGGATCGCGTGGTGACCTCGTTCTGGGGGGGCCGCGGGGACTGAAGGCCAGCCGGCTGGGCCGACGGAGACGTCTCAGGGTCCCCCTCCTCTTCCCGCCTCTCCTCATCCTCGGCACCGCCCGCCGCCACGCCCCCACTGTGCCGCTGATGCTGCCGACAGTGCCTCTCGAAGGTGGCCATCTTGGCGTAGGTTCTGTTGCACACCATGCAGTGGTAGGGCAGGCAGGCGGAGCGGGCGAAGGAGCGGCGGCACACGCCGCAGCGGAAGGCCTCCTGGCCGCTGTGGCTGGACGCCTGGTGGCGCCTGAGCGCGGCCGCTGAGCGGAAGGCGCGGTCGCAGGAGTCGCAGGCGAAGCGGTGCTCTCCCGCCTCCAGTGCCTGATGGGACAGCAGGTGGGCGGCGCAGCGGAAGGCCTGACCGCAGGCGCCGCAGGAGAAGGGCCGCTCGCCGGTGTGCAGCCGCCGGTGCACGATGAGGCCGGCCTTCTGCGTGAAGGCCTTCTCGCACTGCGCGCACTTGAAGGGCTTCTCGCCGGTGTGCAGCCGCCGGTGCGTCTTGAGGTGCGAGGCGCGGCCGAAGCCCTTGCCGCACTCGGGGCACTTGAAGGGCCGCTCGCCCGTGTGGATGGCCTTGTGGCGAACCAGGTGCGACGACTGCAGGAAGAGCTTCCCACACACGCTGCACTTATATTTGCGCTCGCCGCTGTGCGAGCGGAGGTGCAGCGTCAGGTGCGATGAGGAGATGAAGGTCTTGGTGCAGAGCAGGCAGCTGTGTGGACGCCTGCCCGCGTTGGCGCGCCTGGGCAGGCTCGAGGGGAGGGCAGGCCGGCGGTCGCGTGGCTCACGCCGCTGCGGTTCCTCCGCTTCCTTGTGAGATGCCGCGTGCTGCTCCAGCTCCGCTGGACCCAAGAAGCATCTCCCACACTCAGGGCACCTGTGGGGACCACCTGGGTCTTCCACCCCTCCATCTCCTGTCCTGGCCCTCTCCGGCTCCGGAAGCAAACCGTCAGGCCCCACACCAGCGAGCGGGGAACTGTCCTCACTCATGGCACAGGGCAGATGGACCTACATGTATCACTGGTTCTTCTGGGGTAAAACTGGTCCCCCAGAGATCCTGATACTCCTATTCTTCACCCAAAAAGGGTTTCAACATCCCTCCTGAAAAAAAAACAAAAAAGGCTTCCTTAGGTGCAAGAACGGCAACAACCTCACTGCATACAAAAACTACATATAAGGAAAGACCCAGTGTAGCAGTGCCTTCGGGAACGGTGCACCTCCACTGCCCCCTGGTGTTGGAAGAACGGAGTGAGTGGGTGAACACAGATAACTACAGATAATGAATCTGTCATGGATCACTTAGACGCCACAGTAGCAAGTACTGTATATCTGTAAGACAGTCCATCAGCTGTATAATACAATTCGGCAAAATATATTAATCTTGGTCAAAACTGTATTTCCTGTCACAAGGAGAAAAAATATTTCGCGGAAACAGGCTGGCTGACAGTTATATAGCGGTATGCCTGGGTAAGTCACTCAGCATTGCTCCCCCCACGTTTTCCCCTTTAAGTTACTGGCAGAAGACGCAGATAACCCGTGTGTTGTCACAAGCTGGGGGCATTATAGTAGAGACCATAGAGGAATAAGTTCAATAGGAAGGACCCATGTGCGATTTCGGAACCATTACCAAAATCCGCGCACTGCAATCCAGAAGCGATCACCGAGAAAGAGGGACGGCGGCCATGATGGAGCCGTTCGTAGCTCACCGGGTCCCGAAAGCATTTTCACACCGGGCGCGCGGAGCGGATCGCCGGCTTCAGGCGCGTCCCCGCGGCCGGGAATGGAGCGCAGCGGTCCCGCTACCGGCGGCGCCGCAACGCAATTATCCGCTGTTAAAAAAACATGCAAAATACAGTAAAGCGGCCGAAGTAGCACTGTAAATACTTACTTTGCTTCGATTTTTAATATAAATAAAATAATCACGCCCGCAAACACACAGCGTCCGGCCTGTCGGCTGACAGACCGCGGACGGGTGAGGATGGGCGGTCCGGCGAGAGAAAGGCAGATGCGGAGAGGTGGAGTGAATGTGAGGAAGAAGGGAGGCAGCAAAGGAGATAGATTTGACAGATAACCATGTAGTCAAGGTGCATTTGTCCTTTTATTGCACCACCGTACTATACAAAACACAGGTCCTTTCCGCAGGAAATTATCATTAAATTTTCTGAAAGGGTAGAGACGACTTCCGTTTTAAGCCATAAAAATCTTAAGAAATATAAACCACATCAAGTTTTCCAATATCCAGCTGTAAAGTTTTTAAAAAATTGTCTCGCCCCTTTAGAGATTTAAAATTTTAGGGACAATACATTTGTCCAGATGTTTGCATAATTTCTTGAGTAAATTATGCGGAAATATCTAAATTTCCATTTAGTCCTTTGGCACGAAATAAAATTTTATTTGATATTTATGATGTGAATTCTCTGGTTTCGAATTATAACCAATAAGCTTTTTTTTGGTTGCCAGTATTCTGAGCGAAGCCGTGATCAGACTCAGTCATGGTGGTGATACATTATCAGTAGCTGTATTGTTTGTTACTTACATGAACAAGCCAGCTCGAAAATTTACTGACGTTTAGTCATTTCCCCTCGATCAGCGTAAGTCTGACGCTCCTGGAGTCGGACAGCAGGTAGTCATTTAGATCACATTTAGACGTCAGGGTCGGAGGGCCGGGACTCTATCCCACGCAGCAAATTGCACATGGCAAGGGTACACCCTGTACAGCAGGGATCACCAACATGGTGCCGCGGGCAACAGGATGATTTAGGGACCACATGAGCTGCCCGCGGACCAGTTCTAAAAATAGTACAACTCACCAGTGAGCAGCGTCTAAAATGTAATTTTATTCTTTTCTTCTTTAATCACATGTGAATTTATATGGATGACAACATCTTTTAAAAAGCATTTAAAACATGTTTATTATACCGAGCAAATGTGTTATTTAAGAAGAGTGCATCAAACTGGTTGCCCTTCGTATGGCAGAGGACCCGTGAAGAGTTTCAAAAAGGTTGGTGACCCCTGCTGTACAGGATGCCAGTCCGTCAGACAAAATATCCATACGCACGATATGGATGAATCTGAGATACCAAACAGCTTAACAGTGGGGGTACCAAGTCGAAATTCACAGGAAACGAGGGCTACAGTGGACCCATGAGTTACAACAGGCCTGACATATGAACAACTTGGGTTGCGACCAAAATTTGTTTCGACCAGATTCTTGAGTCACGACCTGAATGCAGGTGTTGAGGCTAAAACGTATATCCGTTCGAGCGGTTATAAACAAAGATCAGATATGCCGGAGAGGCGTCTGTGAGCATCAGTCTGAGCCTAGATACGCCTGTTTGTGGACGTCATTTGGGTCAGTGCAGTGCTTTATATAATTTCGCTAACTGCAATTAAAGGGGCCCCAAAAAACAAGAAGCAAAGGAAGGAAGGTAACGAAATCAATTGCAATCAAAAGGAAAGATATTGTACAGAAATATGAATGGCGTTCGTGTGACTGATCTGGGTAAGGCCCAGTAAAAAAATATCATTAGTTTATCATCTTTAGCCCGCATCGATGTTTTTAAATTATTTTTTAAAAGTGTATTTTCCTGTGTAAATTCCACTGCTGGCATTCACAAATTTTGAATGAAACATTTTAAAAAATATATATTTTCTTTTCATATTAATTTTGCAGATCAGCCCATATGTCATACATCTGTTGCTATTCCTTTTGTTTACTGTTGATGTTGAAAACTTCTGTTATCTTTTTTCTAAGAAATATAAATAATTAAAAAAAATTCACCCTCCCTCATCACTTGTTTCTGATTGAAAGGATGACAAACTAATGATTTTTTTTTTACTGGGCCTAATATGTACAGCATGTCGAAATCCACCATCTCGACAATCTTACAAAGAAAAGATTTGTATCTTTGTAAATTTGTACATATACTTGCAAAGATTTGGTGAGCACAAATTATTGGTGTTACTGGTAAATTACGTACATTATAGAACCCTTTTTATTATGAAAAGGTTAAGGGGTGCATTATGGGCATTTCCATTATTTCTTGATTTACGACCAACCCTCGCGAACCAAGGGTCCACTGTACATGAAAATTCCACAAAGAGCAGATGCGTGATTGAAACGCCAAACCTTGGAGGTGTGCGTTGGCAACGCACCTATTGACATATTGCATAATAAAATTACGCACTCCTTGCCTTAACCAAAAATGTCAATATAAACCATTTAATAAGCGTTTGGAATTTCCATGACATTGCACAGTCTCTTGGGTGTCTTATAAGAAAATCATTTTATTTTAAAACCATTTAATGTTCAGAACATATATCAAAGAAAAAGAATGGTATTATTGAGACTCTTCACATTGATGTCCACAATCTGAGCGTGCTCAGAAAACAACGAAGGAACCAAAGAGAGAAAACTTTCTGAAGCTTCACCACAAAAGTCTTGTTTGCATCTTAAAATATTTTAATGTGCTTTCTGCTTTTCCTTCCTCCTTTGAAAAGCAGCAAGACTGTGTCCTCATATTTTATAAAAAAAAATCGTACAAGATTTGCTTTATTCCTCGCATGTGTATTTTCTCTCTTCCTCCCTGCTTATAAAACAAACCTAGAACATTTATTTAAAAGTCGGTTAGTGTGGGAGTCCATTCTGAGGCGATCGTCTGCCTTGCTCCAAGGAACTGCGGCCGCAGTCTGCTCTGGAATTTCCAGAAATGTTATAATCCCAAAATAACTTATACAAGATCTGTACATAAATTACAGTAGGCTTGCGGTTTCCAAGAGGTCCACACAAGCGGGGAGGGGGGGCAAGCGTCAGAATCCAGTTGAGAGGCAGTCTTTGCATCGCAGGTTCACAGGTTCACCGGTGCCGGGTCGAGTTTGCCCGTAAAACTGCCCCAACCCCCTCCCTGCGCTTCACAACATTTGCAGCTATACACTTCGAAATGAATGCAACAGTCTTTGATGGCCTATGTTGTGTTGTTTTTCTACCCTCTGGCCCCAGATAGATGGATTTACAGCTTGTCGTCGTGACGTAAACCACTGTAGGAAATTACCTGAAAGTAGTACATGTTTCTATGAGCGTGACAAGCGCCCTATCAGACAGAGCAGGGAGTTTAAAGCGAGCTTTTGGCCTCTGACTCCCATTGGAATAACACAGTACATCCAACCATGTATACATTCAGCAAAGAAGCCTTTTCTATCTCGCTCACTCCACCCAGGTCCTTCAAAAAAAAAAAAACACCATCTATAGACGAGACACGTCTACGGATTCACTTTACGAACACTTCCGTTCCTAAATCACCAACCCAATATGACACCTATTCAACACCTTGACATTCTTCTGTAGAAAATGTGGATAAACAAACAAACAAAAAAAAAATAGACTAAACTGTGAGCTCAGAAGTTAGATAGCACAGGCTTGACCCGAGGTGCTCGCTTGCATAAGACGTACATTATTTTCCACAGGGAAACTCGGGGTACAAACACGTTGTGCCCCTCTCCCATAGTGGCACACCCCCTGAATTTTTATTGGAGGGGAGGAGTCAGGACCTAATGGTGCACCCACACCTCCCTCACATCATCACAGCTGAATAGAGAACTTACAGACGTTCCCAAGCTTCACAAACAGCTGGCTGAGCAAGTTAAGGCCTCATTTTAAAACACTGGGGGAAAAAAAAATGATAATCTTAAGAAACCCGATGTACAACTTCAAATGTAGGATTATGCTTATGCTGTTAGACTGTCTCAGTCACAGTAGGGTTAGGGTTATGCTGTTAGACGGTCTCGCTCACAAGTAGACATGACCAAAAAGCCTGAAATCATTTACAGGATCTCTAGGCCATTCTACTTTCCAATATCTTGATAGCATATTACAGTCAATGATGGTGGAAAAAAATAAAATAAAATCAATCAACAATTGTATTCAGAAGTGACGAAAAATATTAAGAAGACATCCCGTCTTTAAAAATAACACAGGAATCATACAGGAATCCTTAGAAGTTTAAATCTCAAACAGGAACGTGTTTCTTAAAAAAAGAAAAATAAATGAGGAATTTCTTTAAATTTCAGAAATTTTGTGTTAGACATCAATTTAAATTATCTGGATAATTTCTGAGCTAAATAAATATCTTAAGCTTAAATGCAGGCTGGAGAAAGAGGCATTAAGCCCCTCCCAGTGAAATGAGGCACATTGACAAAATGGCGCCCCCTAGTGCCATCCCTCTAGCATGACCACATTTGAGCTGCTGGAGCAAGGCAGTGGGGGGGGGGCTGCAGTGCTGGGACACGCAAGACGATTTACTCAATACTGACATTCAACCAAGTAAACAAAACCAGCATGTCTCAGCGAAAGTGGGAATGGAAGGTTAGTAACACAAGTGTTAACATACTGTATAACCATTAAGCCCTCCAAAATGGTTCTCCATATCTTCTGAGGGAAGAACAGACGTGGGGCAGAGTCCCAACCGCCACGTTTGCCTTTTCCCGCAGCGTGCAAAGCTGGCCTGCTCTCCCTCCTCTTCCTGGTGTCTCCATCCAGGCCCGGGATCACATGTTGTAGGCCACGTAGATGGGGTCCAGCTGGTCGGCCAGGAAGCCGTCACGCAGGTGCATGCGCTGCTTCTCGCCGCGCGAGTTGATGGGGATGACGCCCGGGTCCACCACCACCACCACGCCCACGATCAGGTAGTGCTCCTCCAGCACCACGTTGGTCACCAGAGCCACCAGGTCCAGGGCCTCCTGCTCCGAGCCCTCCAGCTCCACCACCACCACCAGCAGGTTGGTCCAGGTGAAGACCGCGCTGGGAGGTGCACATGGAGGGGGAAGGTTAGAGGCTTACTGGGGTGTCCTTCTTTAAGACACGTATATGACGGATATTCTGCATTACAGCAGTTCAGCTTGAGTGCTCGACTCAACTTCAAAGGTACACCAAGTGTGTCCATGTCAGCTCAAACCAGGACCATGCAAGGTACAAGTATTTAACCATCACGCTAACATCTGTCAGTGACTTCTGCGCTTCTCTAGGGTCACGATGACTCTTCTATTCAGTATATTCCACATTATAACATCGGTAATACTGTCCCTAGACTGGAAGACTGCTGAGACGACCTACAAGCACAGTACGTCTTCACCGCGACCGATCGTGGTGTGTTACCAGGCACTCCTCTCACTCACCACTCGGCGATGCTCTTGTGCGATCGAATGACGGACGTCTCGATGTCAATGGGATGGTAGCGCATGCCGCGTAGCTCCAGGGTCTCGTCCAGGGAGCCCACCACGTACAGCGCATCGTGCCGTTCTGGAACACACGTGCCCACAGACTCGCGCTTTATGCATGCGCAGCATGGCTGGTCTCAGCCCTTTAAGGCGTCCCTTAAAGGTCACCAGCCACGGTCTTCAGGCTACACTAGTACAACAAATTCCCGGTGACGCATGCGACCAGCATGAATCCCCCTCTTTGCTACTGCACACTGCTGCCTGCGGACTAGCGTCCTGGAGCCGACCGCCGGTACGCACCCCCACTGGCGTCCGTGAGCTCGGTGCGGCGCAGGAAGCCCAGGTAGCCCGTGCGCGCCCACACGGTCTGCGTGTCCCCGAAACTCAGCCGGGTGTTGAAGTGGTCTGCGTGCAAGGCCTCCTCGCCATAGACGGTGTAGTAGCCTGTGGCATTGTGGGGGCTGCTCACCCAGACCTTCCAACAGAAAGTGGGGAAAAGGAGATGCAGGATGTGTCCACCCTCCAGCCAGAGCTGACATCTGCCCATCTAAAGGGACACCAAAGACTATCCTCTTGGTGACTCACCTCCCCCAGGTGCGAATCGCCCAAAGGTCCCTTGGTCTCTGGATTGGCGATGATCACCTTCACCCCAGGCAAGATCTGTGTAATGTACAAATAACATTTATTTGATTTTAATTATCCCATATTAAGTAGTGTTGTAGTCAAGACCGCCTAAACAGAGACCAAGACATCGCTGAGACCAGAGAGTATCAAGACCAAGACACTGCCGAGACTTGAGGGTACCCAGTCCAAGTCCAAGACCAAGACACATTAATGCGAGATCAAGACCAAGACCGAAAACAGACTAGAGCTAGAATTGACATTACATGACTCAGATCAACTGTAGAGAAAAAGGGCATTGCTGTAAAGTGTCATTACTCGTTAAATCAAATCTTTTCAATCATATTGTCCACATGTCTCTTATTTAAAATCTCCCAGATTTGTCATAGTAATGAGGCCTGATGGAAAATAATATTCTCAGCAATCCTCTCCTATAACCATTTTATCAGACCTTGTCAAGGTAAAGAGATTGGATGTACAAGAAAGATGTTCATATAATGTCTCTTATACCGGGGACAGAGACCTCAGGTAAGCTATGAATACGGCTATGTAATGATCCTTTACTTTGAATTGAAGAGAATGAGCCTCCAGATTGACTTGCACCTCCAAGACCGTGCTTTCGAATGAATGTAAAATACCTAATTTATTCGAATTTTAACTATGCTATAGACTTTGCAGACATTTTTGGACATTTCTTTGCCGACTTTGCTATGGTGTGATGTGTATGATGTGTGTGGACTGTGAAGCACTGGCAGTGTCCGTTGTATGTATACAATGTGACGTTTTTAAAATAGATGCATCTGACTGGTTGCACTTGAACTGAGGTGTGTAATAAATAATGATACTGTTCTGTGAGGATGCGCTGTTTTCTCTTTTCCCCCATCCCATCGTGACCGCTATGTCCAAGACCGACACCAAATACAGTCGAGACCAAAAAAAATTGGTCTGGAGACCGGTCTCGAGAACTACAGCACTAATATTAAGATCCATTAGCATCAAGCTAACATTTCATACAAGTATTGGTTCCTCAGCATGTTCCTGGAGTTCTGCTTACCTTTCCAGATTCCATCAGAGGCAGGCTATGTGGAGATCCTCTCTCCACCAGACGCACCCTGGAAACAGAGACCCCACCACCATACACAGTGTGTTAATGATGCCCAAGATGGATGACCCAGAAGACCCTGGGGGGAGCATTACCAATGGGGGGTTGGCGCTCACCTGTCGTGCCGCAAGGCTCTCATATCTACATAGACTGTGGTGGGGTCCGGACCTGCTGTGCCCTAGAGGAGGACAGGGGGAGGAAGGATGAGACCAGAGGGCATTTGTGAGGACATTTGTGCCCTTTTCAATACCTCCATGTAAGTCACAGACACCCCCTGCCCCCCTGCACCATCCAGATGCCTGGCACAGCATAGCAGGTCAGGACTAAGATGGCAGGAAGCATAAGGATACACAGATGGAAGGTTCCAGGTCTTAACATGAAAACTGGGATCCTTCTTTGACAGCATGATGTCAAAAAGAACACCCTAGGTCATGTAGTGGCTGGGGGGGGCAGGGAGGTGAAGTGTGCCCGGGTGGGTGCAGGGCAAGGGCCGGAGGCCACCCAGACCTGCTGATGATAGCCGACCCGACCCCATGAGAACTATCCAACCATCTGAGATGTTCAGCAGTATCGGTCGTGGATATGAGTTCAGCCAAAGGTTTGGAGAGGGAACAATCCCAGGTGGAAGAACCAAGCCAAAAAGGAAATGAACAGGAAAAATAAAATCAAATAAAAAATAAAAATAAACAACAAATGAACAGAAAAAAATCAAACTTGGGGGAGGAGGCAGCCAACAGTTAGAAGGTCCCAGGCAGTCGCCTGTTTTAAATCATAATAATCTGCTTGGAAGATTATTCTAAAATTACTTTAAATTACAGCAGCGAGCTCTGAACTTTTTTATTATTATTAGACCCCAGTGCAAAGCTAGCAGAAACCATTGACAGCAACAGATTACATTAGGAGGCGATAAACCAAGATGCTTCTGTAATTACAGCAGATGTATTTGCGCTTTTGTGATTCTCTGCGTGCTCTTATGCACAGTGACTATCGCAGATCAGCAGCTGTGGCTATGCTATAATCCAGTCACCTTTAATTAGAAACGACGCTCTTTTGCGCATCACATGTCTGCGGTCGCAGAAACACGGAGACTGAAGAATTCTAAAGGGATATTTTTTACTCCGTAAGTAAAAATGACTATACACCGGTAAAACAATGAATAAGCAAACAGGCCAGCCTTTTGCAGTGAACAGCAGTCGTAGTTTCTCTCTCGCGCACACGCACTCGTGCACTAGTACACACGCACCCCTTCCCCGCCGCAGTCTCTCCCGAACGGCACACGGTACCTGCTCAGCCAGCTTCCCCAGCCTGTTGGGCTGACGAGAGGAGACAGGCCGGGGGAACCGCGAGAGGACAGGGGGTGGGGCACGCACAGACACGGCCCCCGACCGACAGACATGGACCGGGAGGAACATGGACACACAGAAACAGAAGGATCGGAAAGAGGAAAAGAAAGAAAAAAAATGAAAGAGCGACAACGTCTGAACTGTGAAAAGGAAGCAGCAACCAGACAGGAAGAAGAATTCAGATGTCTGATTTTTACATAATTATACATCTATATCCATGGTTCCATTTTACATGCAATATTATATTTTAAACACCAGGGGGAGCGACAGAGGTACACGATCATTTCTCGGGAAAAATTGCAAAAAATCATTTTGCGAAGTATATTAATTACAGGACTTCCTACCATTCACCTATGGCAGAACAATGTTTTCTTGTAGTATTCTGGAGCCACGTCTCAAATCCTTCTTGGTGTTTGTTTTCAAATGGACTATAGGGAAGTAGTAGGCAAGACTAATAATATCAGCCATGAAGTACCTCAATCCTGATTGGTGGGTTATGTTATAACCCCAATTCTCACTGGTCTGTTCCAAGGGGGACCAACAACATCAGTAAGCTGCAGAACTCTGCCCCCCTCCCCCCAACCCCTCCCATTCCAAGATCCTCTGCTCACCTGCAGGCAGATGGCGATGTTCACCCGGCAGCCAAAGGTGGTGCTGACGGCTCGGGGGGAGAGACCCAGATCCTTGAAGATCTTGGAGAAGGACTGGGTGAGGGAAATGCGGGGCCGCTCCTCTGCGACCACCATGCATGTCCGCACACAGGCCAGGCTGATGTTCCGCATCTGCGCGGGGTGAGAGGGCAGATAGTAACATTGCTTTCATTTATGTAGCAGATGCTTTTGTCCAAGTGTGCAAGTTATGAGAGCTTGGGTTCAGAAAGCAGGTCCAGCGGAAGCAGCCGGGGTTAAGCGCCGCACCCAAAAGCTTTAAAGGTCCCTGACCTCCCCGGCTACATGCTGCCCCATCTGCTAAGGAACTCAGATGTCAGGTCATGCGTGGAGACCAAGAGCATGCATGCGAGTTAAATATAGAACATTCCACCCTGAAAACCACCAAAAACCGCTCTTTCCTTGGTCCGGCGTGTGGAATTTTCCACACAGCTGTAAATATTAAACATGTGACGAGGACTATATGCAATAAAGGGAAGCTTAAAATAGAGACGGACCGAGCTGAAGTTGACGGTGTGCTTCAGCAGAGCGTCATGCCAGGGGGGGGTCGCGCAGGTGGCTGACAAACGAGAAAGGTCGCTAAAATAAGCTTTTCACGCTAAACTGGGTGATTTTCTGGGTAGTTTTTTGCAATTCAAAAAATGTGGTAGCATATTACATAAGTTCTAATTTTAAAAGCTCGGTAACCCCATAAAAGTATCCTCTTTCAGCCAGTGCCCGATAACCCAAGTTACCCTATACACTAAAGACAGCACTACTAACTACTAACCTAATTTAAAAAAAATAACATTTTGTATTTGGAAGGGCAGAACATGAAAAATGCTCAAAGTGGGTTAGGTCCACCTCACCCTATATAAATATGACAGGTCTGTCGGAAATACCAAGCAGAGACAGGAGACAAGAAGCCTCCATAACCTCAGAGGACAGGCATGTCCGTCCATCCATCCATCCATCCAGCAACAACTTACCCTAGTCTGTGGAGTTTTTTTTTTTTTTTTTAAATAATAAAATAAGCATTTCTCCCTCACGCTTCATTCCCCGAAAAGTGGCTGTTCTTCTCAAGGAGGGACACTGCTGTCCTCACTTCCTAATACGGGACCTGCCTATCACAGGTGTGTGAGGGGGGTGGCATTGGTAATGAGCACAGAGCTGGCCAGCAGACACACATACACACCCACACTGAGCTGACATTAACATCATCATTATTCAGTGCTGTGGTGCTTTTAGACAATTCTACTGCAAAGGCTTGCTGAGATATACCACAATGAGCTGAACTGAAACTAATCTGACCCAGATTTGAACAGAGAGAGAAAGAAACACGGGGATCAACCAACCCCTTAAGACCACCATCCATCATCTGAATAAACCACCTGGGAGCAGACCACTAGCCGTCATTCAAACAATCCACTTGGAAGCAGACCGCCATCCGTCATTCAAACAAACCACCTGGAAGCAGACCGCCATCCACTTGGTCATTTGAAAGTGAGAGTTGGGGGGGGGGGGGGATTAAAAGTGCCCATTTTGCAGAAAATCCACCCTGGGATCATCTAGGATTAAAGTTCTCCTTGGAAGCAGCAGCATCAGCCTCCACTAAGCCTCCACAGAGGGTGTGAAGA
>JABFEA020000106.1:1459582-1469706 GCA_019775915.2 Cyphomyrus plagiostoma | reverse complement strand
GTGTGTGAGAATGCATGTGTGTGCATGCATGTGTGTGAGTGTGCTGTGTGTTTGCATTTAGGAGCACAGAGCAGCTCACCTGCAGCGTGTGTGTGAATGCATGTGTGTGCTGTGTGTTTGCATTTAGGAGCACAGAGCAGCTCACCTGCAGCGTGTGTGTGTGAGAATGCATGTGTGTGCATGCATGTGTGTGAGTGTGCTGTGTGTTTGCATTTAGGAGCACAGAGCAGCTCGCCTGCAGCACACGGCTCATCCACTGGAAGCTGTCCTCCTCTGAGGCATCCGGCCTCTGCTCAGCCACCACCACGATCCGTTCGTCATGGAGGACCGTCACCGAGAATACCGCAATCCTGTCAGACACAGAGGTGGCATCCTTAAAAATGGTGTGGGGGGTCTCCACAAATGGCCTCCAAAACAGCATGATTTACATTTACATTTTTATTCATTTATCTGACGCTGTTATCCAAAGTGACTTACAGTAGAGGGAAGGGTTACAATTTATGTGTGCTCCCAGGGATATGAACCCATGACCTTTGTGTTTGATTTTCCAAAATCCTCCTCTCACCTTCCCCGGTACACAAACTTCATAGGCTCTACTGCCAGTGCTGTGGCAACAACGTCGTCTGCATTGTGCCTCCGCCCACTGACTACCATCAGGCCGTCCATCTTCCCCACCACAAACACCAAGTTATCCTGGACCCAGGGAGACAGGGGGAGTGAATGGTTGGAGTCTTTGAAGATGCTCTGCAACTGGCCCTTCGGAGCAGAAAATCTGGAAGCCCAATGTCGCCTACAGACTTACAGGCCCAACGAAGCCCAGCAGGGAGGTCCTCGTAAAGGGGCGGTCAGAGATGGGGGCCCCCGACGCAGCCACGGGGATGGTCTGTAGGGGAGTGGTCGGAGGTCAGAGGCCGCTATTCACCGCAGCACCAGAGAAGGGGCTAACCGCTAAGGTCGGCCATGTTGAAACGCACCTCAAACACGTTCTTGGTCATGCCTGGCAAGCCGAAGTAGGAGATGCCAGTACTGCTCGAGCTCAGACAGATCTCACCCACCTCGTCGGTGTGGCACAGGTACGGTGTCCCCTCTATCCGCACTACACATACCAGGGCTACAGGGAGCGCACATGAGCAATTCCACGACCACACATATAAGGTGATGACTAATCGCAAACAGAAATGCAAATGCGTAAACAAATTCCTGTACACTAGATGACAGCGGCGGTCCACATACCACCAGGCATGACTTGGCCAACATCTTGCACAGTCAGAACCGAAAGCTTCTCCTCTGTGTCGACCCGAATGACGCCGTGGCTGAGCCCGCTCATGGACAGAACCGCCTTTCCTGGGGGGGGGACGCCCATCTCTGGAGGTCTGATCCAAAGCACAGAAATGTATGAACACGTATTTAAAAAAGCAGATTCACTGTGAGGTGTAAGAGGGCTGTAAATATTTACACTGCACTACTATTTGTGCCATTCTGCAGATTCTGACACTGGCTCTGCCAAGTGATAAACCATGCTTTTCTGTAATTGCGCCCACTTACCTGCGGATGGCGACAGTCATAGCTTCGGGTGAGCTGGCACAAGGGCAGATCACCTCCGGCCTGAGTCCACGAGACTGGAACACGTTGAGGAAGGCATCGCAGGAAGAGATGGACCCTGCAGACACATACGCACGCATTGAAAGCATAATCTTCAGCGGACGCCGCGGTCGATCTGCGGTCTTGTGACGTAACCACTCACAGGGGTTGGCCCCGTCTGCGACCACCAGCATCCGCAGCGAGCTGAGGCTGATGTCACGCTGGTCTCGCTGGGCCAAGAGTGACCAGTGCATGTCCCTGGATTTCACCACGGCGACCCGTGCTGCGGAAGACGCGTGCTCAAAGTCAGACAGCGGCAGCCAATGAGAGCGCGGCCACATGGTGACTCTCAACCAATGTCTAAGACTTTAAGGAGCAGATTCTTACCCTTGTATGTATGCACTTTCTGAATCCAGGAGAGGGGGTTCACCTTCATCAGGGAGTACGGGATGCTGATCACGTGCATCCGGTTCATTATACTCTGTCAGGGAAGCAGCACAGGTGAGCGACGAGCATCATTGTAAGGTGAGGGTCACATGCCTCACAGGCACCAGAGGCCAGCGGGCAGGATTTATCTGGCTTATTTTGGGGGTGGGACGGGTCCACGTTCAGAAAACACTGCAGTCTAACAAGTGTGTGACCATATTTCTCAGCGACCCTGATAGACAGGACTATCCTTAAGAAATATGAGTATCTACACCCCTGAGGATTCTGTATGAGGCCAGTCCTCAGGACTTCAGTGTACTGGTTTACTTTAACGTGCTAATTTAAGTACACAAGGCCACAGATGGAGATCAGGCAGGAACCGGTTTGCACAGGTCAGAACAAGATAACCCTGTGCCGCAAATGAGCTAATCAGTATCCCACTGGGAAGAAAGCCGCCCAGGCCAGGTCCGTACCGTGAGAACTCCGTGCCACAGACCCGCGTCTCGCTTGAAATCCAGGACATTCGTGATCGTCTCTCCTGCAGGGTGGGGAACAGGGCAAGTCAGGCCTCCTGCGCCTCCTTAGGAAACGAATCACTGCATTTCCCATCTCCCCCAGAGTATGGGGCGTCGCCATGGCGACCACTTACCCTCGGAGTAGCTGCAGGCCTGCGTGAGGGCGTGGCAGTGGGCCAGCATGGCGGCGTGCGAGACTGTGATACCCATGGTGCTGCCTTCCTTGCTTGTCTTGTACTGCATCAAGGCAGAGAGTGCGCAAGGGCGCCCCCTAGAGTCACACGCTTATGTAACAGCTTAACCAGGCACAATATCAGATAATCCCAAACATCTTTGTGGGGCCATCTCGCCAGGCCTCGTCCTAGATTTTATTTAGATTACGGGCAGTGAAGTTATGCTTTTTAACTGCAGGGTGTTCTATCTGGGAGGAGGGATCATATAGAAAAAAACTGTTTGGAAGGTAAACCTCCGAAGGCTGCAGAACTGACTCACCTCGATGTAGGCGGCTTCGCTGCTGGCGTCCCGGATGGGGGGGTGCCAGTCCTTGTGGGGCTTCACCACGTGCTTCCCGTCCGTCACGAACCACAGCAACCGCGGCCAGCCTGAACACCGATGTGTACGCACACACACACACACACACACACACGCACACGCACACGCACACACACACGCACATTCCATATTCAGCTGAAACTACACAGTCCACAAAAAGGCCTTTAAAATCATTTATAAGCACAAAAGTATAAAAAATATTATGTAATGCAATATACAGCACTTCTAAAATCACAATGAGAAAGCCTGACTCCCTAATTAAAAGGCTGCTGTTAAATTATAGCCCGGCGTTTAACGCAAGCCCGTCACGTCACGCCTACCTTTAAAGGTCACGACCTCTCCCGTCTGTGCTTTGGGGAGACCCTTCTGACAGGCGTCTGTGGTCAGGGCCAGGGCGACCCCGCAGCTGCCCAACAGGAATCCAATTTGCTGACTTCCTGCATCCTAGGGAGCCAATCAGAAGGGTCCTTATTACAGATGCTGGCCTGTCTGGTCATCACTCGCAGCTACAGGGCCAATGCTAGCCTTCCCCAGCGTCATTCGGATCCAGTACTGCCATTTACAGCAAAATATATCATACAGCAGACAGTTTGTACCTTGATCCCCGATCCATCTTATGTGAAAGCTGAAATGAAAGTTTGAGAGTCACAGCTGCGTCCCCCTGTGCCTCGAGATGCCCTCTGTTTGAATCAGAAGCGCTTATGCTTTGCTTAGAGCCAGCAGCCTTTATTTATGTAAATCGATCTCCATCTCACGGCTCCAGAGCGCGTCTCCTTGGCCAGACATCCTGTACCTCTTGTCCCCGAGTGTCACATGCTGCTTTCAGCGCCCGCTCTTCTTCAGCACTTTCTGGAACGGGCTAACCGATGTTCCGGCCAAAGGAGCTGGCGACGGGCCTCCAATTAATGTGTCCTTTCACCCCCTTAAAACTCCCCCCCCCAGGCCCCAACTTCCCCCGGTGCTCACCCAGCCAGGCAGTGCGGAACAAACGAAAAGGTCAGAACCCAGCGATTTTAAAGTTGCGGCGCTCAAGTCAGATAATTACCACATTCTTCCCGACTCTCTCCCTAGAAATCAGGGCTGCAAACTGTACCTAATGAGGGGAGAAATAAACATTGACTCCCACCACTCTGGAGCCCCCTAAAGTGCAGCCAGAATGGTACGATCCTGAGGTGAAATCTCCTTTTGATTTAGATGCGGGATCAACATCACTTTAAGATTGCTGGGGGGACACTTTGCTCCATAACTGTGCAATTAGACGACCCATTAATGTTGACAGTCATTAAAGAGCTGCAGAATCAGCACCACAGGCACACGCAGTGCCAAGAAAACCTCATCTGTATTCCCCACTGCTCCACATCAGACAAACAGACAGCAATAAACCGCATAGAGCTGGGCTCCTCCATTCTGCCATCACACTGACATTAAAAATCCATTCCTTTTCTTAATCACCCTTGCATTAACTATAAAAGTGGAATGATAGTGGGTGATGTCTACAACCATACATAACAGTGACAGCGGGCGTTGACTATCATAGTGGCAGTGTCCTCGCCAGACCACCAGGGGTCACTGCTACACTTTTTCAGCAGCAGTAGTAGGACCAAAGCTGTTAGATTACCTTCCTTGTGAGGGGCACCTCAATGGGCACTGGGACCAGCTCTGCCAGTAAACAGCCATAGAAGGCCACCATGAACATCACTGGGTCATTGTTGGGGAACACTAGGGCCACCTAAGGGAGAATCACAACCAGAACATTAGATTTGCTTGACTGGGTCCATAGCATCGTAGCCTGCTTTCGGGAGCAGCTACGCCAAGTCTGTGTGCGCTGGTGTGTTGGGGATGGGATCAGGCGCTCACCCGGTCACCCGGCCGGAGGAGGGGTTCGTTGCGAGAGCTCAGCTTGTTCAGGAGCGTGTATGCCAGCTTCTGACTACGTGTCCACAGCTTCCCTGAGGAGAAGCACAGGGCCGTGGAGACACGGCTTCAAACAAGGATCCAACACTACCTCACCACGCCCCGCACCCCAGTCTGCCAAAGACGCGCCCTCCTACCGTAAGTGATGGTGTACACGGCTTTGCCAGAGTTGTCCAGCGCAGTCAGGCAGGGGCTCTTGGGCTGGGTGGTGCCCCATCGCTGCAGAGACGCCAGCAGGGAGGGGGGCCAGTTGGAGACGACGCCCAGCGGCTCTCCTTCCAGGGGACTCATTTGCGTTCCTTCTGGCTTTGGCTGGTTAGGGTCTGGGTGCTGGACTGCAAGAGACGTGCAACATAAAGGAGCAGTTAAAGCAAGCTGACATGGTCCCAAGTTTAGGCAGTGCATACATCTTGAGGAGGTCGAAGAGGGTCCCAGTGAAGGATGACGGTGAGGTGAACCTGCCCCTGCCCCCCCCCGAACTGATAACGAGACTGCCCACTATGGAAAATGCTAATCTGCTTCAATTAACATGGCAATCAGTGTAAACAATGTCCCACGGAGACAATGAATGCTGCCCCCCAGGGCTGACGCCTATGAGTGCTTGCATGCGGAGGAGGGGCGCGCCAAGCGGGGGTGGCCGGAGGGAAGCCATCTGAATGTGCGTCAGCCGCACGCCGCTAGCATTCTAGCATTAGCATCTGTCGGAAAAGGCACATGTTCAGCTCGGCCCTCTGGCTCTCCCTGCCCACCCCGGTCGGCGACTTCCAGCCCTTAGCTACAGCGCTAC
Source organism: Cyphomyrus plagiostoma (assembly GCA_019775915.2). NCBI lineage: Eukaryota > Metazoa > Chordata > Actinopteri > Osteoglossiformes > Mormyridae > Cyphomyrus > Cyphomyrus plagiostoma. Next base: position 1,463,931 of record JABFEA020000106.1, on the reverse strand, counting down.
CAGGCCCGGAACGGGGCGCGGGACCAGGAACGTGAAAGCTAACAGGAGCGGACGGACATCCCCTCGCAGGTGGAATGGTCGTATGTGCGAGAGGGCGTGTTCCTGGCTTCGGCGAGGCTACCATCCCGCTCCTGACCCCCCCATCCCCCCCCCATCCCCCACCTACCGTCCAGCAACTCCTCAAAGTCGTCGAGGAAGAACTCGCGCAGCGGTGGCCGTTTGGGCCTCTTCAGCGTGTTGAGCAGCTGTTGGATCTTTGAAGACACGCGACTGTTCACCGGCACCCCTGGGGGTGGGGGGGGACCCAAAAAAAAAAGGGGGGGGGGGCAATGACGGAGAGGGAACGATTTGCTGAGCTGAATGAGCAAGATGGATAGCAGTACCAGAATATCCCGACAGCCAGTCAAACGGAGGCTCAGGTGTGCCTCAGTCCGCAGGGGGATGACTAGACGATGTTGCCAAGCAACAGTCTATCCCACAGCCAATCGTCTCTTGTCATTTCAGTATCCAATCAGAGGCTTGCAATACAACACAGCCACTATACTGTACAATACAGTGATATTTAACAGTGGAATGTATTAGTACAACATAACAGCATAAATAAAATATGTTATTCCTTCAGACCACAACGAGAGTACTACAGGAAGGCATAAAACAGAAAAAGGATTTTGAAGAAGAGTATGTGCATACAAAAGCAAGTACATGCACAAAATGCTTAGCGATCCTAAGGACGACAGAGGGGAATATATGCAAAATGTACCACCAGACCCATTAAAACGACATGACAGTGTCAGCTGGAAGGCCTCCCTCAGACGGACCGGCGTGTCACTAGGGACCCGGGTCACAGCTGCTGTCCTGCTCGGATACTTACGACCCGTCAGCGCATGATAAGTCAATCCACTGGGGAGTGTCAAGGGTGAAGGTTGTACCCAGTGGTTTATGAAATGTTCCATCCTTGGAGCCCAGTTAGTTAAATCACCATATCCCCCCGCCTCCAAAGTAATCAGAATACACGGTCATGTTTCAGAGCAATGCTGCAGATTCTCCTCCCTGTAGCTAGAACGCTTCTATATCCCCGTCAATTTTCCCAGTGAAACAATTAACGTCCCCAATGGTCCGCAGAAATGATACCTGCCTACCAGTGAACTAAGAGCGATTTGCTGGAAAATTGAGCAGCAGTCAAGCATTCGGAACAGCAATCTCCTTCGAACGCCCGCCCCACCGCCATGCTCAGGCCTTAAAGCCACCCGCCAGCACCGCCACACCTCCCCACCTAATCAGGAAACATCTCCCCTTCCACGTGAAGACATGGGCTGCAGGAATCTGCATTACCTTCTGCATATGGCTGATTACCTTCTACCAGGAATGAAAGGCAGACACAGGGCGACCGTGCACTCACATCCGGATCTATCTCCGTCTATGACGGTGCAATTACCAGCAGTCATTAAAGGGGGGGGGGGGGGGGCAATCATTAGCATAAATACAATGCGAGGCCATGCGTTTTTTCAAACACTAATCAGGCACATCAGTCATGCTGGATACATTCCTTTATTGTTCTTTTGCAACCATCTCGTAAGAACAAAGACTCATTTCCACCACGATTAAGAGCCGCAAAAACACACAAACACACTCGCTGCCAGGAGCACTGTCTAAAACCAGATGGCTATAAAACACCCTGTCATATAGAGAGCTCAGAATAAGTTGTGGACCAAATTAAGTAGTTTTTTTTTTTTGAAGAATTCATGGCTTGTGGTACTCACACAGGGCTTTTTCATACTGTATGTGCCATGGCTGTTATCGGTAGGAGTTTAATCCCAGAAGGCTTTGCGGTACTGCGACTAGGAAGACAGAAGGGCGTCACATAGTGCATTGTTGCTCTGGAAGGCTTGGTACTGAAACTCCAGTGACCGTGAAATCGCTTCTTTGTAGACGTGGGGCTGTTTCACTGAACACCTGCCAGGACCTGAAGAGTAATCACCTTATTTGACGGCCAACACATGGATTAGCCTGATGTAAGCTCCCTGGGATGGGTGCAGTTCTGAATTTCAGGATAAGAATTGCCAAGCTAAGCGGCGTGCCTTGACATTGGTGTTTCAGGTAGTAAGGTGAGCGAGTTTTGCTTATTTTGTAATAAATCCGGTCATCTGTCTGTCGTTGTTTTAGAGAAGGTTATAAGACTACTGCAACCCTGAAACGTCTGTCACAAATCTATAAACAGGCAGTCGACACGAAGCCAGTGCAAAGTGTTAACGGAGTACAGCGTGCGGCAGCTCGGAGGGACGGCTGGATCGCAGACAGCAGAGGAGCCGGGAAAAGCGCACAGACACCACACAGACACTTAGCGGACGGAGAAAAGGGGTGTAAATACCATCGATCGCTAGGGACACCCCGGCAACATTCCCATCAGAGCCTGGAGTGAGAGAGACATGAGATTAACATGCGGCCAGTCCGCACCCCTGCTCCCAGGAAGAATGGTCCCAAAAACCGCATGGTCAGAAGAGCAGGTCCGAGGTTCCCTCATGGGAGAGGCGGGGCAGGATGAGCAGAAATCAGCCGTGAAAGCGGGGGTTTGGCGGTGGGGGTGCATGGATTTCATACATCTGCCATGATCTAATCCTAAATCTGGTTATAGTTTAACTATTAATTTCCCCTCAGGAAACACAAGACAGTTCCAGGACCCCCCCGGCTTGGTGGGCGGAGCCACTGTCCCACAAACCCCGCCCATCCCTGCACAGCAGAATAGCATTCCGGAATCAGAAATGCCGAGTGCGGCGTTTGGTCGATTCCCAAAACGGGCTCCAGCCCCCCGTCGTGGCCATGACGTGCCGCAACCAGGGCGATGACCTTGTTGCCACAGAGACATGGGGTCGCACCGAGCCTGCCTCCTACAGTGACCGTAAAGACTCACCATCTGCGGTCTCCAGCAGGTTGGAGTTGTTGTAGCCCCTGGGGACCCCCCGGACCGAGGCAACCTGGGGGCGCTCCACATGCACAGAGCGCTCTGATAGGCCCGTCACATCGGGCGGTGCTGAATGGTTGTCTGTTCAGGGGTGGGGCGTAGGCAAGTTAGAGGTCACACGGCGGGACTGATATTTAACACATCGACTTAGTCTAAGGCTCTGATTCACAGATCTGAAACATCTGGCTGCAACAAAATGTCTTTTTCGATAAAAACAGACCCAAAACAGACATTCCAGTTCATTACAGTGTTGAGATACAGCCTCACCATTTGCTAATACAGACGGTAATATAATGATGTCATCCCAACATTTCACCATGACATAAGTGTTGTGTCTTAACTCTGGACAGCTGGTGCCAGTCCACGGGGGGGGCGTTATTAAAACAAAGCGCCAGATTTGTTTCCTTCTGTGCGGGGAGCTCTGCGTTTGCACCCTGCGAGCCGGGTTCTAGCAAAGCCATGGACCAGCATCAGTGGCAACATGTAGAGCCCTGTATCGAACCTGGCGGAGCCCTGCCCACAGCCAAAGAGCTGCAATTGCCCTGAACTCCACTGTTCAACTGTACCCAGTCCAGTAGGAGGTGCTGCAGGCTGAGAAGCCTGTAGATCTGGGTTGGGGGCAAGGGGGCGTTGGGTGCTGTAAGCCACTACAGCCAAACCTGGAGGGAGGGGTCCAGAGGGGCCCCAGGTCAGGGAGTGAGGGGGCGGACCGAGCGAGGCCGTTACTAACCTAGCTGGGTGTGCGCCATTAGATCTGCCAGCACGGCGACGGCGGCTGTGTGGGGCCTTCCTCCTGGGTGGGATGAGGTGGAAGATGCGGAAGATGAAGTGGACGAGCCCTGGATGACCCTGTTAAACCAGTGCTCTACGCCAGGGTGGGGCTGGTACGGTGTGGAGGGGGCCAGCCGGCCCTGCCGGCGGAGTGAGCCTTCGTCTTCTGAAGCCGATGAGGTGTCTGTGTGGTCAAGGACAGGCAGCGTCACATGGGGAGGGAGGGGGAGGAAGAAGAGCATATGGCCATGACAGAGTCATGCTCAGCCTCGGTACTTCTAAGGCACTGCCAGAAGTTCTAAGACACTACTAACTGGTCTAAGACCATGCTTAGCGATTATAAGGCATTGGTTAAAGGTACTAAAAGACCGCTTAAAGATCTAAAGCATTGGTTAAAGGTTTTAAAAGGCAACTTAAAGGTTCTATGGCACTGCTTAAAGTTTTTAAGGAATTGCTTATAGGTTCTATGGCACTAATAGTTTTTAAGGAACTGCTTCTAGGTTCTATGGAAAGACTTAAAAGTTCTATGGCACCGTTTAAAAGTTCTATGGCACCGCTTAAAGGTTCTAAGGCACCGCTTAAAGGTTCTAAGGCACCGCTTAAAGGTTCTAAGGCACCG
>JABFEA020000106.1:1385676-1395771 GCA_019775915.2 Cyphomyrus plagiostoma | reverse complement strand
ACTAGGGAGCACACTTACTTTGACCCACAGATACTAGGGAGCACACTTACTTTGACCCACAGACACTAGGGAGCACACTTACTCCGGCGCACAGACACTAGGGAGCACACTAACTCCGGCCCACAGACACTAGGGAGCACACTAACTTTGACTCACAGACACTAGGGAGCACGCTTACTTTGACCCACAGACACTACGGAGCACGCTTACTCCGGAGCACAGACACTAGGGAGCACACGTACTCTGGCCCACAGACACTAGGGAGCACACTTACTCTGATGCACAGATACTAGGGAGCACACTAACTTTGACTCACAGACACTTGGGAGCACGCTTACTCCGGCGCACAGACACTAGGGAGCACACGTACTCTGGCTCACAGACACTAGGGAGCACGCTTACTCCAGCGCACAGACACTAGGGAACACACTTACTTTGACCCACAGACACTAGGGAGCACACTTACTTTGACCCACAGACACTAGGGAGCACACCTACTTTGACCCACAGACACTAGGGAGCACACTTACTCCGGTGCACAGACACTAGAGAGCACACTTACTCCGGTGCACAGACACTAGGGAGCACACGTACTCTGGCCCACAGACACTAGGGAGCACGTTTACTCTGACGCACAGATACTAGGGAGCAAGCTTATTCTGACACACAGACACTAGGGAGCACGCTTACTCCGGTGCACAGACACTAGGGAGCATGCTTACTCCGGCGCACAGACACTAGGGAGCACGCTTACTCCGGCCAACAGACACTAGGGAGCACGCTTACTCTGGCGCACAGACTTACTCCCAGGGAGCACGCTTACTCTGGCCCACAGACTTACTCCCAGGGAGCAGTCACTCTGGCTGCCCTGTGGCTCCCTGCAGCCGACTCTGACCATTAATGAGGGAATATATTTTAAGTGGTACTCTAATGTCCCCAGTCTCCCATCATCATGGCTGCCTGTTCAAAGGCTAGCTCGTACATTTATTGTTAAATCAAGCAGGCTGTTTACTGTCTGCTGAAACTTCATGGCGAGAGACGAGCTACTGTAGCCCATCCTCACCCCCAGAAAAAGGACATAAACCGAAGCGGTTTGCTTTTATGCAGGTTTACCTGCTGCTCTTTCAGCTGGGACCATTAAAATGTCTAACAACAGGGAATGGTTGGTTCAGAGGTCATCAAAGGCTCGGTGTGGGATTTCATTCACATCAAACGCGGCCCAATGAACACCAAGGCTCGGGTGTAGAAGGACTTTCGCTGACCATACTCCCCCCCAGGCATTGTCGTCGAGAGGGAGGGGTCGCGAGCATTTTCAGTCTGCATACACAGTTCTAGCCTCGTTTACAGTAGGGGCTGAAGAGCAATGGTCTCTTCCCATTTTCCATGGGCTTCCAGAATTGCAACCAAACCACTCACTCTGTCAGAGGGTCATGTGACTGTTTGTGAGCCTCATTTGCACCCCCCTCCTCACACATTTTCCATGATCATTCTTCATTTTGTCAAGTCGTGCTGTCATTGGGGGGGGGGGGGGGGGGGTGAGGAAAAAGAAAGAGAAACAAGGCTTGGTGACCTGCTAGCTGGGAGTTGCAGCAGAAAGCTACAGTCTGGCCCCGCCGGACTCTCTGTCGTGGCCCCTCTCCTGAGGCCCCACTGGGCCCCTCTGTGTCCCCCCTGCCAAGTTACTTCTCCTGCTCTCTTGCAGAGGACAGCGCGCTGGCAGCTCATTTGGTTGTCTAGTTTACAAGATCAAAAAAAGAAAAGAGATTCATTTCCCCCCAATGTGGATGAAAAGGCGGCTGCTTGCTGGGTTTGCTCCACACGCTGCTACATCATTGTACTTCAGAAAAGGTGCCGGGGACAGGGCTCATTTGATATCTAAAGAGGAAATACAGTGGTACCTCGGTTCTCAAACTTTATCCATTCCTGACTCCGGATCGAATCCTAAAAAATTCGAGTTCTGATCAATTTTTTCCCATAAGAAATGATGTAAAACCAATTAATTGGTTCCCAGCCCTCCAAAATTACACCTAAATATGTTCTTTTTGTTAGCATTTAAACACAAAATGAACAGGATAAAACAAGAAGAGCATTTTTTCTTAATGGCTTCCAAAACAATAAAGATCTTACGTCAACATTACCCCTGTCCTGCCCTGATCGTCTGCTCCTTCCGTGTCCCACGGCCCCTCGTTAACCTCGCGTGGGATCCCCATGTGATTAGCTGTTTCTGGTTGATGTCATTAGTCCTCTGCATTAAGTCCGCGTTTCAGCTTGTTTCCCGAGTCAGGTCATTGGAAACATTCAACTTGCTTAAAGCAACGCATTCTGATCCTGACGCAATGCATTACATTGCGACCTCTCATCCGGCTGCACAAACTGGAACCGCTTCTTTGACGACACACCTTTGCCCTTATTGGTTGAAGAGTTTAGTTACACGCATAACGTTTGTATCCCAGGCTGTTCCTGGGATACAAATCAGTATAATCAGCTGTTTCTCCCGAATATCACGTAAAGCAGTGTGAACTGGTTTTCAGTTAATTTACCCGGTAAAGTAACGTTTAAATAAATGACATAAATGCTCTAATAGTACACGTAGGTTAGTGGTTTATTTAATATTAGTTACTGTAATGGTGCCCTGCTTTATTTGGTTAATCGTCCAGTGTGAGGAAGGCATTCAAGTAAGAATTGCATTGAAGTAAGTCATTTCCTGACGCGTACAATTTATATTAGGTCGGTTTGACTTATGATATTCAGATCGAGTACTAGGTCAAACTGGTTTGTCCGACTTTCAAGAATTTCAAGTTCTAGTGAGTTTGAGAACCGAGGTACCACTGTATTTGTTGAATTAAAATGTAATGAGTGACCCATATAAAACATACATGCTGTCAAGAAGTTGACTAGGCATTGGGGCAGCGACTTTGCAATGAATGCCCAGGTACAAGTGTGTGAGCAATATTGGAGCATGAGCTACATCTAAGACAGCACTACTATTCAATAAGCAGAAAGGGTGACATTAAGATCATCCACGGGACATGTAGCGGTATCAGGCTAGTAGAGGTAATCCTGGAACCGGAGTTTCTTGATAGTGGAGAGGGAATTTGATGAACAGATGTGCTTCAGCAATTCATTTCATCAGGGAGCAATCACAGATCATCCCTCCACCCCTATTTATTTCCACTCTATTGTGTACTTTTTCTCTTAATTATTCTCTTTCCACCCTAGGTCTGGGTCTGGTTTTCTCCAGCACCCCACCCACCCCCGTCCAAAAGCACACTAAGGTCAATAGAAGTTGCCATATTGTCCGTAAATGTGAACAAATGCACGAGCAGGGTGTCCTGTGATGGGTCGGTGCCAAAGTACGAACAGAATTCGGAATCAAACACACAACCCAGCGGGTGTGAAGCTACAGTACTAATCACAGATACATTGTGTCGCCTGAACAAACAGCAAGGCACACAAAACGGAAGGAGGGGGAAAAAAAAACACTAAGTCTGATAGTGTAGTTGTATGTTAGCAGTATCCCCAAAGTGGTTAAACAATTTTCCTACATATTGTTCATATATTAAAGCAACAGACACTTGAGTTATTAATATTTATTACATTGAAATGACACATTCTATACATCCGCCATATGAAATCTGGTTCAGATGTTACACGGGGTCTTTCTTCTCCCATGAACACTAGACAGGAGGGAGCAAAAAGGTGAAAGGTTTTCCTTAAATGAAGAGCATCTTGACAGGGGGATGCAAAGACAATGTCCCTTTGCGGCTCTTTCGATCATCCTGTCACACCTTGGCATTAGTGTTCGGACTTCCTGTGGGGGCCGGTGAGTGCATACTCCACACCAACAGCGACCACGAATGCAGCAAAGCCCCACTTAAAGCCTCGAAATAAGACGTGCGAAAAGGTCACCGGTTTTGTAAAAGCTCCCACGTAACGCCACACCTCGTTCCTGCAGGGAGGAGGTAAGCGGAAAACAAATGTCACATTTACCGGATGCTTCTCAAAAATAGACGTGTAGGTTCCAAATTAAATCCAACGTTACTGATCTATTATCACCTGGACAAGCCCATCAGATAAGGATATTATGGCACTGTTTTTTTTCCTCTCTTTTTTATTTTAAAACGAATAAGACTACCATAGTCACATGACTAGAGGATTTCCCGGTCAAGCAGAGAAGGTTCCTCTCTGTTGTAACATTGCCCAGGTTACTTAACCAAATATAAATTAAATTAAGCCCTAGAAAACCAGCCAAATGTAAAAGCTACACATTTGAATAATAATTTACTTTGTCTAAGAAAAACAGGTTAAATAATTCAGAGGAACAAGGCCATTGGCACTGTAGGCCAAGTTATACAGGACTTCTTCTCACCTGGCCCATGGGTCCCTCAGCCCCCTGCGTGCCAGTCTCTCCTGAGTGAATTCCATCGGGGTCCCCTCAACTTTCCACTGCTTATGGTCCGGTATAGACAGCTTCCCATGTCCATGATCGCCACCCATGGCTGCGCACAATGACAGAAATGATGTCATGGTCCATTTTCATGTGCAGAGCTGTGCTATCAGCATTTAAATTTTACTAACAACTGCGGAAACTATAACTCACTAGATTAAGTACAAACTGGCGCTGGCTTTCATACGTAAAGTACCCACAGTTAACGGAATCAAGCACACAACCCTGCGGGTGTGAAGCTACTGTGCTAATTGCTGATACATTGTGTTACCCGAACAAACAGCAAGGTGTTCTTTTAGAAAAATTGACTTGTGAATAGTATGCAGACATCTACCATTATACCAGTAAGCAAGGCACCTGCATGAATTGGTAACTGCGAGCCATAAAAGCAAATTAAACAGATTTACAATAAACATTTCTTATAACTTTATATCCAGAATCGGTGTAAACCTTATTGTGTCATTCAGCAATGTACATGAAATGTTAAATGTTTGGAAAATTCAATTTTACTTAACAGTGAGCAATACATTCGAAAACAGACTATATTCATACGATGTCAAAGCCACCCACAATCCTTCAGCTAGCTAGGTAAAGGCTACCGCCTTCCAAGTTATTGCACTAGGAAGTAACTAATGCGATTTGATGATACAAGAACATTACAACATTACACTAAATTCCACACTGCAAAGCGCAATTAACTGGCCACCAATACTGTAAACCACTACGCAAGTATTAAAGAACAAATCCAATCTAGATAGCTACGAAGCTAACAGCCGCTAATGAGCATGTCTTGGTTTATATCTTTCGCATGCCTACATCAAAACTTTAGTCATTTTCCTAATAGCTAGGGGCATCATATACACATCTGAAACAATGATAATTAAACAACGCATGAAACAATAAAAAAAAAATGCGCAGAAATAATACCTTGGTCTAGGAGCCTGGTTGACCTTTACTAGCGAACACCACACAACAATGTCTTTTACCTCTCTTCTACGGTAGCCGACGAAGGCTAATTTAAAAACCAAAACAAAACGCATTTCGAGATCCTTATATATGAAGCTCTCTAACAAAGAGTTAAACTTATTATTGAACTATTATTTTAAAAAGTGTTTTAATTTTTTGGCTGAATGTAAAATTGGTCTTAAAAGTCTTTCGACTCAGTATTCTGCTTTTAGATAAAAAGGAATACCTAATTGTAAAAATTTAAACTCTGAACCACGTTATGTATAACCTATAAAGAACTGCAGTCACATTGAATTTTATAAATAACATTCACTGGGCCGTATAAAATAAGTAAATAAAGTAAGAAAAATAGATAACTAATTTTGCAGGGCACAACCACCATATCGCGAAATAAAAATAACTTTATGAATAAAATTAATTTGAAGATAAGCATAAATGAACTGGGCAAAAATTAAATACATCTGACCTGCAAGTAACAAGAAAAGGCTATCCAATTATGCATATTTGGATTATGGTTCACTCACAATGCCATATTATTAATAGAAATATAAGCAGTGATATATTTCACTAATTGTTCATGGTGACCACCGTGATACTGTACACAGGCTATTTTGCGGTTTATGCTGGAATTCACTTGATCCTTATACAATACCTTATAATAAATTCATTTCATTTTCATTAGAATTGCATAACGTCGGCATAAAAGATTGACTGCTTACATGTTTGTAAAAGGAATAATTCAAACAACGTTAAATGATAAATTGAAGATCCTTAATTAAATGAGTGCGTCAGACTAAAGAAGATGCGAAAAGCAAAATATAGTGATATGTACAAGAGAACATCCCGTTCTGCTGTTGACATATATAGTCGTGATTGGACGTGACTGAGGTGAGGGGGACGTGTTAGCATGTACTGTGCTCACAAAGGCGTTAATATTAGTGCTTCAAAAAATGCCACGCCGCTGACCAGCAGTTTACATAGACGCACCGTGATGCACTTTCTCCCTGGCGTGAACAGACATCCCAGGTTGTACCTTTCAGTTGTTATATTACCTCATTGCCTCGCCACCTCCAGCAAGCGCCGTACCGCTTGAGTCACGTCCACCCGGCCAATTGAGTGGCTCGTTGGAGCCCATAAGCCGCCCGCCCAATGGCAGCGTGCGATGGTGGAGCAGCGGGGCTGGCAGGAAGGAGACTGCTACTGTATTGGAGAGCCGGGAATCACTCAGGCCGGACCCGGGGGTACTGACTAGAGGAAGGGGGTGGGGGGCGATCGTGAAGTGAAACACATGCGAATTATTCCAGTGCACCGAGGACTGGGGATGTATGTTGGCCGCGCAGGAATGAGTTCATAGCGAAGTGGTGGCCATCAGTGTGGCGGCGGGCTCCCTGACGGCGCCTTGCTCGTTTCAAGGACTAGGGTTATTTATTTTAAGGGACTATCCGGTTAGAAGACAGCCGGAGCTCTGCGGAGATTTCTCAGGTAAGTACAGCGCCGTGAAAGCTGGCTCTCCCGCTGAACTTTTGCAGTAAAAAATAACCGGCGATTTCTCATTTGGGGGAGGTTCCCTGCCCCGGCCAGGCGGATTCAGACTTTTACGTGGCGGGGGTGCTGCAAATTACGGTTTAGGCGACCTCGCTGCTCTGCCCCAACTGCTGTAACGTGTCGGTTTCCGTAAACCCCGTGCCCCCCCCCATACCCCGACCACCACCATCACTCTCTAGGGAGGATCGATAGGCAGTGTGCAATCGGCATGACAGGTCAGAGTTCCGTGCCCGCCGGACAGGCGTGATTCCTGGTGCAGGGACACGATCGCTCATAACCGGTCAGCCTGCAGCCCCGGTGGAATTACCCCGTGATTTGACGGCAGCGGCCAGTGACCTGTACCGGATTGAGCATGGCGAACGAATGGATTACGTAAACGCCCGGCCGGATACCATCGGTCGATTTGTTGTCTCTAAGACACCAACATCTGATGTAAATTGCAAAAGAGAAAGGGACATGTATCGGATGCGCTATAATGCAATGGTCTGTATACGCGGGTTTATTTATTCATTCATTTCTGTGTTTACCCCATTCCCCCACCCCCACCCGGCTTTGCAGTGAAGCATCTTAACTGGCCAGGCAGCATACCCTGATCATGTATTTGACACACATATGTAATACATATCATGTATATACAGACACACATATAGAATATTTGTGTGTGTGTGCGCCCGTGCGGCGGGTGTTTTGCGTCTCGCGGGGGTCTCGCCGGGGATGCGCGAGGGATGAGTGCGAACGTCACGCCGCGAGGTTCTGCGGATCCGCTGCCGATTGCCTGTGAAAACGGCCGCTGAACTCACCAGGAATCCCACGACTGTTAGAAGTGTGCTTGGGGCACCCAGAGTGGCAAAAATATTCTAGAGAGGTTATTTTTGTGCCTTGTAAGACTGTCACTAAAAGCTTCTGTTAGCAACACCCAGTGATAGAACTGGGTTGGACCTCAGTGCTTTTTAATTTTAACTGTGTCTGTGCATGTGGATTTTGAGAAGTGCACCTGAATTTGAAATTATGTGTTATTATTGGATTATCTCCCCCAATGGAGCCAGTCACGCATGCTGTGACGTTCACCCTATGACTTTCCTTCTCATCTTGGCGCTCTCTGCATCTCTTCTCTGGAAAGGCACGATTGGTGCGGACGGCAGCAGTATGGGATGCAGTCATTGGCTCTATCCCAAGAGGAAGCATTATGCTCCACGCGCGGTTCCCGCGAGATGCTGTGTATTCGGTCCCGGATGATCGAGCCGCAAGGGGGGGAAGAATGGGTGACGTGGTCCAGGTCGGGCCCATTTCCAGGGACGCACATGCCCCCGTGGTGTCGCTGTCGCAGATCAATTCCAGCCCTGACCTACTTAACGACAAGGGGACCGGTTCGGGTTCCAATCAGTGGTACAGAACAGCCTGGATAGGGACTGTCTGCCTGAGGGTCACGTTGCAGCCCCTAGATTTGCCCCTGGGGTGCGTGTGGGATAGACCTCCTCCATTTATCCAGGCTCAAGATCTGTGGAGTGGCCTTGCTGAGTGGGCTGGATCGTGCATGCAACAGTGGGACCTCAAGTAGGCCCGTGACCTTCAATAGATGATCTGGACTCCATAGAGCCTTACCAAGCCTGCCGCCCTGTCCTGTACGTGACACGGTCATGTGGTGCTTCTTCCATGTCCACGCCGACCTCGCTGAGCTGCATGTCAGTCGGGATTCCACCAGACTGCATGTGACGTGATAATTGGCGGGATCTCTGGCCTGGATAAGAGCTTACATCCTGCAGCAGATTTATTTGCTAATGCCCCAGCCCGGATTAAATATGAAACGGCGTTTTGCAGATTTCCAAAACGTGGTTAAAATAGAGACCAAATCCTGGTTCCTTTTCTGCCTGCATGGTTGCAGCTTTTCAGGTGAACAAAAAGGGCTTTTTGTACCCATCTGCTGTCTCCACAGCAGTGAACATAAAAATGCAAATGCTGTTTGGATCAGGAATTTGGGTGTCTTAGCTCTGTGGATACACAGCCAAGCAAACAAATAAACCCAGTAACCAAGTCAAAGGACACCTCGCCAAGGGGTCAGGCTTTGTTCCAGTGAATGACTAGTTTGCAAACTTTTATTTTAGTTCCTGTAACGACATTTCTGCACTAACAGTATCTTCTGCACTAGTGGTTAGTCATTAACCCAGTTAGGCTCTCGCTCACCCTGTGTCGGCTGCGCACACCTGCACGCAGAGCACGGCTTTGAGCTCCGGGGCCGAGGTAAAGCGTAATTTTCTAAAAATAAAAGATTGAATGCCATTCAAAGTGTGGAAATATTGTGAAAGCAGAGGAGCGCATGCGCTGTGTGTTATACAAGACGCCGTCTTGCCGCCACTGCAAGCGAGCCAACTTTGCAGTCCTGCTCTTCATAAATTCCGTCCACCCGTATGGGTAGAGATAAATACTGGAATATTTCACTGAATATTGCTGCTCCCCTTCTTTCAGCCTCGCAGGTGGAAGCGCCTGCCGATTCTGACTAGGACCGGTCAGGAGCCAGGCTCAGATCCTGTCTGCCTACTCTCTGCTCACCTTACGTCGTCTTAATCATATGCCAGAAGATCTTGCTTGTCAAGTGGATTCATGACACACTTCACTTCAAATGCTTTTTTCCCCCAGCAAAATCGGGGGGGGGGTGCTTTTATTCTGGTCTACTTGGACCCCTCAGCCCACACCTCCACTGTTAGGGCAGTTTGTCCGCGTTTGGCGTGACCCAGGCGAGACACTACTACAAAAGTTGACACAGAGCCATTGTTCGAGGTGATCACACCTACTCTTACTGTCATTCTGTGACGCTGTCTTGGTAAACAGTCGTCAACAAACTTCTGCTCCAGTTTGCAGATTTCGTCAGTATACTTATGAAAAGGTTGTGTCAGTTTTTGGATTTTGCTGTTTATTCTGCACTTAAGTGATCAGTTTCTGCTCTATAGTCTAGCATACAGAGCTTTCAATCTTCCTATCTGATATACGAAGACCCATGGCAGGCCCTTGCACCTATACCCCCCCATTGAGACATGTCGCCATGATCCCTCCCTGTCCTGTCATTACCAAATCTACTGTCCACACACTCCCATTTCAGCATGGGGGGGGGGGGAGGGTACCTGCTAATGTATTTTAATTGG
>JABFEA020000106.1:1347855-1368964 GCA_019775915.2 Cyphomyrus plagiostoma | reverse complement strand
AGTCTTGGGTGAATTGTGCCATCTAAAATGTTAGATATGAGCAAGTTACTAAGACGAAATAGAGCCACACACATATACTCTCTCACACACTCACACATACACACATGCTCACATACTCCCAACCACGCTTCCCTGCTCCCCATTCCTGCCTTCCAGGAGCTCTCCCAATTTTTTGTCTTCAGTTTCTGTGCTTTTTGCCTGCTCTCCATAATGCGCTTTATGCGTTTGGTGCTGCCGCTTTCGTCTCCATACATCCTGAAATCTTGGTTTGGGTTTTTTTTTCCACCTCTTACATCATGCTGTTGCCGTAGCAGTTGTTTCTGCAGAGGCTGTCTGTTCTTTTCTAATTATGACAGTGTTGCTTTGGATACTTGGTGGTAACCATGGTTACCGGAGCGGTAAACTGTACCAGAGCTGCCCTTCTTCTCCTGGCTGTCTGAAGGGAGGATTTTTGCATTGCAGATGAGAGTCACAGACAAAGGAAGGATAGGGACTGTCTCTGCTCTGGCTCTGGGCCCCTGATGGCCGCCTTCGCTCAGGCAGCTTACCTGAGGCTGCGTCCATCACATTCCCCACTATAGGGTTTCGCTGTCTAGACCCCCCCGCCGCCTTCAGTGACTCGTGCTGCATCTGATGCGTGGTATAAGACAGCCCTGTGTGCCTGCTCTGATTGCCCATTTTGGGCCATTTTCCCAGTGATGGTCTGTTTGTGAGCAGCTTTGAGGTTTTTAAATCACGTGGGCAAACACTGAGCTGTTCTGACCGTCTGCTCAGGGCATTGAGCCCACGGCCAGGCCAGCTAGCTTGGGGATAATGTGCAAACGGCCTAATGGAAAGCTAATGTACCATGCTATTGGGCTTTGTGTCCTGTGGGTAATAGGGCAGCCGTACGGGATTGGCAGTCTGAGATCTGGCTTCATCACAGCCTCCACCCCGCCCTCCCCTCATCTGATGTCAGACTATCGACCCCCCCCCCCGCTACCCTGGCTGTTTGCCACACTGGCCACATTGGCCGCTTCCTGGCGGGCGCCCGCATCGAGGCAGCAAGAGAGGTCACCATCTGCAAAAAGCCACCGACCTCCAGGCAGCCCTCTCTGTGCCCCAGTCCTCGGCCGTCTGTGTCCCTTTTGTTTCCCTTCTAGTTCCCCTCTGTGTCTTATTCCCCGCTGCACTTCAGAGGGTCATTAGGTCAAGTTTGAATAGCCAAGAGTGGGTCAGCAGGTCGTATCCTTGACTGAGCCCCTCACTATAAGAACATAAGAAATTTGCAAACAGGAGGAGGCCATTGGGGGGAACTTAACTAAAAGCTCGTATGCAGGGGGCCCCCATGGCTGTGACGACGCCTGTAGCCTGTAGCCGTGCCCATTTTTAAACTCTTTCTGCTCTGTTGTCTTAGGCTGTACGAGGTGGACGCGGCCAGAGCTGAGGCCGTCTGCCTGAACGTTTCCGCCTCGATATCCGCCGTAGAGACTGTGTGCAAAAGTGAATCTTTACGGGTTTATTTCTGTGAGCTGCTACTCACCTCTATGTATGAATGTGTTTGCTCCCTCCTGTGGCCACGTGACGCTGCTCTGGCTGCACTCAGCCTCGCCCCGGTGCTTTCTGTTTATATAAAGTATGTATACATGTGCGCGCACACACAGGGTAAACACTGTGGTGGCAGGGACACTCTGAAATCAGCCTGCATGAGGTTTGTCATCAGACACGTGTCAGGCTCCTGAAGGTGTGTGTGTGTGTGTGTGTCTCTGTCTGTCTGTCTGTCTGTCTGTCTGTCTGTCTGTCTGTCTGTCTGTCTGTGTGTGTGTGTGTGTGTGTGTGTGTGTGTGGGGGGGGGTGGTATATATAAACATTGTGGGGACCGAATGTCCCCATAGTGTGGTAAAAGATCGTCATTGTTGGGATTCGTTTTTTGCCTGTAGAGTCGGACGGTCTCCGTGAAGATATGAGTGCAGAGTTGTGTGTGAGTATGTGTCTGCTTGCCTACACAGCACATTCCCTCACCTCTCGCTGCCCCCCCCCAGCTCCTGGAGCCTGTCTGCCACCAGCTCTTCGAGCTGTACCGCAGCTCCGACGAACGCCTCCGCCGATTCACGCTGCAGTTCCTGCCCGAGCTTGTATGGGTGTACCTGCGTGCTACTGCCACCAGGGACCGCCACAGCAATGGCTGCATCGAGGCCCTGCTCCTGGGTATCTACAACCTGGTGGGTCTGTGACAGCCCCCCCCCCCCCCCCCTCCGTGGGCCGTTTCTGTGGGACAGCTGAAACCCCAAGAGACGACGACATGTTCCAATGTTCTCTAAGCCTGAAGATGAAATGTCTACCTCTGCTTCCCCCCACCCTTGTTTCGCAGGAGATTGTGGATAAGGAGGGAAATAGCAAACTGCTGTCCTTCACCATTCCATCCCTCTCCAAGCCATCGATATACCACGAGGTGAGTGGAAAGCAGACATGCAGCACTGGGCCCCAAGCTCAGCTGCTGGAGTCCTGTGCGCATTTTGCCCGTGTGCATCCCCCCCCCCCCCCCGAGTAACCCCCCCTTTTCACTTTGAGACCCTGGCTGTGTGTTTTGCACATCTGCTCAATCTGAGGGGAACGCCAAACCGGATACCCTCACTGAAGGGTTTACCTCACTGGAAACCAGTGAAGTAACCAATGGAAGGTGCCTCTGACTGGAAATGCCAACCAGCTGGGTTTCTTCTTCCTTATAGTGACGTTAATGGCCGTAATTATAATAAGAAGTAATATTTGTCACTGCAGGACCCAAGCTGCTCCCTGGGTCCTGCATTAGTCCTTGATGCTTCCTGCCCGAATGGCGGAGGTGAATGCTGGCGATCCCGTCACCGCGCTCGGGGGACTTCGTCCTGTCCCCACTGTGAGGCTCCCCAAGGAGCCCATGACGGCCTACAGAGACGCAGAGACTCCCTCTGACCGCCGACCCCCCCCATCTCCCCTCTTATCTTCCTCTGTTTTATATCCAGTGTGTTCATCCGCTTCCCCCTCTTCAAACCCGCATCTGTTCCTGTCAGGTTTCCGATGAGTCATCCGACTGGGGGACATGCAGGACAGACATGGGGTGCTTCCAAACAGTGTAGAGAGCATGCTAGTGTGTGTATGTGTGCCTGTGTGTGTGGTTCAGGCATTCAAATGTAACAATGTGATAAAAACCAGCTATTTTGACATTGTGGGGACTTTTTCAGTCCCCACAAGGGGAAAATTCAGTTTTATGAAAACTGACTGCAATCAAGAAATGCAAAGTCTCCTGTTTTGTTCGGTTGCTTACAATTAATGTTAGGGCTGGATAGGGGTTAAGGTTGTCATTGTTGGGATTAGGCCATAGAAATTAAAGGAGTCCCCACCCCACAAAGATATAATTACAAACCTGTCTGTCTGGTGGATTAACTGAGGTCCAACTACACTGTTCACATACACACTCTCCGCTTTGTATGCCTGGGAATTATTTGGGGGGGTGCGGCGATTTCTAGACCCAGGCATCGATCGCAGTTGAATAGCAGCAATTGACATCAGATTGCATCAGCATTTAGTCCATGATGCCCATGCCGATTCCCCACCACCCCTCACCCCGACTTGTAGTCTACTTCAGTGACTCAGCCCCCACCGCACGCTGGCAGCAAAGGCTGAGGGCTGTCTGTGCATCTGTCTCCCCTAGCGACAGGCCTTCCGCATGCTGGCTCAGACGGCGGCTGATGACACCCCGCCCCCCCCCAGCCTTGCTCCGCCCCGCTAACGTACCACTGCAGATCCCAATCTGCATTCCATCTTCATCACCTCAGCTTACCTGCTCTGACCAGTCTGGGTGATGCCGGCTTCCTGAAGCACACAAACACACACACACACACACACACACACACACACACACACGCACACGTACGTTCCCCCACCGCATTAGTTGCATGTGTTTGTTTCTATCACGAAGACACCTGGTTTCTGAACTCTGCTAACATCTGTGCTGACCGAAATGTTTTTTTCCGACGGTCTGTGTTGGTTGCTAGCACTGCAACCATCTGGTCTGGGGGTGGGGGGGTGTTATGCTAGGCAGGCAGGGTTAATGCTGTGCATTGCCTGCACGCGATGATGCAGTCGAACACGAGCCTCTGCACGAGCCTCTAACCTTGTCTTGGTCTTTTCTCGCCCCCCACCCCCGCCCGTCCCCCAGCCATCCAGTTTGGGCTCTATAGCGCTGACAGAGGGGGCGCTCAGCCACCACGACCTCCTCAGGGTGGTGTACAGCGGCCTGCACCCCCAGCGTGAGACCTTCACTGCCCAGAACAGGTATCACTCTTAGACACCCAAAGGCTGTTCCTTGTTTTTATCCCAACTGCCTATTAATAGCTTTGCCCCCCCCCTCCCCCCACCCCCAGTAAAAAAGAATCAATGACATTCTTTGGAGGCCAATTCCTTCCCTCATTTACTTCTCCAGTCTCTTCTCAGTGCTGTCACTTCTCAGCAAGGCCACCCACAGGCAGATAAATGGACACGTCTCTCCCACATTCATTTTCTGTTCTCCTTTTTAATTTGCTCTTGCCAGCTCTCTGCCTGTGTGTGTGTGTGTGTGTGTGTGTGTGTGTGTGTGTGTTTATCTCTTCACGTCACACACAAAGTCCCTCTGGCCTCCATCTCTTTTGGCTGCTGTATTTATACCATGACAGCCCTTTCTGCAATTTTCACGCTCCGTGGGGTTTCGTCACTGCCAGCACGTGAAAGAAGATGGGTCACGCCTGAGATATGCTGCGACTAGATAAGCCTAAGAGATTGTAGCTGCTAAACCGTTAGCTAAAGGTGATGAGTTTCTGCTCTTCAGTGCATCACGCGCACACGCTGACTGTTGTGCTAACCTGACCAGTCGGCGTTAATGAAATGGCAAACGACTCATTAGGATCAGGGGTCCGAGACCCTCTTTCCATTCCCTCACCAAGGCAAGCCAGAGCATGCCTATGCAGCATTCCAGGACACGTATGACATTGGTCCGGCATCGCTCAGATTTTTCCAGATAGCGTAACCTCAAAAGTATTTGATGAAATGGCTGGGGATTCTCCAAGGTATCTGCAGGTTCCTCACTGGCTGAAGGTGTTCTTTTGCCTCCTGCTTGATAGATACTTAGGTAAACCCTGAATGAGATTAAAAAAAAAAAAAAAAAGTTATACTTTAGGTAAACTACATTACCCAGAAGCACCTGAATCTCCCCAAACCACCTTTGAGTGAACCTCATTGGTAATTCTGCACAGGTGGTCATTTAATACCCAGACTTTCTTTTTAATGAAATGGTGACCTAATTGTTTTCTGTGTGGATGCAGGTTTGAGGTGCTGGCATTCCTCATGCTGTGCTACAACTCTGCTGTGGTCTACATGCCGTCCTCCTCGTACCAGTCTATTTGCAGGATGAGCTCACGGTGAGAACATATCTTCTGCCAAAGAAGTTCCTAGCTGTGACTGCTGTTATACTCTTGACGTCCTTTTTTTCTCGAAATGCCCCCAGCAGTTTCAACACACCCAGGTTAAAATGTCCCCGGTGTATTAATAGCGAGACGATAATTTGGTCTCGGTCGGAGGTTGGCGATCTGGGGATTTCCACCCTCCCCATAGAGCTCAGAAACGAGCACCTTCCCACTGAGAGCAGGCAGACCAGATCCATCCCCGTGACATCTGTACTGACATCTGTAATGTCATGTGATCAGAATGTGGCCTCTGGAACTTAGACAGAAATATCTTTCCTGTGTGAAATGACTTCCTGTCATTGTTTTATAATGACACACCTAAAATGTTCATATTTTTTCACCTTTTCTACATGTGGGAAAAAAAACCCCATTATGACTGTGTCCCACAGCTGAAGAGGCCAGTGCCTCAGTTTTGCAGCGTTGCCCATCCTCACTCCCTCCCTCTGACCTCCCCTGCTGCGCAGGTTGTGTGTGTGCGGGTTTCCAAGGCAACGGCAGAAGCTGTGGAGGGAACCGTGCGGCCGAGTAGTGCTGGAGCCCGAGTTCATGGTGCAGATGCTTACCGCTGTCTATCACGCCATGTGAGTCTCCTATTGGCCGATTCTGGTCCCGCCCACCATCCAGCAGCCCGCTTGTTGTTGTTTTTGGTTTTCGTTGCATCACAAGGCTTTGCATTCAAGGCAAGATTGTTCCCTTCGCCTATATTCAAGACCTCAAATGGGTGATTTACAATAAATTGTCCCAAGTTACGTGAGCTTTAACAACAACAACAACAACAAATTTATTTTTGTATAGCGCGTTTTACATCATCTCAAAGCGCTTTACAGCATCCCCACCCAAAGCCCCCAGTGAGTAAACCATAGGCGACAATGGCAAGGAAACTCCCGAGAAGGAAGAAACCTTGGGAGGGACCAGACTCAAAGGGGGAGCCCATCCTCCAGGGGCCGGCAGGGAGAGTCAAATACAATGAAGTTTGAGACATAACAGGGAAACTGAAAACTGGACGTGCATGAACAGGCGTGTGAGGACACCAGCAGCTTCCTCCATCCGTCTCCAGAACGGAGAGGAACCCACCACATTGTCTGCCACAGGATTAGATTTGCATGGCAGCGTGGGAGTAGAAGTTTGTTTACGTGTGGGAAGTCGATGCAAAGGAGATCAGGGCAGGCAGCTGCGGTGGTGGGGGGGGGGGTGTTTTGTGGAATTTTACCAGAGGTCCTACTTGGTCTTCCCCTTGGAGAGTCCCTAGAGAAAGAACAGGGTATTCACAAGGCACTGAGTCTAAGGCATAATCAAACGAGTGCCTATCACTGCGTTAAAGTTGCCTTCGGCTGAGCCGTGCACCTGTGTGCATTTGCACCCCCTCTTATGTTGTTCCCTTGGTATCCAGATACAATGGAGAGTGGGATCTGGGAAAAGAGGCTCTGGATGACATCCTGTACCGGGCTCAGCTGGAGCTCTACTCCCAGCCACTGCTGGTATGGTGCCGGATCATGCCACGCTGCCCGCGGGAGAGACAGTAGTGCTGTGCCAGGGCTACTGGGCCCGGCTTGACCCCCATTCCCCCCGTGCCCCATCGCAGGTGGCCAATGCCATGAAGAGCTCGCTGCCCGCCACGGCGCCAGACAGTTCACGCGGCCGTAAGATCCTGCAGGTGGAGGTGACACCTACCATCAGCCGCATCTCCCGCTCGGCCGTGACGGCGGCCTCTATCCGGCGCCACCGCTGGAAGCGAGAGGGTAAGAATGCCACACTCCCCCTGCCCCCCCCCCTACCCACGCCACCATTCTCAGCACAGTGCCGCCACCCACACACTGCCCTCAGAGGATGAGGTGGGTATCACAAGTGAAGAGACCAGGAGACACATTGTCTGAGCTTAATGCGGTGGACGACCTACATTGTAGGAGCAGACGAATGAGCAAATCAGTAGATCTATATGAAAAAAATATACCTAAATGTATAAATGGCAACAATTTTGGTCTGATAAACCAAGTGAGAATGTATAAGAGGTTTTTCAGTCAGCAGGACCCCCGATCTTGCTGTCACATGGACGTGTGGTGTCTGTCCTTGCCGTGTGACACGGTGTCTCGTTCTGTCTGTGTAACGTTTCTGTTGGCTGCTTGGGCTCTTTCTCCCCCCTCTGCTCCTGCTTGTCCTAATGCGTACAGATGGAGGGGGGGCCCCCCGCTCGCTTACCAATGGCATGTCCGCCTCGGGCACTAAGGGCAGTGTCCTGTCCGGTTCTGTTGTGTCGACTCCCAGATTGTTTTGACCTCTCAAACGAGATGGAGTTCAGCATCTCCGTCACCCCCAGCCTCGACATCCCTTGGGAGCCGTCAGCCAATCCGGAGCAAGGAGAGAGGGGGAGTCACGGCGTGCCCCCGCTCACGCCTGAGGGTAGGCAGGAAGGGGGGAAGCTGTGATTGGTGGGGGACTATTGTTAGGATTGGCTCCTGTCCCCCCAGATGTCCCCCCCACCCCCCGCTACCGTTACCCTCCCAGAGCGTCACTAACTCCTCCAGATTCCCCATGCAAAAACTCACAAAATGCAGCCCCCTCCTGCCCTTTACCCCACTTTTAAACACCTGCTGCTATCCCAGGTCCCAATGTCCTCTTAGCCGAAGGGTAAGTAGCGTATTTCTGTGTGTGGTGTGGGGGCAGAGAGGAATGCTTGCATGAGTCCACAGTTTCTCCCAAGCGCATGTGCCTTCATTCTTTGGGAGCTCCACCCCTATGCCTCACTGAGCATGCTCCAGACACTTGGTCCTTGCGATTGGAAACCCAGTGGTGCAGACCCAGCCAATCACAGCACGGCAGACTTTTATTGTCACTGAAATCTTGCACGATTAGCTTTTCTCTGTATTTATTTCTTCTTCTGAGCTTTCGCAGTACCTAGCTCCGCGATTGATTAGATAGACTCCAGTGGTTGATGTTGATGTTGAAAGTTGATGTATAGCACCTTGAACACAATCCCAGTTTCGGCTCTCTGAGCATCACTGGGACTATGTTACCTGCCAGTTTGTTTCGCCGGAGTGAAATGAACACGTCAGTGGTCCGCAGTGCAATGGCAGGCAGTTATGGAAGCGGCTCTACAGACAGGGCAGTCGTCAGCAGCGGTGTGGTGCTCTTCTTGTTGGTCGTAGATGTGACACGAATTGTGATGGCCATGAGTTCAGTGTCATGCAAAACAGGAAAAGCCGATCTGGGTGAACATTGGGAACCGGCAAGTGAATTTGACCACAAAGCGATTAATACGCAGCTGGGTGTTTAGCTAAAGCTGGGAGCCTGCAAATGCATTACGACTAAAGTGCTGGAAAGTGAACACAGATAGTCACGGCGTTAGTCTGTGAAGAAACACCACCCACTGCCTGTATACAAGGTGGTACCACCACTGATAAGAAGGGGAAACCACAACCTAGCATATGCTGCTGAGGCTGCCATGAGTGTCCAAAACGCCACCCCTCATTGTCTGTCCAGAGACCACCCACAAATTCCACACACAACCATGACAACCATGAACCATGAACCCCACTCAAACCAGTCAGACCAAGAGGAAGGAGACTGGAGATACTGGAGGGTGCCGTCCACTCCGGTGTACCATCATCCACATTCTCCGGCTCTTTTCCATTCTGCATTCAGTGTCAGAATAGGTGCCTGTTGTCCTGAGAAGAGCGCCCCCCCCACACACAGACCACACACAGACCACACACACACACAGAGTCTCAGTAACGGGTTAGCCTGCTTCGGGTTCTCATCGTCACCTCTGTCCCTGCCTTGCTTTGACTACATGAGGTCCGGTTTCACCAGTGAAAAGTGAAATTCGTCTGCCGTTTAGATTAGAACGAGCGATTGGGTGCCTCAGTAATGTAATGGTCACTCTTGGGGGATTTAACGGGGTCACCTGGGCCTTTCGGGGGCCTCAGAGGGCGGGTGGGCGTCTTGCCATCCCTGAACTGGGCAGTGGGCACTGCTTCTGGAGAGAGTAAGGTGTCACCTCCATTTTGGTGAGCCAGGTGGAGTGTAATGAGATGCGGCAGGTATTCTCGCACCCTGTGTTCGGCCCCCCATGTTCACATTGAGTCATGCCTGTCGGCTTTGTGTGTGTGTGTGTGTGTGGGGGGGGGGGGGTTGGCATTTTGCCTGGTACTGCAGGTATTGTGTGTAAGGTTGTTGATGTCTCATGACTTTGGGGTTTCTGGCTTAGTACCTACGACATTTGATCATTTGACCAGCACAGAAGTGACATTCAATCGACACGTCACACCCAGGGGAGGGTTTACAGAGCAGTCCTCGAACCGCTGATCCGGTCTGCCCGGTTGTTAGACAATATCAATGTCTGTCGGCTGTTTCAGTAGGATAAGCTCCCACTGGCTGGGTTCTGTCACGAAAAGCCCTCCATCTCATGCACTGCGCCCCCTGGCTGTTGGGCTGTCTTTCCCTGACCCTGCCGTCCTTCTCTCTTTCCTTGCCCATCTGCTGTCGCCGTTTCCCTCAGCATCTGTCCCCAGCCTGTCTGCTGGTCTGCCTCAGGGAAGACCCATAGTCTGGTGGCCTGGATTCTCCCTCTCAGTGCTGCATGAGCGAGCAAATTTTTCCTTTTAGGTTCTGTTGATGGCATCAAACTGACCATTTCCTCTGCAAGAGTCCATTTCTGCTTCTTTTATCCCATTTGCCGCTTTCGGACTGAGATTTGAGGAGCGGATTTCTTTAAACACTTGTCTGCCTGTCTGTGTTTAATGTATTTCCTGTCTGTGTGTGGGTATGTGTGTGTTTGATGTGCCCAATTTATGTAACATTTGTTTTCTCAACTCTCAGGGATTATATCATGTTCCTTAAACACGTATCCAATTTTTTTTAACAGTGAATAAGGGGATTATTTTATCTATTACTCATTTTTCATTTCCTCTTTCTATAAATTTTTATGTCTATTTAATAATAAATCGAAAGTGTTTTGCCTGTAGAGTATAGTTTTTTGACATTTGAGCTTTGTGCACCTAATTTAAGCCTGATGTAGGAAAATCAGGAGGAGTGGACTCGATTGCGCCGGTCACAGGAACCCAGAAAGTATGCGAGCTTGACCTTGCGCTGGGTGCGGTGGGGGGTACAGGGTCAATGTTTTCGAGAGGCGCAGCGACAAACTCATCAGTTGCAATGGCCTCCACATTTTGCATGTGTGGTTCTGATATCTGTCCCCAAATCAAATGAGCGGGGTGTCCGAAGAGGGAGCCAGGAAGGACGATAATTATGGGTGCGTTCACCTCCCCTAAAGAAACATGGCTGCCATACAGGCTTCTGCCTTCCCTCACCTTACCATCGTCTGTTTCTTCCTTGGTAATTTGTCCCCTGCTAGAGAGAGGCTTAAGGCTTAAGGATAACATCATTAAGGAGTGAGTTTTCAGCTCTGCCAGGAGAGCTGGCGCAGCGAAGTCTGTGACCCCGTGAGTCAGCCGGTCTTGGGGTGCTGAAGATTAAAAAAAAAAAAAAAAAAAAGATCTGCCTGACCTTGTCTGAGCAGGGGGTGTGTTGGTGACAGGAGGCTCAAATATCCATGGTTCACACCAGGCGGAGCGGCGCGTACCAGCGTGAGAGCTGACAAACTCAAAAACAATCTCTGGAAAGTCTCCCCAAGTCCCCTGTGTAGGACGTAGCTTTAGTTGTTGAAGATCACCATGGAGATTATTCCAGAAGCTTCTTCCGGGTCTAGGCGGTCATTCCTGACGCGCCTTAACGACCCGTACAGACCTCATCGTCTCCCCCGCCGTCTCCAGCCCTCACACTCCCCCCCTCCCTCATTGTCTTCTCGCTCCCCGTTTCTCCTGCTTCAGCAGACGCGGACGGAGTCAGCGGCGGTGAGGAGTCCTTCACCCTGAACGACCCCGACGAGGGCTTCTCCTCCGGCGCGTCCAACAGCAGCCAGCCCAGTGGGACCAAGCTGAGCGGTGAGGGCGGCGGCCGCAGCAGCAGCCTGAAGAAGGGCGTGACGGGGTGGCTGTCCCGAGAGCGGGACAAGGAGCCGGCTCAGAGGCACAGGGACTCCTCTGCTGACTCGCAGGTGCCGCTGCGGAGGCACCAGCGCCGAGCGTCGCCCCCACCCGCCATCACGCTGGACGCCGTCGAGCTGAGCCCAGTGCGGAAGCACCTCAGCTATCCCGCCTCGCAGGCACTGGTGCGGACCGCCAGCGCTTCCTCCAGCCGTTCCTTCGACTGCACGGACGTGAGCTTGAACGGGGGGCGGCGTGGCGCTGCGGGGGCGGGGCTGGAGGCGGGGCTGCTGGGCGGTACCCAGGCGGCGCTCTCTGCAGGTGGCGCCCATCGTTTTTCCACCAGCAGTCTGCAGGAGGAGCACCTGGCCAGACCTGGGGAGGCCCAGGACCTTCTGTCCCCGGGGGCTCCGCTCACCAAGCAGTCTCGCTCACCCAGCTTCAACATGCAGATTATTTCGCAGGTTTAGCAGAGAGGGGGTGGAGCTGGGGCCAGGGGGAGGGGCCAGAGGGAGGGGCTATGCTCCGGTCCTCCCTTTCCTCCTACTCCTCCTGCTCCTACTCCTCCTTTTGCTCCTCCTGTTCCTCTGCTCTTCCTTGCCCTGTGGTGCCCAAGATCAGATCCACTCCACCTGCAGAAACTCAGGAACTGACAGCTCCCTCTTGTGGGGGGAGGATATGTGTCCAGCGGCGAAGCCCAGGGATGGTCTGTGACCTACAGAAGTCTTTCCTCTATGTCTTGGGGCTGTGGAGGATGGGGCACATGCCCTGTGCAGGAAGTGAGTCACCTGGTGCAGAGAGCCCCCTGTGGCCAGGGAACCATCACTACCCAGCATCCTCTCCTTCTGACCAAATGGAGCATTTCGTGTAATTACTGTTTTTTACTTTAATTTATTTTGTGGGCTTTTTTGGGAGGGGGGGGAGTATTGGGGCAGGGTATGGTGGAAACCAGGAACATGTGACAGAACAGAATCTGACAACTTCATTCAGTGAGTCAAGTGAGCTGCGGTTGCTGTTAATCACAGGAAAACATAAATATTAGTGGAATTGATGTTTTTGATTTGATTTTTCTCAAGACTTGTGATCTATATTTTGTATTCAGTCAGCAATAAGCTTACTGTCGTACATTTGGAAAAAAGGAGATCACTGTAGTTTTCATGCCTTCCCTGTTTCCCCTAGGGTGATGTGCAATCTACAATCTGAATTTTATTTTTGATTCAGTGTAATTTATATGGTACCCTTTTATTGTCCTGTTCAAGACTTGCATCCCAAAGACAATGCTACGAATGTTCCTAGTCTTGAATCTGTTGCTGTAATAGAAAACTCGGACCAAGGGAGACACACTGGTTTTTTGTTTCTCAGTGCAAACTTGATTTATTTTTCGTAATTTATATGATTCATGCATAGTCCTCTAATGTATATGAGATTTTATTTTACTAAACAGAAATCTGCTGACTGTAATTTAAAGAGAACTACACAGATTGAGGACGGAGGCTGGGGTTTTACCTGCCGGAAAATTCCAGGGCTGCGCAGTGTTTTTCACCTGAAGTGGATCTGCGAGAAGGAGACGGATCTTGCAGGATCCTCGTGTGTTTGCCAGTGGTGCAGCTGTGGAGAAATCTGGTGGGAAAAAAATCAGGAATTATGGAACAAAACCAAAACCACAGGTCCCGGATTTCGCCGAGATGCTGGTGGCTGAGGGAGAGACAGACACACCCAAGGAATCTTCTATGAATTGCACCCAAGAGACTGTTAGTAGCCAAATGTGTGTATGTGAGAGCGAGAGAGAGAATTTTGGTGTTTGTTTGAAGCCTTACGGTGTTTTCGAGGCAAAGGAGATTATACTGGAGTCGACAGCTGGAGGAACTTTTTCTGCCTGGCTATTTTTGGTGTTCTCACTGAACACCTGGCACCCACAATGCGCCCCCCCCCCCCACCACGTGCCGTATAGCCTGAACGTTTGTCCACCTTCTGTCTTGTGGTTTTATTCTTGCGACGTTGGCGCTTTAATAGCGTGTCGCAATAGAAAACGCTGTAAGGCCTCTGACAGTTTAATCCCGATGATTAGCGTTAAGCTATTAGTGTGAGTTGCTGTTTTTTTAATATATATATATTTTTCTTCCCCTTGCTGGACACCAAGCTGCAGGCCAGTGGAACCACAACCTCTGAAGCGCGTTCAGGCCCACTGTGGTCGCTTATCGTCGTCTGCTGCTGTTATAGTCTTTGCTAAATGCCAAGGAAGGGCAGTCTTGACACAAGTGTGGTGGCATTTCCGTTTAAGGGGAGATGCTTTTACTAAACCTGTAAGAGGCCTAGCCAAGAGGCAGATAGTGTAGGATGTGGAGCCCAGGCTGCTCGCGTTATCTGCCATTTGGCCTTGCCATTCTGTCAGGGCAGCGTTAGTTCCGCAGCAGTGAGATGATCTTTGGTCCCGCTTTTGCCTATTTTGTCCGTTTGATTTTTTCCCACACACCTGAGTAGACACCTAGAAAAGGGGCACTTCCTTACTTCCATCTTGGTTAGCTTTGAAGCTTAACGCGCTTCAAAGTACCGCACTTGTCAGGGTGAACCCTCCAATATAGGACAAGAACAGCTCTTCAGCCTGTGAATACTGTCCTGGTAGGTTGGCCTTTGCTGACTGATGTGCCGATATGGTATCCTCTTGAGAGAAACTTGAATCTTTACCTTCTTAAGATATACAGCAATGTGTTTGATATGTTTTTGTCTGGCTGTGTATGTACACTAACGTCTAAGTGGTGCTTAATGACATATTACTGTTCTGTATTTCTGTGTTATGCTTGTCTGTCTGCAAGAAAGCTTAGCACCCACATTTCCCATAATCCCATTTTCCTGATCACGTGTGTTACGATTCCACACCCGTAGTCTCGTTAGGTCTGTGTTTCATTTATTGCTGATTTAGTGACGAGTGTGGGAGAAAGGAGCAGATGTGACTGCAGACAGTCAGAAGACGTGTCCTCAGATTTGAATATTGCTGGACATTCTCATTGACATATTGCTGAATAACACAAAACCTCACAGTAATCATAGTTCCTCTTATAATTATTGTTTGTGGACTTTTTGGTGTCCATATTTAATATGGGTTGTATCCCTAAATGGATTTTGACAGGGACGTAGGGGTAAACATGATTCTCTCTCGCACACTGCTGAGGCTTAAGTGTGGCTGCTGTCAGACCCTCCCTTCTCCTGCGTGTGGCTATATAGACCGACCAGTGTTTCCCAATTCGGTCCGTGTGAACCCACAGCCAGTCCACGATTTTGCTCCCTCCCAGCTTCCTGCCAGACATGTGTTTGCTACAGGGAGCTGGGAGGGAGCAAAAATGTGGACTGTCTGCGGGTCCCCAAGGACCGGATTGGGAAACACTGCTGAGTAGCTACTTCATCCTGTTCAAAACATCACACCTGTCTGGCCTCCTAGTAGGGATCATCTTGTCGTTTAACAGATCCATCATGGGGGCTTCCCCTTCCCGTCACCCTGTTTGTTGGTAGTGTCAGAACGAAGCCCTCCCAGAATGCACTTTCTCTGATACGGCAGTTAAATGATTAATTCAGGGTTCCGTTTCCATGTCCTTTAAACTCAAGGTCTTATCAATGACCACCGCTGACAGACCAGAAACGTGTGCCAGGGTTAGAATTCTTTTTTTTTTTTTCTTTCAACCAAAAAGGCTTTTTTTTTTTTGCTGCACAACCTCAGGAGGGAGTTGGGAAACGTATCTGGGCTTTGTCACGGTAAAAAAAATCCCAGTTAAGGTTTATTCAGAAAACAAAACCTATTAATTCTATGCAACATTTAAAATTATTTGCTGACTTTTCCTTTGGTGACTTTTTAACCATTTTGGGTCTCTGAGCTGACATTGGCCGGCATGCAGCTACTATACAGGAGATGCTTCATGTTACGTGGACTGCTGGAGCCTCAAGAAGACTAAAGCGGGTGGGGGGGCACCTTCACGGCATTGCACTGCTGTAGCGGAAAGAGGGACAGTGTCACTTCCATCCATCTTCCCACGGCCGAGCGCTGTTGCCCTCTTCCTCATTGTGCGCCATATCCCTCTTGCGAGAGGTGCGTAGCTTTCCTCGTGCCTGTGGTGATGTCCGTCGTGAAAGACTCAAAACTATGGTGACCCCGGAGGGTCAAACTGAGCTCATGCATGTAAAAGCCATTTCCTTTGTAGCTGTTACTCCATAATGGTTTGAAGCCATTGGCATATAAAATGAATAGAGTTAATGCATACAATCTTAAAGATTCTAGTGAACTTAAAAATGTGAAACATTGTATCATTGATGTTGTAAATGGAATAAAGTTTAAATCCTTGTAAATATATGAAAAAAATGTACAATGAGACAATAAAAATCTATCTGCAAGAGAGATATGTATCTGTAAAATGTTGAATAAATATTTGTGTTTATGGATTCTGTTTTAGTCTTTATTCTAAAACTGAATTTTATAATGGTTTTCCTGCATAAATTCATTGGCGCTTCAAAATTGTCACAATTTAGTTTCTACTTTGCTGAAAACTTTTCAACGGAAGGAGATACATTTTTGTTAAGCATATACAAAAACCTCACAACAACAGAGTTAGAAAATGAGTACAGCACTCAGCTTAACTATAATGATTTCAAGTAGTTTGCAAGCAAACATGCTAAGTTGATAAGTTGTGCACTCAAACCAAGCTGATCTGTGTTAGTTAACTATATGAACCCCCATCTATAAGTGACCCTACTTCTGAAACCACAGACTTTAGTGCTGAGGGTAGATTATTACTTTATTAGCATCGTCCCAAAGCCTGACCCATCTGCTACACCGTTGATCCTTCTTCATAATGCTAAAATGAAACAACAAAAGTTCACATGGTAACACTGTTTCCAGTATTATGGTTGTGTGGCCATAACATGGGGAATAATTTTTAAAAGGGGCTGTGCTGCCATCTACTGGTCAGCCTTATGCCACTATCATTTACACACTAGTTTGATGAGACATGGAAGATGGGTAATAAACTACGAAGCCTTACATGTAACTCTAGGGAAACGACTCACAGCATGGCGGGGGGCAGTGATGGGGAATCCTAACTAATGTGAACATTTGCAGTATTGCTGGCCAGAGGTAGCACTACCTCAGCGGTATACATATACCTAAAAAGGTATATAGTATATATATATATAAGGGTATAGAAGCCCTGTGCCCAAGTGCTAAAAAAAAACCACAAAATACATTTACTTCTATTCATAGAAAATAAACATGTGACTATAAACATTTTAAACAAGCATGTCATTTTCCATAAATACTAAATTCGCTATTGAGCAACACCTCAGGCAAACTACGGACCGTATGCACTGGCAGAATTACCAAAGCCGTAAAGCGGCTGACGCAGTACAGTTAATGAACAGAAGCAACATGTTGATCGTTGGTCTCCAGTAGCCGTTGGTCGTTACTGACACGGAAGCTGCATGGTAAATCAGCACAATGATGGCAGGAGCAATGAAGTCACTCGTCTGGAATGCCCGCCTCCTGCACAGGGTAGCGTTCAGCCCAGCCAGTCTATAATTGCTTCTTCACAAAGCAATGCTGTCACACTCTGGAGGTGCTTTCAAGGTGCTTAGACGAGCTTGGGGAAGGCAATTAGTATTCATTTCCTCTCCAGGTTCCTGTCCAGCACAATGTGACAGAGAGCTGAGGCCCATAGTGTAGAGCGTTACCATTCCCTGCCTGTTACTGACTGGTTTTACACAACTGGAAACAATCAAGTAACCAGCAGTTAATGCAAACTATTATTCCCTCACAGTGGGTTTTGCAATCTCATTTTTGCCATCAGTAGCTTACACCGTCTCACTATCTCCCCCTGCTGGTCACACTCTCCATGTGCACCTCACTGTTGGATAACGTCGGCCATCGCGGCCTGGCAGTCGCGTCTTCGCAGTGAGCGCAGCCTGTTGTCCGTGGCCTTGCGGACAACCTGCAGCTCTTCAGGATCCAGCTCCTTCAGCAGCAGCAAGACTGCGTCCAGCACGTGTGGCTGCATGGGGAATGCGGCGGGGCGGGCGGCGAGGTGAAACAGGAGCCAGGCGCAGGAGGGAGCGTACAGAGGAGTTATTACATGGACAAGATCCGTGGGTGATAAACTGCATAGCATGTGTTTGATTACTACACACGTCTGAGTATGCATATACACTCAGTATGCAGGAAATGCAAGAATGCACACTAATTACTTCTTAGTACAAAGTTAATGGATGCCGCTAACCCGTTTTCCTGTGTCCCGTGGGGAAGAGAAGGATGGAAATTTGTCCCTGGGTATTGGTTTCATTCCCAGCTGCTCACGGATTTTACTGCAACAAGAAAAATTAAATTTCATCACAGAGATGTAAAACTGATTACCATTCACTGTTACAGGAAAGCAATTAGAGCAAACTGATATAAACCAGCCACCATTTGTTCATAGCTCAAGGGGTGGAAATAATCCCAAAATTAACTGAAAGAGTCTTTCCCCTTCCCAAATCCCTGGGAGGGACCAAAATTGTGAACTATCTAGCAGAGGGCTCGGAAGGAGCAAAAACGTGGACTGTCTGTGGGCCCCCAAGGACCGGATTGGGAAACGCAGATGTAGAGCAAAAGTGCAGTACAAGTGCCAAGCTGCCCCAACAGCCAAAAAGGGATGGAGGGGGGGCTCACTTGGTCTCTTCCATGCTGTAGTTGAGGGGGTCACTCTCGCTGTCAGCCTCTAACCCCCCATTGGCGGAGCAGGGTGCAGGCGCTGGGGGGGTGCTGATCTCCTCCCCTTCTTCGAGGGCCTGAGCCAGCTCCTCCTCCGTCACCACTGGGAAATACAAAGAACTGTGGGACCCACTTTGAACACTGGGAACAACAGAGGCACTCTGGCTTATTATACCTACAATAAAATTACACAACAGTATTAATATTACAAATGTAATATTACCAATGGAAATCACAGGAGAAACTGTAGTGATTTTAATTAGATAGACACTACTGTGAAGAATCAGGTGCCATGACCTGACAATAACAAAACACCACCCAGCACTCCGGTCCGGCACTTCAATCCGGTCACCTTGGTTGTCCAGCTTGTGCAGACTGGGCAGGTTGCGCAGCACGGTGAGCCGGTACTTGGTAGGATCAGAACCACAACAGGGGTTTTCCGCCAGCCATAGCACGCGCAGCCGGGCCAGCTGCCGCAGGTAGGCCAACTCCGCCAGACTCTGAATGCTGTTCCGTCGTAGGTAGAGCTCGCCCAGGCTCAGACAACGGCTGATTGGCTCCAGGGAGCTGATCCTATTGGCACTGGATGCGGCGCAGATACGCAATCGTCAAGAAATTTGTAAAATTCTGTCTGCACAGCATGTTTAGGTGAACGAATGACTGAGTAACTGAAAACTATTTACAAAGCACTATGTTTTTTTTTTTTAAGAGTTTTAGAAGTCAGTGATCAGTGGTCACTGTTGACACACCACAGCACACAGTGCACAATAACGAAATGTGTCCTCTGCACTTAACCCACATGTGACATCATGGCATAGCAGGGGGCAGCTAATTCAGGGCCTGCGGAGCAGTGCTTGGGGGCGGTACCGTTTTTCACTTTACAATCAGAAGCAAACTGTCCCCATCAATGAAATGGCTTGTTTTCTCATTAACAATGAAAAACAAATATGTCCAGTTTCATGCATTTAAATGTTTGGTGACTGCAAATCAAAGACTTACCTGAGAGTCAGCACTTCAATATTAGGCATTTCCTTGAATATGGAGATCTTGAAAAAAAAATCAACATATAAAAATTAAATTCAATTACTTTTATTAACAGATTCAGGTCCATTGATACACACACAAAAAGGACAGATAAACACATATGAAGTAAATCAAATGACATAGAAACATCTCAGCCAATACACCCTCAGTCTGGATGCATAATGGGAACAACTCACGGGAAAAACCCCGTTAAACATGTGATCGTTGCTGATTGGAATATATGTTCATTAACATGAAAAAACTATGGAAACAATATAGTAAACACAAAACTTACATCTGTCAGATTACAGCCCCTGCAAGAAACACGACAGAAAGTTACAGTACGACGTACTAACTAATAATTCAAAGAATAAGACTGCAAGAACCAAAATTATTGAAAGGTAATTCGCACACGAATCAATAATTATAACCACAAAAATATTCGGTTACAGGCAAACATACCCAGTGCTTTAGAATACGGGATGGGCTTAAAGCTGCTAGACGATCCCTGTTCATTATTCATTATTTACCGGGTAACTACACGGCTCGGCTCCAAATTACAGCTACTTCAAGCCGTATTCCTTTCATTACAGTCACACCAATCAGCCTTGTCCCCAACGTTAAACACGAGTCAATCGGTTATTTAAAGGCTAAATGAAAAATCGCCAGACGGTCGCATTAGCTAGCTTACTAGCCGACATGTTACCTCAGTGAATACGTACCAGCAGTTCAGCTTTTTAACACTGTCGAGGTCCGAGGCTTTAGCCCTCGCAAGCACTAACTTTCGAGTTAGTTTCATCCTAATAGTAACAGATATGTCTGTAGGTGTTGTTTAGTTAAGCGACAGTATTTTACCTAATCATAACTCCAGCCACTTTATACGCATGTAATCGTACGACTGTTTACAAGTGAGGGCGCATGCGCGCTTGTTTGACCACGTGGCCTACAAAGCGTCAGTAGCAACGGTATGGTTACCATTTAATTTACGAAGATTGTACTTCAACATATGCAGTAATTAGAGAATAAGATAATACAAATCATTGGTAGTTACATATTTATAAAGAATGAGTATTTTATATTTATGGAAAATGCCAGAAAATAATATGATCCGATTAACATTCAATATATAATCAGTTGCTTCCGGGATAGGCTCCGGACCCCCCGCGACCCAGTAGGATAAGCGGTTTGGAAAATGGATGGATGGATAGATGGATATAATCAGTTTTCCACAGTTTTAGTTAATGCAGAGTTAAGCTTAACATAAAGCACATCCAAAACAAATCTTTTTCTTTAAGCATTCTTGAAAAGTGCAATAACAAACATCCACACACCTATCAAGGCATCTTTCATTACCTCTTGTCCAGTGTATGGTAGTTTGACATCTCTGATCTGGTATTTCCTTTAATACTTCAATGTTTAGGGCCCACTCGCCTGCACCCAGACATCTTATATGCAGCAGAATGTGGGAACAGATCTTATAAAGGATATCACTAACACCTGCACTTAGAAGAATACAACTAACACATAGTGGAATACATAGACAACTAACAGAAGGCCCTTAAGGCTCCTAAGGCCTCCAAGGTCGCAGACAACTAACATAAGACTGAAACCAATCAAAAATAGAAATTGGCCAGCACTCTGCTAGGTCAGGGCGACCTAGCCAAGCCGGAGAAGGAAGACAGGCACACAGATGCTGACTGTCCTGCAGAAAACTAACAAAATGGGGAAGAACAGTCATAACACTGAAAGCATCCTCTGCTACCACGGATGTTGACTGTCCTTGAACATCTTTAGACCGTGAGAAGGAGAAGTGCTGACCATGATGAGATTGGGGGGGGGGGGGGAAGTACCCATAAAAACACAAACTAGAACAAAGTTGAAAAATGATGTAACCAAATAGCTGGAATAATACCAAATGAGGGGGGCCA
>JABFEA020000106.1:1329917-1344983 GCA_019775915.2 Cyphomyrus plagiostoma | reverse complement strand
GGACTGTGGGGGGAAACCGGAGTACCCGGAGGAAACCCCACGACGACACGGGGAGAACATGCAAACTCCACACACGAGACCAGAACCCAGGTCCCAGATGTGTGAGGCAACAGTGCTAACCACTGCACCACCATGCCGCCCCTCTGAATAAAATATTAATTATTATTTTTAAGAATTCTTAGTTATTTGCTCCTTTTTGTTTTTTTGATGTTCTGTCAACTACGCTAGTTATGTCAACTATGCTTCCAGACTGTCAGATAAGTTTCAATCTAAAATAAATATATAATTACCTCCCAAAGAAGGGTTTTAGGAACAGTAGCATAAAACCCTGAAAAAATCCTTTCAAATGTACATGCAGATATTAGTTTTACAGGATAAAATGTAGAAGCCATTGAATGCTGATATTGAAACAAGTATAGTGTAATCTCATATTTTTTGTCCAATTTCTTTCATAATTATAATGACGCCTGTGGATAGACTGACACATTACTTGTCAGAAATGTTAACTATTTTAATTTGTGATTTACAGTATGTTTGAATATTCACCAATGCCTGTTTTTTTTAAATAGCATAGTCAGTACTGTATATCGGTTTTTTAAATTTATATAAAAAATAGCATCCTATAAGACTGGCAAACAGTAAAAATACACCACTATTTTGTGCCACGTAAGAATATATACAATGGTACCTCGGTTCTCGAACTTAATCCGTTCCGGACTCCAGATCGAATCCTAAAAAGTACGAGTTCTAATGGAATTTTTCCCATAAGAAATAATGTAAAACCAATTAATTAGTTCCCGCCCCCCCAAAAAAATACAGCCAAATATGTTTTTTAAGCAATTAAACACAAAATGAACAGGATAAAACAAGAATAGCATTTTTTTCTTAATGGCTTCCAAAACGATAAAGACCGAATCCCAACATTACCCCTGTCTTGCCCTAATCGTCCTCTCCTTCCGTGTGCCACGCCCCCCTCGTTAACCTCGTGTGGGATCCCCATGTGATCAGCTGTTTCTGGTTGTTGTCATTAGTCCTCCGTATTAATTCCGTGTTTCAGTTTGTTTACCTAGTCCGGTCATTGGGTGCGTCGGACTTGCTTACAGCTGGCCTAAAACAACGCATTCTGATCCTGACGCAACGCATTACGGTTAGATGCATTGCGACCTCTCACGGCAGCACAAACTGGAACCGCCTCCGTGACGACACGCCTTTGCCCTTATTGGCTGAAGAGTTTAGTTACGCGCATGACGTTTGTATCCCAGGCAGTTCCGATCGGCTGTTTTTCCCAAATATTACGTAAAGCAGTGAGAACTGGTTTTCAGTTAATTTACTTGTTAAAATAAAGTTTTAATAAATGGCATAAATGCTCTAATAGTATACATAAGTTAGTGGTTTATTTATAACGTAATGTTGCGCTGCTTTACTTGGTTAATTGTCCGGTCTGTGAAGAAGGCATTCAAGTAAGAATTGCATTGTAGTATGACTCATTTCCTAGCGCGTACAATTTATATTAGGTCGGCATTCGCGGTTCGACTTCTAATATTCAGATCAAGATCTAGGTCAAACTGGTTTGTTCGATTTTCAAGAAATTCGAGTTCTATTGAGTTTGAGAACCGAGGTACCACAGTATATGCATTTTGGGGTAAAATAACTGCCAAATGTACCCCTATAAAAAGACACATATTAATATGAATATAGTACATTAGCAGTATTTTGGATCAAAATGCTATTTTAATGGTTTTTGTTAATGCAGTGACAACCTCAGATGAAGATGGGAGGTTTTCCAGTGGCCTTATTAAAACGCTCTATCTTTCCACTAAACACTCTGCCATTCACATGGGGGAAATGTCTTATTCTTCGTTCAGCCGGCATGCAGGTTGATTTTACCTCACTTTCCAGTACAGGGTAACGGCTTTTCTGAAATGCTGCCCAGATCTCAGACCAAGATACACCCAATCGAGTCTAATGACCAACAGAGAGTGATACATCTGAGCCAACCCCAGAGCCATGATGACAAGGTGGGCATCTGCGAAAATTAAACTGGTTTATGGTTCCTAACTGGAACCCTGGGGCTGATGCAAACAGCTCATCTGCTATGTTCGCTAAAGCAGGAAAATCCCATGAGGGGACCTTTGACCAAGGACTAAAATGAAATTACTAAAATATATATATTATGAATACAGACCTCCTCTACTTACGAACTTTCAATTTACGAACTTTCAAACAAGTCGTTGAATAACGACTTATGAACATTTCAAGTTGCAAACAGCCGTTCGGAACGTATCTCATTCGTAAGTAGAGGAGCATCTGTATATTATAGGATTTAATTGGTGATATTATTATATCTAATAAGATAAATACATTCTGCTCAGTGGGTGGCGCTCTGGAGCTGGGGACTTAAGCCCCGCCTCTGCTCTGTGTGTATACCCTCCAGAGGTGGAAATTTCAGAAAGTAAAATTTTTTCCCCAACTAACCAGTGGAGTATGAATCGGTCCTCAGATGATTTTTGAAACTAAATCTTGGTCTGGATTTTTATTCTCTAGATCTTAAATTTCCACCTTTGATACCCTCCATGTCCTCCCCGTGACGCACAGGTTTATGCTGGGTACTCTGGTTCATGCAATTAAATTAACTGGAATCTCCAAATTGCCTGTAGTGTGTGACTGTGGGCGTATTTAGGATACACCACTGCCTGGTGCCCAACACTGCCTGAAACTGGTTCTGGGATCCCCACAGCCCCAAACTGGAAGATGGATGGATAACAACTCACAATACAAAATGATTAAGATCCATAACATTTAAAAAATGTAATGCATTTCTCACCTCATCCTAAATACCACATTATAGAGAGAGTGGGGAGGGGGGTTCCCCCCCCAATAAGGTCTGGCACATGACACCCAAGCAAAGCATGAGACTTGACCCCTATGTCACACACTGGGTAGAAATACAAGTGAATAAAAAAGGCAGTTTGCCAGTTCACACGTCCATCGGCGCACGAGTAAAATGCCCAGTATGCCAGATAGCCAGCTCGGGCCTGCTAACAATCAATACACAAATTTCCCTTTGCAGATCATAACACATAAATGAGTGCAATGACTTGTAATATTAAATTGCATTGCATCATGGGAAGTGAAGTGCTTATGTCATCCGGTATTTTCTGGTCATCGAGGAAGCTGGGAACCGATTCGGCTCTGTGATGCTAGGGGTGGATTAAAATAGCCTGCTGGCCCACAAAGAGGCAGCAGTCAGAACTCCCCTGCGGAGGCGGTGCTCTGGGCTGGCCGTGACATCACTATTGCTGCAGGAGTGGATGCAGTTGCTCACTGCAGAGCCTACGCCCCCCCCCCCCATTAGCACAGCCTGGAATAGTATCCACAGACAGAGTGCGTGCAGTCGCCGTGACAATGGGGGATGTGATGGAGCCCAGCTTTGTGCAAACGCTCGCTGCCAGCGTGACCCGGACCGCCAAGTATCTGTCCCTCTCTCCCTCCTTCCAGCGGTGTGCCTTCATGGCTTGGATCAAGGAGAACATCCGGAAGAAGGAGTGTGCCTACTACATGGAGGATGGCAGGTAGGAGTGCAGGGCAGATTGCGTGCATGATCCGTGTGCACAGAGCTGCACTTTCGTGACGGGATGTGGCTTGTTTACACGTGAACGTCCTCATCACGCTGAGAAGGTGCCACACGCCTGATTAATCTCCTGTGAGGTTAATCTCTGTGAGATCGTACAGCACGCCTCTTTCCGTCCAGCTAACCATGAATATAAAGGTAAATGCAACCCTTGGTCCTGCTCACATAAACCAGTCATAAATGACCTCGGTGACGTGGCAGTTTTCTCGGAAAAATTGTGAAAAACATTTAAAATGTATTTTTAATAGTCATATTTGTCTTTGGGGGAATCACTGTTTAACACACACACACACACACACTATAGGACTCTTTTAACGCTGCTTTTTCAGACTGAGATGCACAGCTTCCTGGTTACAATATAATTATAAAAATCCCACGAGCCTTCACTGCCTCCTCACAGTATTTAAATTCAATAAGAGTAGAAATTGGGTTTTAGGATGTAAAACATGGTTACACAATAAAAACAGGCATGCAGTCTTACTTTTTGTGCAATACACAATATTAGAACACAGTGGCTCAAAGTTCTTGGTTTGATGGTGGATCTTGCTCTAGCTAAAGGCAGGACAGACACTTGCAGAATTATCTGCGTTGCGGAGGACCAGAATGGGCCGCTGAGGAGGTCGGGCCGGGCCAGCTTGGTGCCACGTCCCAATTCCACTGTGTGTTTGAAGGCTGCTTAGGCTCCTGGTGTCATGCAGGTTTCGTCTGGGTATCTCCAGTCTCCTCCAGCAGCCACAACACATGCAGTCAGGCACACTGGTGTTTCTAAGTTGCCCGTCGTGTTTGCCCTGTGATGGACTGGCATTTCACGCTGGCCGTTCCCCTGCCTTGTGCCCAGTGCTGTCTAGGACAAGCATGACAAGAGACAAAAAAACAGGAACACTGATAACTGTAGGTTCCATCACAGTATTAAATTACAAAGCCATTAATGGCCATAAAAGTAATGCATTTCTAAGAATGCATTCATTAAAGCACATTTTCTCACCTTTCCTTAGTGCTCAGATCGATTCCCCCCCCATCCACCCCATAACATGCAATAGGCAGAGCACTCAACAGTAATGCTGTTTGGCTGCCTATTGACGGTTAATTGAGAGACCAACTCTGATGGCGACTGCCTTGCTAATCACTGAACAAATGCAGATTTTATTGCCAGCCTACCCAATGATGTTCAGTTGGGCTCAGCATAAATAAAACATCCATTCCGCAGGAAGATGTCCGAGACCAATGGGAGAAGTATTTGTCAAATATTATGAGTGCTTATATAAATAAAGACATCAATAAGGCATGTACAGTTATATTTTTTACTGAAAAGTACACTAATTCAAATAAAATAAGTTGCATCAGTAGACTCACGTGCATAACACCAAAATAAATAAATATTACGTAAGTCTACGTTGTAACACGTAAACAATTTCCTTCAACTGTAGGTCCACATATTCTCATATAAAATAGAAGAAAATATAATTTTTTTGCAAACAAAAAATATGTGTAGGCGTATCTGGCCGTAATGAATGAATGAATGTGCAAAATAATGC
Source organism: Cyphomyrus plagiostoma (assembly GCA_019775915.2). Taxonomy (NCBI): domain Eukaryota; kingdom Metazoa; phylum Chordata; class Actinopteri; order Osteoglossiformes; family Mormyridae; genus Cyphomyrus; species Cyphomyrus plagiostoma. Next base: position 1,339,817 of record JABFEA020000106.1, on the reverse strand, counting down.
AACTTTTAACTACGGCAGTGCGATGGGTTTGCCTGTAAACAACTTACAGTGGAAGAACAGCAGTAGTAATGGTACTGCTCTTGTCATTCCATCTTGCTGTAAAAAATCATCACTTTACACCACCTCTTTCATGTGTTCACATTCAGAGCCATCCTGAATTTGCAACTGGGGCGTGGTGTTTAGGGGCCCTCATGATGCGGGGTTAATAGAATTTACCAGACCCGCAGGCATCACCTACATGCCCTAACACAGTGAACAGTGGGTTGAAAGGGACCGAAAAGCCGCCTCACATCCCAGTATTTGAATTTGCTTAATAAGTACAATGGCTGCTTTCCGGGGCCATCCAGCAGGCCTAATTGAAAAGGATTGTTTACGGTAACCCTGTGATCAACCTGCCTTACAGCACACTATTACCCAGAATGACAAGCCAATGCTGCAATTTGGCCTGAAAGGAGCGGGCGGCCAATGACGCTCCGTGATGCCTCACTGATAGCGAGCCCCGCCGCCATCTTCCTTCATAATTTTATAATTAATTACCTTCTTCTGCTGCAGACTTGAAATGAAATAAATTTCCATTTGCTAGAAGCCACCCCAGCAGTGGTCTCCATGACCATCTCATCGTCATTATTGTCATTAGAGCTGCTTGGTTCCAAAACAATACTTTTTAAGGTTTGCTTGTTTGGCCACATCAGATCTCTCATGCTTGTCACCGTTTGTGGTTATTGTGTGCGCTTTATCCGAGTGAATGAAGCGAACGATGGTCGTTCTCGTTCTGCATATAGGCAGGCCTAAAGTCTACATGTTCATTAAAAAATGATGATTCATTCTTTTAAATAGAAGCACGTGAAAATCTTAGCCCGTTTTATGCAATTCACCAGACATTATAACTGGAGAGATTTAAATTTGATGGACTTCAGCAGTTTTCCCTAGTAAAAATCTGATACTGCAGCCACTTATCTACTCAAGGGGTCAGCCTGCCTCAGGAAGCAGCACAGACAAACCAGTCTATTACTGGGCACACGCATATGCAGTTAATGCAACTGTGTGTTTGTGGTCTGCAGGAAGTAACTAAACTACCCTGTGGAAACCTTAGTGAATCCCACACACAGCAGGGGTGGGATTCAAACCCATAACTCTATGGTGGTGAGGTGACAGTGCCATAATCTGAGCTACCATGCCACCCCAAAAAGGGAACAGCACCAAAAACATTGCATGAGAAAATCTTTAGCTTTTCTGCTGATTATTGTTTTGTAATTTGCAGTCCTTCAGACACTCATTGTCTGTAATCTTGTGGTTCACTGAGGCATTTTCTCTGACAGGGATGGGGTCTGTAAGTGTGGCTACCCAAAGACTCACCATGCTGATGAGGCCATCAAACCAGAGGAGTTCCTGGGAGAGTCATGGGACAAATACAGACACATTCGGGAGGCCCCCACTGACGCATTCGGAGATATCAGCTTGGGCGGCCACAAAGCGGGAAAGGTACTCGGCCATTTGGTTCAGGAGCGTGATCTGAGTGGTGTCTCCTCCATCTCGGCTATTTGATCATGATGTAACTGCTGTTGCTCATGTGAGACAGTGATGAAAGACAAACACGGATTCCCAACAAAGATCCTTTAGCCAAAAATCAGTATGTACTGTAAAGCCTTTTTCTTATACAAAGGTCATTCACTTCTCCCTCCTTGTGTGTGTTCCCCGTGTACCTAGTACATCCGCGTCTCCGCAGACACCTCCTCTGAGACCCTCTATGAGCTTTTGACAGAGCACTGGAGACTCCGTCCTCCTAACCTGCTCATCTCAGTCACGGGTGGGGCCAAGAACTTTTACATGAAGACCCGCCTGAAGGAGATGTTCCGCAGAGGACTGATTAAGGTGGCCCAAACCACAGGTACTGCTTATCTTCTTCCCTTGTGTTACCATACAGTTACACACACTGTATTAGAACCACCATATGCCTCCATGATGAATGTGTGAATGGATGATGCCTCAGATGCTTAGAAATGATGGTTTGAAACCGTGCTACTGAAACCAGCAGCATCTTCACATTGTTCTGCAAGCAGGGGAGAATAATCAGGAAGAATTTCTCAGAAAGTGTATCCTTGCCTGCCTACCGCAGTACAGCTTCTTCGATGTATTAGGAACCAACTCCTTGCCCACAAGTTGGCAGGAGGATGCGAATCGGAAGTGCGCGCATCAGCAATCCTCACCTTCCCGCCAGACTGCACAGTCATGGGCCTAGAGATCACCCAGAGGTCATCAGCAGTGCTTGGTGCCTCCTATCCACCCATGGATGGGGCGTGGTCTCTGTCTCCTGTCTAGGGGCATGGATTGTGACGGGTGGGACCCACACAGGTGTGATGAAGCACGTGGGCATGGCCATGCGGGACTACACTTTGAGTAGCAGTGCTTTCGATGCCCAGGTTGTGGCCATCGGCGTGGTCACCTGGGGAGTCGTGCACAACCGGGAACCCCTGGTCCACCCTGAGGTAGGCCATGAAGCTTCATATACAACCTTCCTTAGCATGGTGAGATCTCACCCACGTTGGCAGAGCTTTACATACCTCCATGCGCCTGCTTTCTCCCTCAGGGGTGCTTTCCTGCACACTACTCCCTGGACGAGCAGGGACAGGGCCGACTCTCATGTCTAGATGTCAACCACTCACACTTCCTGTTGGTGGACGACGGCACGCACAGCCAGTACGGGGCGGAGATCGCGCTCCGCAGCCGTCTGGAAAAGCTGATCTCCCAGCAGCCCCTTGGACAGCGAGCCGGTGTGTACCAAACTTTCCATTCTCCCGAGCTTGTCTTCCGGAGTTCTACTGCCTGGTTTCTGGAACTTTTCACTGTTGCTGTATCACGTCTTTGGTGATTTGTTTGTTGTGTTTTGTGTCTCGTATAGACGGCGGGGTTAAGATCCCTGTAGCCTGTGTGGTGTTGGAGGGGGGGCCAGGCACACTCAACGTGAGGCTTTGACCCTTCATTCACATTCAGAACCAGTTTGTGTGCTTTTTATCCAGTTTAATGTTAAAAACCCCTGTCGGTGATGCATCATGTCTACACAGACTATTTACAACGCCATGCTGAATGGCACCCCTTCTGTGATCCTGGAAGGCTCCGGACGGGTGGCTGACGTCATCGCCCATGCGGCCAGACTACCCCTGTCTCAGATCAACATCGCCCTCATCCGTAAGCTGATGAAAAGGTTTTTCAGTAAAGAGTATGAGAGCTTCGATGACCTCATGATCATCGAGTGGACCAAAAAGGTGAGTCATAGTCGATACCCAAAGGTGGACATTTCAGGTCCAAAAATTAAAAATCCAGACCAAGATTTTGTTTCAACCAACCAGTTGAGTACTGTGATTGTGACTCTTTATACTCAACTGTTTGGTTGAAACAAAATCTTGGTCTGGATTTTTACTCTCTGGACCTGAAGTGTCCACCTCTGGCAACACCAGTGAGGATGCCGTAAGACTCTGCCTTCTCCTGTGGTCTGTCTGTCCATGAGGATGTACAGATGCTCCTCAGGCTCCTCAGGGCATGACCTGACACCCATATTCCCCTTCAGATTCAGGATATCATCAGGATGCCTCACTTGCTGACGGTTTTCCGACTCAACGAGGAGAAGCACGTTGATTTGGACGTGGCTATCCTGCAGGCCCTCTTGAAAGGTAATCCTTATTATCATCACTGTGTTACAGATCAAACCAACTCCACATTTAAACACGCACTAAAATAAATGGGAAGCTGAATTAAGAAAACATGCTGTGAATTCCTGTAAAAGTGAACTGAAAAGAAGTCATTTCCCATTTCCCCCCCCCTTGTCGTGTCCGGCAGCTTAGCAAGCAGGATGTTGCTCTGGGTGTTTTATTGTGCCAACACTTTTATTTTGTCAAGTGGAGCTTCGAATTAAGCTCCTCCTGTTACTTGAGGTATACTCATTATTGACCATTTTAGTTTACTGCGCCACAAAGCCGGAGCTGACAGGGGAAGTTACTAGAGGAGAGTACTGCACTGCTTTCAAATTCCTTCCATCCATCCATCCTCTATAATATTTCTTCATCCATCGCTCTGTCATGTAACTGCAGAAATTTCATTCACCCACAGTGTAGCTAACAAACCAGTCTATCATTCATTATTTACTGTCATGTTTGATGGAATATAGTTCCTCCGTGTCGAGTTAGTCAGCCTCTTGTACGTTTGGAGCATGGATCCATGTTGCAATTTAGCCCAAGTGGTTTGCAGTATAAAGCAGGCCATCCTGCCACGATGTGTGTTCATGGAGCCTCATCCACCCCCAGCTTCCAGGAACTGCGACACCCCAGGGCACGAGAGCTGGGAGCAGCAGCTGGAGCTGGCAGTGGCGTGGAACCGTGTAGACATTGCCAAGAGTGAGATCTTCACTGAGGAAAGCCAATGGAAGGTGAGATTTTTCCACCTACCAAAGTGCAGATACCAACCATCAGGTTTTTGGCGCATTCTTCTCCAAGAAGCCTGCTAAGCTACTGCATGTGCTTCTCATGGGTATAGAGCGTAGAGAAGATACAGGTGCCATCCACACATGCCAGGCAGGAGCAAGCAATCTCTGAAACAGTAGGAGATTACACCAGTGTGGCAATGGGGTGTAGGATACTGGGAGGAGAAAACAAAACACATCAGTAAATAATGTTCACTGAATTCAGAAATTTTTAGTAGTATCTGAAGGGAACATGTTTGTTTGACGACCTGCGACCTCAGGGTAGACCCTGCATTCTGTGGCAACATTGGCTGACAGCACTCCTGTTTCTTTTCAAGTCCACTGACCTTCATCGGGCCATGCTTTCGGCACTGGTGGGCCACAAGCCAGACTTCGTGAAGCTGTTTCTGGCGAATAACGTCAGCCTGAGAGAGTTCCTGCATGAAGACACCCTGTGTGAGCTCTACGCCCACCTGGAGCCCGGCTGCCTGTTCCTGCAGAGGCTCAGGAGGCGGATGAAGGCTGAGAAGGCAAACAGGAACCAGCTGGAGCGTCTGGCCCGGAGCCAGGTGTCCCTCCGGCACGTTTCGGAGGAGGTGCACCACTTCTTGGGAAGTTTCACCCAGCCGCTCTACTCGCTAAAGAACCCCTGCGCTGAAACCCCCGAGGAGGACGTCTGCGTGACAGTGAGAAGCCATGGAGCCTTAAGATGTAACTCCATAGCTTGTCTGGAGTAGGAATGCTCCTTCAATTCATGCTCATGTGTCTCTTTCTAAAGCTTCAGACCAAAGTGTCTGCAGATCTCCAGAGCTCATCCACCGCTGATGAGGAGAGGGAAGCAGAGGCACTCAGGGACCCCGGAAGAGACTTGTTCCTCTGGGCAATACTGCAGAACGACAAGGAGCTGGCCGAGATAGCGTGGGAGCAGGTAGCGAAGCGGGAAGGTTAAGGCTGACGGCTGGGAATATAAGATGTTTATAAACACAGCTGGTGACATCAGTCCTGGGGTTGCGCTTGTGGTATCTCAAATTAAGGCCGATGTATCGGAGTTCAATGTGCACTTTAAGATACATGTCATGGTTTATTAACAGTATGGTGCAGGGTGTAGTGAGTCTAAAGACATGCAGTTATAAGTGAACTGTTGATTGGCTCATAATGTGTGACTGTGCTCTGCGATGGGCGGGCATCACGCCCAAAGTTTGCCCAGGCATCGCGCCCTGTGCCGTGTGGAATAGACAGGGGTTCCAGAGCACTGCGGCCATGTGACCCCCGGTGTTGTTCCGCCCGCCTGCAGTGCAGGGACAGCCTGACGGCGGCGCTGGCAGCCAGCCGGATCCTGAAGAAGATGGCCCTGGAGGAGGATCAAGTGGGTGACGAGGCGGAGGAGATGAGGAAGCTAGCCAATCATTACGAGAGGCAGGCCGTAGGTGCGTGAGACGCGCCGACCTATGAGAGCCACAGCAACATGAAATCAGCTATTTTAGCACCCGCTGGCCCATGTTCTTCCCCACGACAAACAGTCCCGCTTCTGCCTGTAGGGGTGTTCAGCGAGTGCTACAGCTGGGACGAGCAGCGGGCCCAGAAGCTTCTAATCCGCATCTCCCCTTCTTGGGGCAGGGCCACCTGTCTGCGTTTGGCTTTGGAAGCTGATGACAAGAGCTTCGTGGCCCATGTAGGGGTGCAGGTAGGGGCATTCAGAGCTTCTTAACTGTGCCGAAAGGATCATGGAGAACCCCCCCCCAGGTGGTTCCTGATTGATTTGTTCTCCTACACCCTCCCTCTAGGCATTTCTGACCCAGACCTGGTGTGGAGAGCTAGCGATGAGCAATCCACTATGGAAGGTGCTCTTGTGCATGGCCTTCCCTCTGCTTATCTACACTGGCTTCATCAGCTTTAGGTCAGGTTCGACTTCCTCCGCCCTTCTATTCCAGAAGCACCGATACACGACTAAGCAATCAACAGTCATAGAAAAGCGACATTATATGCTTTGGTAAATTGTTGCCACAAGGTGGCAGCATCAGACTTTATGTCTGGCATTAGCGCGGACATAGGAGAGAGATGAATGAGCAACGTCACATTCATTTAGCAGGCGCTTTTATCCAAAGCAACGTTGAACTGAGAAAGTTGGTTCTGAACAGTCCCTAGAGCAATTGGTGTTAAGGACCTTGGTCAAAGATGCAATTGTGGCACCGCGCCGCCAAACACGGGATGTGAACTAGCAACCTTAACAGGCACAGTCTGAAGTCTCAGAATCCTGACAAGCACAGAAAACCCGAACTTGTGGCCAGAATCATCATGGATTCTCAAATAGAAAAATGTTTGATGAAGGTGTCGTTACGAACTCCAAATGCATAGACCGTATCCCACTACCGTATCCCACTTTCCATGCAACACATTTACGGTAAATTAAAAAATTCAAAATGTTTCTTTGTTACTGGACCGTATGTATATGCATATACATAGAGTGGGCATTGTGGTTTAATCGACTACCTTAAATTTATGGACGACTTTCTTTCCCAGGCGTGACGAAGAAATCCTCAAGGCGTCTGAGCGGAAAAACAAGCTTAAAGACGCCGTGGCGCATGCTGCGTCAGATACAGGGTGGAAAGCTCAGCTCCGGTGAGAGACGGCTGCAGTAGCTGATTAAACACATCAATCAGGCGCGTCCTGGGGCACCCGGCTGTTTCTAAGTGGCAGAGAGCGTCATTAATCTAGCTTCAGGCAACAAGGAGACTCAAACACACATTTGTAAGAACCATAGACGTTAACTATCGCAAATGGGAGAGATGATAGGGTCTCTGTACGGTGTGTTTCTACTCAGCACCCTGATCTAATGGAAATCAGCTACTCAGCTTTCAGAGCTGTATTTCTACACAACGTGAATATGGGTTGTGACTGGCTGCAGTTTTGTATGTATGTCACTTTATATAATGATAAATGATTATATAAATGATAACTGAAGAATTAGCAGATAGTGGTTGAATAATAATGTGCACGTACACCTCAGCTGAGGAATACTCCAGTAACCCCTTTTCTCTTCTAAGCTTCCACTTAGATATAGGTACCCAGAATGCCATACTACACTTTATCAAACAATTTACTATGTAACTTATCTCAGCAAGTGACCCCTAGTCATGCCAAATGAAGCTTCACCATTTGCTGAATGTTTTGACCGCACAAGATGGTGTTCTTGGTTCACTATGGGGCAAGCTTTGAACCATTTCTCGACAGAGAGCGCCATCAAACGGTTCGAGAAGCTTTATTTGGCATCACAAGTGACTCCAGTCTTTGACTGTTAAAAGTGAAGGAGGAAACATTTGTGAAATAGTGAAAGTGATTAATTGCTGTTGTTGAAACAACACGGCACGCAGTGAACATCAACAGAATGTGTCCTTGGCATTTAACCCATATGTGACATCCTTTTTTTTTTATTTCCTGTTTTAGACACGGGCAGGTCCACATGAACCTCAAGCCTCTGGACTGCATCTCCCGCCTGGCTGGCTTCGTTATGGCCCCTGTGGTCAAGTTCTACTGGGGCATCATGTCCTACTTCAGCTTCCTGCTGCTCTTCGGTTTTGTGCTGGTGGTCGACTTCCAGCTGACGCCCTCCTGGAAGGAGCTGCTGCTGTACTTGTGGTTGATGTCGCTGGTGGTGGAGGAGGTGCGGCAGGTAAGCAGACCAGCGACACACGTTTCGGTGAAGGAGAGGACCTGCAGACCCGTATCCTGTAAGATCAGATAAAATCCACGGGGTGAAGTCCGTTAAGCTGTAGGCTAAAATCTCAAATAGGACACTGAGACCAGAATTTCATTATGTAAAGTTATATTAATTTACACTGGACTAATTATATCGGTACTTTAGAATAAATTTTGTTTTGAATTATGAATGATGAGTATACAGGTGATTCAGTTCATTTTGATTTTATTTGTATAACGCATTTGCAGAACGTTACATTGTTTCAAAGCACTTTATTTTATCCTGCCCAAGTTCCCAGTGAGCAAACCAGAGGCAACAGTGGCAAGGAAAAGGTCCCTAGAAGGAAGAAACCTTGGGAGGAACTAGACTCACAGGGGGAGCCCATCCTCCAAGGGCTGACAGAGGACGTTAAATGAAAAAAGAGAGACGTCACAGGCCGCAGGGCGGGCAGCAGAGACGTCACAGGCAGCAGAGATGTCACAGGCAGCAGGGCGGGCAGGAGAGATGTCACAGGCAGGAGAGATGTCACAGGCAGCAGGGCGGGCAGGAAAGACGTCACAGGCCGTAGGGGAGGCAGGAGAGGCGTCACAGGCAGAAGGGCGGGCAGGAGAGATGTCACAGGCAGGAGAGACATCACAGTCAGCAGGGCGGGCAGGAGATCCCTGCTTATGGTAAATAGAAATTTACAGCATGTTTTCTAATTGTACTGTTCCCCTTCAAATTTAAGCTCTTCGACGATCCCGACGGTTCTGGGTTTCAGAGGAAGGTCAAGAGATACATCAGTGACCTGTGGAACATTCTGGATGTGCTCTCCATTCTGCTCTTCACGTGTGGCTTTATTTTCAGGTAGTGAATGATTATCCTGGACTATAATGGGTGAGGTGTGAAAATTAACTTCATATGCTCATATGCCAGTACCACTTACAATAAGGTTCCATTTTCCATTTCTTTTAAGAGGTAGTAACTCATTAATAAAAAGAAATTTGATATGACTTATTAATAATTGTCTACTAATTATTTACAAAGTGTTACAACCTAATTAGTAGCCTGATCATAAACCATTCATAATCCCTTCATAAGGGTAGTCTTACTGTAAAGTGGCGTCCATATGTCATTTGATTGATGTGTCCGGCTCTTACTAAAAGAGGAGTTACAATAAGAGCATCGTAATACCAAGAGGCTGGACATATGCCGCCTTTTCACTCCTACTGTACGTCATGTTCTGTCATATTACCTTGTTTGTTCCACAGGCTGATCACAGCCACATTCTATGCAGGGAAGGTCATCCTGTGCATTGATTTTATCATCTTCTGCCTCCGCCTGATGGCGATCTTCACCATCAGCAAGACACTGGGCCCCAAGATCATAATTGTCCGGAGGATGGTGGGTAGACGGTGCTCTGAGGAACTGTGGGAATTGTGATTTAGGTGATACTGATTGTGTAAGCTCAGCTACTATACTGAAAAGAACTGTAATGAAGAATATGAGAAAAGAAAAAAATATAATTAGAGTGATTTCAATCCCGTGGGAAGTCTACAGTTTAGTGATTCAAAGGGCCCCCCTGCAGAATTTCTGACATATATATCCTGCTTACCAGGGGCGTGTTTCCCAAAAGCATAGTTGCTAACTATGCTAACTAACCATGTTAGCAACTTACATACTTGGAGTCATGCATCTCTCTCTCTCTCTCTCTCTCTCTCTCTCTCTCTCTCTCTCTCTCTCTCTCTCTCTCTCTCTCTCTCTCTCTCTC
>JABFEA020000106.1:1284962-1299039 GCA_019775915.2 Cyphomyrus plagiostoma | reverse complement strand
AATCGGTGTAGTGCACTTGGATATCGGCCGATGCCGATACATTAAAAAATGCCAAATATCGGCCCGATATATCGGCCAGCCGATGCATCGGTTGACCTCTAGTGTTGACAGTATGCTGGTCAGCCTGGGCTCACCTGGATGTAAAAGGACAGGGTCTCTCACGGGAATTAGAACCTTCTTGAATGTTCCGGATGTTTTTTTTCTTAGCCCGTTACCTTTTCAATCGTCCCGTTGCTCTGGCTCCGTCTCTGATTAATGGCCGAGTCGCTGCGAGTGGGCAGGTGTGGTCTAAGAGCTCCGATTGGTCCCCCCCCCCGGCAGACATGTGGGAGGTGCCATTTGAGGAGATCTCAGAGCTGCAGTGGCTGGGCAGCGGGGCGCAGGGGGCGGTCTTCCTGGGGAAGTTCCACTCTGAGGAGGTGGCCATCAAGAAAGTGCGCGAGCAGAAGGAGACTGACATCAAGCACTTGCGAAAACTCAAGCACCCCAACATCATCAGCTTCAAGTAGGTCCCCGTCTGTGGCCCCATTCACGCCAGCCAGCCTGCCACAGGCCAGCCTGCCAGGGCAGTCATCTGAATGTGCGGTTTTCTTGTGCATGACCCTTAGGTGCCTTAATTCCCTCGTCTCCTCCTCCCTCCTGCCCACAGGGGCGTGTGTACCCAGGCACCTTGTTACTGCATCATCATGGAGTACTGTGCCCAGGGCCAGCTGTACGAGGTGCTGAGAGCAGGCCGCAAGATCACCCCCCGCCTCCTGGTGGACTGGGCCTCAGGGATCGCCAGCGGCATGAACTACCTGCACCTCCACAAGATCATCCACAGAGACCTCAAATCCCCAAAGTGAGCAAGAGACGCGGCGGGTCGGAAACGGGTTGACGTGGCATGCTCGCGTTTAACAGGCCGGGCTCACTATGGCACCCCTCGGCCGTATCTGTGACCTTTACGTGACTGTGGAACTTGAGCTGTTGGGTAATATTTGACAGGCTATGGCAGATGGGTGAGGGCGATCAAATCGATAACTTATGCTGATGTGCACTTTGGTCTGATAACTGAAGAGCAACGTTGTCCAATCCAGTCCTTGGAGACCCGCAGATAGTCCACGTTTTTGCTCCTACCGGGAGCTGGGAGAGAGCGAACACATGGACCGACATTGGGCCCCCAAGGACCGGAGTGGGAAACACTGCTGTAGAGGGTTTCATTTTTTTCCCCCCACTCTGTGAGTACAGAGAACAGCCAGCTGTCGACACAGGGAAGCATTTGTGGTTTGCTTTTCACTCTGCTACTTTACTCGGCTGTCACTGGCTTTCAGAGAGGCAGCTAAGGATCTATTTTAAAATGAACCAGAAGCCAAACTTTTCGGGTGATATCTGCTACAGAGCACCTGAAAAGTAATGCTGTCAGCTGTGAAATGTAAAGCATTTCAAATGTTTGACTTTGTATCTGTACATGTTTGTGCTGTTGCTGCTATAGAGGGTCAGAGTTGTATTCTCCATAGAGATCTGGCATGCAGAATTGGTCGTTATGTGGAGTGTTTTGTTCTATCCCAGCGTACTGGTCACCCACAACGACACTGTGAAAATCTCCGACTTCGGGACCTCCAAAGAGCTCAGTGACAAGAGCACCAAGATGTCCTTTGCAGGGACGGTGGCCTGGATGGCACCGGAGGTGATCCGCAACGAACCAGTGTCTGAGAAGGTGGACATCTGGTGAGTGAAGCCGGCCCCTGCTTTCCTCGCGCTTGGAACGCAGGGAGACTGCGTCACTAGCTCTCTGACTGCGTCACTAGCTCTCTGACTGCGTCACTAGCTCTCTGACTGCGTCACTAGCTCTGAATGGCACAGGACTCTGGTTGCCCATTGAGCCTATGGCTGCACAGCTGGTGTTCTGTAGACCATTAGTGTGAGAACTGCTTTGCAGTCCCTGGAATGACTGAAGTTCTGTCAGGAAGGTTTATTTAATCCTCACTGCATTTATTCCTTGGCAAATGGTCTCACAGAATTCTAGTGAGGCCATTTTCCCAGCACGGTATTCCCCTGTACTAGGGCAGTTGAGGTCCTTTCTCAAGGTCACAGCAGGGGTTCTTCACTGTGTTAGTCGCTGACAATGAAATGCAGGTTAATGAAGCAGCCAGAAAAAATATATCATATACAGACACACATAAGTGTGTGTGTGTGTGTGACAGTATAATATAGGGGTGAAACTGTGGTTGCCTACTGATGATGATGACGGTGGTAGACGGTGACGATGTCAATATTGTATAGTTTTGTTACTTGGTGATGCTGCTGGTAGTTGACATTCGGCCATTGCACTACGCCTTGTGCCCCCACCAGGTCATTCGGGGTAGTGCTGTGGGAGCTCCTGACAGGGGAGATTCCATACAAAGATGTGGACTCCTCAGCCATCATCTGGGGTGTGGGCAGTAACAGCCTGCATCTCCCAGTGCCCTCCACTTGCCCCGACGGCTTCAAGATCCTCATGAAGCAGACCTGGTGAGGAGAATGTTCGGCTGCCTCTGTCGCACACGCGTGCTCCAGCATGGCCTCCTCCGGCCTCATCCGCCATGGCGTCCTGCCTTGTTCCCCTGCAGGCAGGGGAAGCCCAGAAACCGACCCTCCTTTCGGCAGATCCTTCTACACCTCGACATCGCTTCTGCCGACGTGCTTGGGGCACCTCAGGAGACCTACTTCAAGTCCCAGGTGAGGGCACCACTGTGACTTTCTGGCAAACCTCCCAGAGGTGGTGAGGACAGAGCACTAGGGTGTGTCTACCTTAAGCTTACAGGGTGTCTCAGAATTCCCTGGAATTACTTCCCATTAAATTGCCTCCAATAAATAGTCGTGCGGCCATCTAACCATTTTACGACCAGATTAACTAGGTATGGTTCACAGTCCAGTAGATATCCAGTTCATTGTGTAAGAAACAACTGCCGCCATTGGATAATGGCTAAGCTACAATGATTGCGTGTGCGAGTATGCATGCTATGTATATTTTACATTGTGGGGACCAAATGTCTCTTTTATTTTGATGCTGAAGGGAACATGTTTTTGGTTCTCACAAGGGGAAGCTCATCTTTCTAAAAATCTGTGATTGCAATGAAAAACCAATAGTGCCAAAAGTCTTGTATTTTGTTCAGTTACTTGCGGTTAAGGTTACCGCTGGGTTATGGTTAAGGGTGTCATTGTTGGGATTACGGCTTTTCTCAGATCAGTGAATGGACAGTTCCATAATCCTTTTAACATAAATGTGTGTGTATGTGTGTGTCTCCCAGGCTGAATGGCGAGAGGAAGTAAAGAAGCACTTTGAGAAGATCAAGAGTGAGGGCACGTGCATCCACCGGCTGGACGAGGAACTGATTCGGCGAAGGCGGGACGAGCTCCGGTGAGAGTCAGCGGCCGTCCGCACCAGGATCGAGTCCCACCTCCATCTTGCCTGGCGTTTCACCTTCCCCCTCCTGCCCCTCGCAGACACGCCCTGGACATCCGGGAGCACTATGAGAAGAAGTTAGAGAGGGCCAACAACCTGTACATGGAGCTGAGTGCCATTATGCTGCAGCTGGAAGTTCGTGAGAAGGAGCTCATGAAGTAAGCCCCCCCCCCCCCGACCGGAGACCAGCCAATGTCCCAGCCTTAAGAGACTAACTAGTCATCTCTGGAATACCCTGAATGAATGGAGATGAAATGTGGCCTTTTGTCACTTGCGTTTTTGAGGTCATCCTTGTTCCAGAATTATTCTACTTCTGTCTTCTAATACTCTGATTTAGAATTTTTTGGCAAATGCTGTATTGCTGATTTTAAAGAGTGCAATTGAGCAGGTCCACGGAATCCTTGCTATAGGTGCCTTTATAAGCTGGCAACTCGCATGAATGGTGTGTGAGTGTGATATTACCCTGTGATGGGTTGGTGCCCCATCCTGAGTTGTTCCCTGCCTTGCACCCATAGCCTCCAGATAGGCTCCAGACCCCCTGTGACCCTGAATAGGACAGGAGGTTACAGAAGATGGATGGACGGAAGGATGGAGAAACACACATGATATTTCACAATGAACTTTTAGTCATTAGAAAACTTTGACAAATTTGTTTAGCTAAAAATATGGCCTAATAGCGGAGTTATTAAGTTATACCCTAACCCTTTCTGGAACAGCACGAAATTAAGGGCCCTCAGTCATTAAATTATTAACATCCCACATTATGTGCACAGTATAATTTTCACAACTCACTGTTGGCAAGAAAAATGGTTGCCAGCCTTGTTAGGACATTTTGTTTCACTAGATTAGCCATTCCAACAGACAAATTGGTGTAATACTGTCCTTTTGTACCCGTGCTAGCAAGTACTCCACTCTGCCCCCTGCAGGAGAGAACAGGCAGTGGAGAAAAAGTATCCTGGAACATACAAACGGCACCTGGTTCGGCCCATCGTGAGGACCAACGCTGTGGAGAAGCTAATCAAGAAAAAAGGCAGCGTGTCCCACAAGACGGGGGTCCAGACAGCCAAAAGGTCAGAGGTTGCTAAAAGGTGGAATTGATTCCAGAGCCTGTCATTACCGCACTTTTAAACGATTGTTTTATTTATCGCAAACCACTCTGACTTTTGACCTTCTGCAGGCCGGACCTGCTTCGCTCTGACGGAATATCCAGTGTGGAGACGCTTCCCTCCCCCTCGCCGCTGTCGGGCAGCCCCCGCATGTCCACTCCCCCGGGCAAGGCCAGGTATCGCAGCAAGCCTCGGCACCGGCGTGCCAACAGTAAGGGCAGCCACAGCGAGATCTCGGCGGTCTTGCGGGGCGTAGCCTTGGCCCCAGAGGAACAGCAGCCCCTGCAGGCACCGTGTGAGGGGCCCCGTCTGCCGCTGCCGGGCCGCGAGGATGCCGCAGCCAACTGCGCCAACAACTTGCGCTACTTCGGCCCAGCGGCTGCCCTGCGCAGCCCGTGCTCAGACCACCCGCGCCAGCGCATCTCTGTCGCTGGCTCTGGGCCTGACCTGCTCTCCACCACCGCGGAGGCCGACTCGGGACGCCAGGGCCCCAGCACTGGGCCTCTGTGTCCACGTTGCCAGATGCACCCCTTCCCTGGCTGCTCCCACTGCCCCGGTACGGCCTCCTTCCCTGGCCACCCCCAGCTGCCCCACTATTCCCTGCTGAGCACTGGAGAGGGGTCTCCCCCCGCTACCCCCGGCAGCCATGCCCCCATGACAGCCCCCGAGCATGAACCCCGGAATGAGGCAGTGCGGCAGGAGCCAGAGTCCCCCACGAACCCCTCGCCCCTGGGACTGCCCCGCACGCTGAGGCCCCTCAGGAAGGTGAGCAGTGGGATTGCACCCACAGAGCAGCTCAGGTTGGGCGAACAAGGAAACGGGAGCAAAACTTTTGTGATGTCAGAAAAATTTGGCTGTGCATCTGCCGCACTCATTGACGCAGCATCGCTGATTTACCCGCATGTGCTTCCAGGGCAGCGATGAGTCTTCCGAAGAAGAGGAGGGGGAGGTGGACAGCGAGGTGGAATTTCCACGGAGACAGAGGTAACCGGCGGCCTCAGATAGTCAGCTTAGTCACCCCGAAGGTGGTTGGCTCGTGCCTGAACAAGCAGCGCCGGCTCAGCTGAGATTCTTTAGGGTCAGCTGGGACAAAATGATTTGAAGGTGCCTGTGTGGAGGAACCTCTATGGACCATCCAGCAGGACTCGTGTATCAAATATCCATGGTGTCCAGGTGTTTTTGTGAGAAGCATATAAAAATCCTACATCAGTTTTGTCGTCACCTAGAGAGAGCTGAATTCTTAAATGAAATGGGCCGTTTGGCCCTGACGTCCTTTGCATTGTCGGACAGAGATGGCTGCCCGTCATTCATTCGCTCATTCATTAATCCTTATTTTACCAGGTAAAGCATCGAAAACCGTTTATTTCCAATGACGCCGGTGTCCTCCCTAATGTCTCGGATCCCAGGCCTCACCGCTGCATGAGCAGCTTCCAGTCCTACTCCACCTTCAGCTCGGAGAACCTGTCGGTGTCAGACGGCGAAGAGGGCAACACCAGCGAGCACTCGCACAGCGGGCCTCTGGAGCAGCCCAGCGGCAGCCAGGAGGAGCAGCAGGAGGAGCTGCTGGAGGAGCTGCTGTCACACACGCCCGACATCCCCATCGACATCTCCAACCAGTCCGACGGCCTCTCTGACAAGGAGTGCGCCGTCCGCCGGGTCAAAACCCAGATCTCCCTGGGCAAGCTGTGTGCCGACGAACACAGCTATGAGGTCGGTCCCCATCGCCCCCTCTCCTCCCAGTTTCTCGTGGCAGTTTCCCATTTCCTATAGATCACCCTTCAACCTCCTCTGTTTGCTGCCAGTGTGTTTTGTAAGGAACATTGTCTCATATGCTAATGTTACAATACACATAAAATGCAAACTGCATAAATGGAGTACATGAGACTGTATTCCACAAAGGAGTAACTGTAGACCCGCTGATGTCATGTAAAAGCTGAGTATTATCGCTAGGACCTGTAATTTACCATCTTCGCCTCTAGATGGCGACATTGTGACTTTATCGCAACTCGTGCCAGTTAACTTGAGGGCTATTTAGTGTGTAATGTTGTACAGCTGCTAATGAACGCCAGAGTCTAGTTCACTTGTGTGGTGATGGCAGAGTGAGGCTTTGTCGGCTTTTGGCTTGGTGGCGCTGTTGTGTCTGGGGTTCCTGCCGCCAGCCGTGCTCACTGGACCCCCAACCTCTCTTCAGAACCCGCTACACTTCAGGGAGTCGGACTGCGACTCCTCCGAAGCAGAGTGCTCCGACTGCACCGTGAGGAACAACAAGCCCAGCGGCACCTCCACCTGGTGAGAGCCCCGGTGTGGACGAGCCTCGCCAGCCCCCGCCCCCCCTCCCACAGACAAACGGCAATAAGAGGAAGCTGTCATTCCCTGGCAAGGACTGCTGCAGCGTCCATGTGCTGTCAGCCCACCTTCACTCTGCACTGCTCAGCAGCCCAAAGCAGGGACCCCCATTTGTTAATAACACTGTAGTTAGTGTAACATTCACAGTATATTTTTGAGTTGAATGACGAGAAAAAAAACAACAAAAGGACACTGTTTAAAAAAAAAAAAAAAAAAAAAAAGAAAGAAAAGAAAAGATAACCGTAACCAAACTTTGTATAGCGTGGAGTATGTTTGCTGAGAATGCAGCGTGGTTCGGGTCAGCTGACCCGGTAGGGTCGTGTGTCTGTGATGATATCACTGGGTTTGGGGTCCCGCCCCTGCCATTCACAACCTCCCACTTCGGCCCTCCGATGAGGAGTCGCTGTGCCACCTCAGGACTCGCCTCCGCCTGACCATTCCAGTATAGGACCAAAGGTGAGCACTTTCAAAAGCCCCCCTCGTTAGCCAGCTCTGTCCTCTCAACCAGGAATACCTGCCAGTTATCATTTTGTGGGTTTGCAGAGTCCCTCTCCAGGAGGAAGGTTGGGTTGGGGGGCGTACAGTGCGGCTTGAACACCAGCATGAACTACCCCCTCCTGGCCAAACCGCTCCCAGCGGAACCTTCCAGACTTCTCGCCCCAGCATGTCTGCTCAGCCTGTGACGCTAGACTACCTAAAGAGCATGTGTCCTGTTGTCAGGGAAACGGATAAGCAGAATCAGATCCAGCGTGTATTTAAAAAAAAAAAAACAAACAAACCGCTGTTTCACCTAGCTGAGCTTAAATACGCCGGATCAAAGGAAACACTTTCGCCTTTGCTGCTGTCCAGTACGTCTGTTATTCTCTGAAGGTACCAGTTTTTGGGGGAACACGAACAAAAACCAAACCAGTGTTTTAATTTCTCTCCATCCGCCACTTTCCTGTTCCCCTGCCTGTTGATCTCCTCTGTATGTGTTCAGATTGGGACTCTTATTGATCCTCCAGTCGTGGACTTTAGGTTGCAGCCCTAGTTATAAGCTTTCACTCTTTTAAAAAAAAAAAAAAGAGAAGAGTGTTGCTTTCTTCAGTGTTTGAACAAAATTCGGTCTGAAGTAGCTTCTTTTCAAGATGCGGTACCCATTAGTCCAGGAACCCTGTCTTTCTGCCTTGTCTCATTCCGTTCTGCGCAGAGGTAATGTTTTGTTTGTTTAATCCGGGGAGTAACCAGGACAGGTGCCCCCATGTGTGTTTGTGTGGGTCATGGGCGTCAGAGAGCAATAATGTAGCTCCGGCTTGGACTGGGGGAGCTGGGGATCGCACGCTCAGGGCTGTCTAGCAGGCTGGACAGACGCATCTTCGATTTTATTGGAGACGAGTGACGAGCAGCTCTTTATTTAATACTTTTTATTTGTTGGACTTAATGTGAGGCAACACTGCCGTTTGCCTTTCAGATGCTCAGGTGTCCGACGACTGCTTTTGGCGGGGAAGCCCGCAGTGTCTGACGCTCCACCGAATGGTGACGTTCCTCTGGGCTCACATTGCACTATCGCCATCAGCTACAGTCTGAAGTTAAGGTTCAGAGCCTGCGCTTCATCGGGATAATTTCCGTTTCTCTTGTTTTTTTTTTTCCCCCGGTACCACCCCCCCCCAGCTTTCTGTTTATCGAGGAAGGGGTACTGCATCTTTCTCTTGACCTCTGTCATCATGTCTGTGTTCCTCTTCGCTCCCGTAAGCATCTGTAGTATCGAGGTCTCCGCAGCCGGTCAGAACGTAAGGAAAAGCATCAGGAGCTTGCAGATGTGAGGAGAAGGATTGTGAGTGCCAATATGGCTGAATCCATCACTCATATTTCCTACGAGTTTCTCGCCTCTGAAATCTTCTCAGACTTGTGGGTATGTGTTTTTTCACGGCAAGGATTTGTTGGTATGGACAAGGCCATAGAAAACAAACTTTGGTTCTGTGAGCTGCAGTATGTACACCCACAGTCCCCCTCTGTTTTATAGCACGGGTAAACCTGCGTGCTGATATTTGACCAACAGCCACAACTTGGTATCATGTGACTTGTAAGAAGGGCTGGCCGGCCGCTAAGTCCTCCCCCTACCTTCTTATCAACCCCTGCTGAGTGACTGATTTGGTGAGCTGAACAGTGGGCGGTGTCTTGTTAAGAATGATTGTTCTCTGAGTGTGACCTTCTGCTGTGGCAGTAGGCCATTTGAGGTGTTACCTGACCCCCTCCCCCCCCGCCACTGTTTACAAGGTTTCAAAGGATTTTTGTTCCAAACCAATCACTGGAAAATCATCAGATGGTGTTTGGAGTGAAGGACAATGTATTAGGGGTGGAAATGCTGTAACATCTTGTAAATTATGATTGATTTTAATGTGTTCGTTTAATTTAAGCTTTGTGTTTTTTTTTTTTTGTAGCTGGCCTACATGATCATAAATTAATTTAATGTTTTGATGTAAAACCTGTTTTATCGTAGATCAGGATGTTAATTTCTGGCAGCTTTTTCCCCGCAACCTGTCAGCAGTAAGACTCCATTCCTGAGTGGATGAGGCAGGCCTGTTGAGAGTGAAAGCAGCTGTTGGTGTCAATCTGACAGGGCCTGCAGATCAGCTGCAGCTAGACCTGGGTGTCTCTCACCCCAGTATGGGGCTCCCATCAGTGATTGCTCTACTAGAGCAACGTTATCGTCCACGCAAGCAGGTAATGCTTGCTGAGCTGGGGAATGAAAACGGTTGCTGATGACCCAAGCTGGCCACTCCCACTCAACCATTCTTAATTAAACTTAGACA
This sequence comes from Cyphomyrus plagiostoma, assembly GCA_019775915.2. Taxonomy (NCBI): domain Eukaryota; kingdom Metazoa; phylum Chordata; class Actinopteri; order Osteoglossiformes; family Mormyridae; genus Cyphomyrus; species Cyphomyrus plagiostoma. Next base: position 1,289,371 of record JABFEA020000106.1, on the reverse strand, counting down.
GCCTTCTGCTGTCTTGCTTCACTCTAAGATGATGCTCAGCTCTGCTCTTCAGGGGCACTGGATGATGTACAAGGTCTCCCTCAGTATGGCTCTTCACTAGCTAGTATTTTCCCACTGGAGAATGAATGGCAGCGAACAGATCTAGGCAGACATCACACCCCACCTGAGAATCATAAGATATGGGTGTGGGATGAAAGCCCATAGGATAGAAGGTAGAGCCTGGATTATTATGTTGTGAACTTTCAGGTTTTGGAGAGACCAGAGGTCCCATTGCCTTGAGTCCCCCCATGGACCTTCAGGGATTCTTCTCTTAAGTTCTGTCACACATCCCAGCAGCTGCTTTCACCCAATTCCTGTCAAAACGTGGGAACTGTCTTGAGGAACTGATGAAGCCACCCTGCCGGGAGGATTCTCCTGGCTGTCCCACCCGATCCGCTCCTCCTGTTACTCGTTGTATTCCCCCTTCTCTTACTCCCGATTGGCTTCCTGATGAACCAATCCTGATAATATCCTCTAGTAGCCAGTGTACAGTGCAATGGGGGAACTAGGAGGAATAAGAGAATCAGCAAACAACTGCATGGAATAAAAGCTGATGTACTGTACTGAAAATGACTGTTTCCTCCTCCTTTGCAGTTCTGAATCTTTGCACGCCGATCTAACGTCCTATTTCTGTATTCATGGATTTGCACAGAACAAGGTCACCTCGCCGCTGCAGCCAGCACAGAGCCCGCCTCTCCTGTTTGTCATCGAATGAAATAAAAGCTTGGGCTTCGACGCATCCAGTCATTGGACAGAAAAAGATGTAGGGACAGGGGCATTGAGGTCACTGCTTGCCCAGTTATTTAGGTCAGCTGTTATAGTACGGTGCTCCATGACAGTGTAGCCAATGACCTAAATCCACATCAGTGACGGGCCGGCAGGATATATGGTGGGAATCTTTTCCTGCCCATTTAATGAAGAACAATGTGCTCGAAACATCTGCCTCATTCAATTCATGTCCAAAGCTGGCCATTCTCAAAGCTTTGATCTATTTCAAATATATTTGCACGGTGTCGCAAGTTGCTCCATCAAGACAGGATGTGCTTTGTTCTTTCCTTTGTTTTCAGGCTGACTGTTTCTGGGATGGACCATCTACTGTTTTATTTTGACAAATGGGCAAGAGCTTCACCAAATCTGGTGGATGTAAAAATTGTCTGGGATTATTTGGGATGTGCAGGCCTGTGGGAAGATGTACTACAACTAGCAAAACAAACATGGCTGAGAGAGTGACAACCAGCCACACTAGACAGTGACACACTTAAATTTCAGTGAACAAAGTCCTGAACTTCTTATAAAACCATTTGAAAGAATTGGTGACTCTGGGAATCTGCATAACTTGCAGATACAGCAGCAGAGTCCCCCCTTCTCCAAATACTCAGCAGTAAGTGATAGGGGATTGATAACAGCCACCACACCCATGCAAAGTACTACTATTCATGTTTGATATTCTCTGCTTCTTGGCATAAGGAAGTTGTTTTTGTACATTCACAGAATTGCGTTCGCATTTGGGACCAAAACCACTGGACGCAAGTCAGTTTTGGCATGTCTCGATATTGTAGTTGGCCATCGCACATGCATTACTCACAATCGGGGGGGGGGGGGTCCACCCACGTGATAAGGTCCATAGGGTTATATTGACTGGTTTTGATTATGGGGGGGGTGAGTTACTCCCTCATAATTTATTTTACGCCCATGCTCACAATACATCATGCATACTGTAGTACAAGTTGGATATGGACAGTGGGTCATTATACGACGGAGGGCGCTGCTCATTCTGCACCTGTTACACTAAGCGATGTACTCGCTAACGTCCTGCTACGTCCGCTTTCAGGCGTCTCACCACCAGCGTATATTATTTACTACAGATCCTGGACGTGACTCGGATCACGCATAACTCGACGTAAGTCTACATAAATTAATGCACAAACGAGTATGATATTAAATAATCATCAAAACATCACAATATCTTGCGTGTGCGCTTTGGGGGTTTAACGTGATATTGACTCGTTGCAAGAGGTGCTGGGGCTCAGACAGCGCCGTCCGGGAGCGGCGTGGAAGCGGAACTCGCCGCGGGATGAGCGACGTGCTTGAACTGGGATTCGCTGCTGCTTATTAACACCGGAGGCGGGGCGTCCGCTGTCAATATCGAAGGGAAGCTTGGCGACGTCGGGCCGTCCATAGGACCAGGAAGCCGTCAGCATTGTGGCTGAAGTCTTCTTCGGGGTAAACACGCTGCAATTTCTGAACTTCTTAGCTTTTTTTTATTTTTTAAAAAACATACCCGCTCGGTCAGTTTGTCTGCTGCCACCATGAAGCATTGTGAATTGGAGAAGCGCCAGAGGACCGGGACAGGCAAAGCCATCGCCGTGTTGACCAGCGGAGGAGATGCACAAGGTACTCGCCAAACTTTGCGCTGAATAAGCAGCTTAAGCGGGCTGCAGCGTTTCGCGATGGTCGGTGGCTCCCAGTCTCTCGAATGAAGGCTGTGAGAGGAGCGATAGCGTCGGGATCTTTGAGTCCCCGATTCACGGAATTCTCTGACACATGCACCGTTTCTTTAGTAAAAAAGAAAACCAAAAGTCCAACCCAACAAATATGTCCAGATATGTCCAAGGTACAGCAACCTTTAACTTTTTATTCTCCAGAGAGCACGTGTGCAGCCCGTTCAATGTAGTGGCGTCCTGGGCGCAGCTCTTGCTTGGGGGGTAGGTGATTGTATCAGAGTAATTGTACTAAAACTGCGGACGTTATAACAAGTGCGTTTGATTTCGAAAAATGTTGTAATAAGGTTTTACTATACATGGACTTTGATATTTAAAAAGAAATGGGCTTTTTGGTTATAAAAAGTCCATGAAATTCATTTATATTTAAAAGCTAGAATTTATCCTAGGATCTCTCATCAAAATGAGTGACCTTGAGCTTTGATATTTAAAATTTATGATTACATATATTTTTCCGGTTTATCGTAATGCAGTTCTCTGCACTAAGTAATTATACGCCCTGGTTATAACAGGCTGTCAGAAAACAGAGCCAGTAAGCAATAAAAAGCGTTAACAAGATAGCGTATTAAATGGCGTAATATTATAACGATAACAAGAGGGTCGCCAACTTTGGTCAGCTGGCTGGAGTGAGATTTTCACTTCGAGACAAGTCTGCACACTCGTGCACACCTGTTTACATGTATGTAATAGTTTTATTTCCCGAGTTTGCAAAGTGATGTTTGGTAATTTTAGGATGGAATAATACGATTTAATTTGCCATAGAATTCTTGCCTAAGGGTGAGTGTCACGCCAAATGCAGGCAGCCTTGTATAAAGGGAGTGATTTTAAATAAAACCAGTGTCCAGCACATAAACATCAAATGTTAAGTATCTTGGAAAAACTGACATTTACGTTAGGGATCCATTATTACTCGGATTACATCATGCTGAGCAGCTGAAACCCTTTGTAGGAGTTGGGTGAGAACCAGTGTGCAGTCAGGGATTCTGAGCAGTTCTGTTATATTTTTGTTCTGCCATCATAGGCATGAATGCAGCAGTTCGAGCAGTGACTCGGACGGGCATATATGTTGGAGCCAAGGTGTACCTTATCTATGAGGTATGTTTATTTTCCTGAACTCCTCAAAGTGCTCTACTTGCCCATTACCATGTAAGATTGAAAAATGAAAATGGTTACACAGTGGTCCATAAAACGCTTGAATTTGTGTAACACCCTTATGCCGTGAAGGCAAGTCCGTGTCATTTATAAGTTTCCACATGTCCGATGCCAATGCTGATCGAAATCGACTTCTCCGTCCCCAGGGCTATCAAGGACTGGTTGACGGGGGTGACCACATCAAACTATCCAACTGGCAAAGTGTGTCCGACATCATCCAACTGGTGAGGATATCTGAAGCCTCCACCACCCCTCCCTGCTTCAAGGGCAAACACAGCGACAATCATGGCAGCTGATAATATTTAGGCGTTTTGATAGCGACGTGCTCCGAGGACACGGGCTGCTGGTGTGCATGGTGAGACGTGGGCTTTGCTGCCGTCCCCAGTGCAGACCTGACCACCGTTCCACACTCAGCACTAATCCCTCTTCATCCGTTTTATATGTGAGGATTAAGGCATCGCATCTGGGCCTGTAAGGGCACCATAAGGAATGATCGGTCTTATATATGTGGCTGTTGGTATCGGTTGGATGATAAAGCGTTTAGAGTTGGAAATCACTTTTCCTTTGTGTGTGGGGGGGTAGGAATATAGAACAAAATTGTTTAAGAACATAACTATACAAACGAGAGGAGGCCATTCGCCCCATCAAGCTCGCTTGGGGAGAGCTTAACTAATAGCTCAGAGTTGTTAAAATCTTATCTAGCTCTGATTTAAAGGA
>JABFEA020000106.1:1266856-1279633 GCA_019775915.2 Cyphomyrus plagiostoma | reverse complement strand
GAGGGGGTGCTGCAGCTGGTGGAAGCTCGAGGTCGCTACGACGAGCTCTGCATCGTCATGTGTGTCGTCCCTGCCACCATCAGCAACAACGTGCCTGGCACGGACTTCAGCCTGGGCTCCGACACTGCCGTCAATGCGGCCATGGAGGTGAGGGGGTGGCTCCGTGCCGGAGCACACTGAATGCTTCACGTGGGTCTGCCAGCCTGTGCCCGCACCTCAGCGAGCCTCAGCAGGCGGCTGGCGTGACTGGATTAGCAGTGTCAGGATGACGCATTTTCCTTGTGTCGCACTGCTTTGCACACTAATGGATTCCTTTCCCCCCCCCCACAACCACTAATGACTGAAAAGACCAGAAATGGCGAGTACACGTTGAGCAGAATTAGGGCTGCATAATATCACATCGCAATATATTCAGACTTTTCAGTTACCTGGATTAGGTTAAGCTAGACGACATGATTGTCCAATAAGACTGCTCCTTACGTACACCCCCCTCCCAGGGCTTTAGATGAACACAAATATTTGGACATAAATACAGGCTTTTCTGTATATGAACATTTACTTGCGGTCACAATTTGGTAATTAGTAGTGCACCTAAGATATTAATGAGAGGCTAATGGCGACACCCAGATCCTTGTTAAATTTGGTTAGCAGAGCAGGCCACATGCCATGTTTTGGTACATCACGGAATGATAAATACTGAAGTGAGAATCTTTTGAATGGGGAGATATTGTGGATAAACAAGGTAACAAAAGATGTCTGGTGTGGCTGTAATGCAAGTAAACATCCGTTTGGTACTGAAAAGCTGACGCTTGGACAAATGTTCATGCCTATTATCTGAAGCCTTGGTCATTATGGTGCAGGCAGCATATCTCTATTTGATATCATTTAGCCCTAACCCTAACCCTTCTGGAATATTCCACAGAGCTGTGACAAAATCAAGCAATCGGCTTCGGGCACGAAGAGGCGGGTGTTCGTGGTGGAGACCATGGGCGGATTCTGTGGCTACCTGGCCACTGTCACTGGGATCGCTGTGGGCGCCGACGCTGCGTACATCTTTGAGGAGCCCTTCAACATCCACGACCTGGAGGTGCGGCTGGGCGTTGCCGAGAGTCACGTGACTGAAGTGGCACCGGTGCCGGCACACGCCCAATCTGCCGGCGTGTCTGGTAACCAAATTCTTCCTCTGACAGGCCAACGTGGAGCATCTCAGGGAGAAAATGAAGACTGACATTCAGCGGGGTTTGGTGCTCAGGTGAGCTGCCGACCGATTCAGCTCATCTGAAGGAGGGGGGGGGCTGCATGCGAGTGTCACATTTAGTGGGTTTCTGCTCTCTGCAGGTAGCTGCATGTTCTTAGGAGCTGCCAAAATCTCTCGGTCTGGCCGTCGACCTTGGCAGACTAATGATGCTGAACTACATGCAGATGTCACTGAATCTCTGAGCACAGAGCTGCCGTACAGCTGGACGCTTAAACCTTAATGTCCAGCCGTGCCTGACAGCTCACTTGACCAGGGGTGGGCAGTCTTGTCCGCAAAGGGCCGGTGTGTGTGCGGGTTTTCACCGCAACTCCCTAATTAGATTACTAATTAGAGGACTGATTGGCTGAAGTGTCCTCACACCTGGGTTTGAACAGCTGACCTACAGGTTATCCCAAAAACCTGCATACACACTGGCCCTTTGTGGGTAAGATTGGTCACCCCTGCACTTAACACACAAGAGATGTCTAATGGCATAGTACTATATCACCACATTTTGTAGAAGGTTTTGTCTATCTGGTCTCTATAGTGAAGTGATTCTTGCTTTTTGCCATCAGGAATGAAAAGTCCAATCCACAATACACCACTGAATTCTTACACAATCTCTACTCTGCTGAGGGAAAAGGCATCTTTGACTGCAGGGTGAATGTGCTCGGACATCTGCAGCAGGTATAGGGGGCGTCAGTGAGTGGCCAGTTTGGTTGTGGTGCTGTGTATTATAGGCGAGGCCCCTGTCAGATAAGGAGAGGTTGTTGCATATACCCTAGCGTTAACATGGGACTGCTGGTGCGATTTGTAGAAGCTTCCAGCAGGCATTGTTAATAAGTAGAACATGACCTCACTACCACTGTACTTGTGACCTTTGCCTTCAAGGGAGGGGCCCCCACGCCATTTGACAGAAACTATGGCACCAAGCTAGGTGTGAAGGCCGTGCTGTGGATAACTGAGATGATGGAGAAGAAACACAGGCAGGGTAGGTGGAAACGAGCTATTTTCCATAACTCTAAGGGCCTTCAGTAATGACAAGGCTAAAGGGCGCCGTCTCTCTCCAGGAAGCGTGTTTGCCAACTCGCCGGACACAGCCTGCGTGGTCGGGATGACCAAGAAAGTGCTGACCTTCAGCCCAGTGACAGACCTCAAGGAACACACAGACTTTGAGTGAGGACTAGACTAAAACATCCATCTCATGACCACCCTCCCTAAAGCTTAGTTCATAACTTCACATCCCCGCCTATCATTAATGGTCCACACGTTATCGGGAGTGCAGTCTCTTCTGTACATACATTTATCTGTGTGTACAGATGGTTGCTGTTGGTCCATGTGTACTGCAAAGATATTCCACCAGACTGGTAGAGGGCAGAAATCATTATCTTGGTCTGCATGAATTCTCTTTTTTGGCCAGTTTATGGGTGACCCCCCCAACCCCATTCTATGAATCTGTGTGCTGGGACACATCTTTGTGCTCCTTCGATGTTAAGTAATATAGAGGCAGGTACCACTGCAGCTCCTCACACAACTGCTCATCAAAACCATCCACAACTATAACTACTCCTCTTCTGTTCTTCCTTGATTGACCTGTTCTCAGTGCTGCCACCTACTGGAAATAACCTGCTCAATTTCCTTGCACATGTGCAGTCAGCTCTCACTGACTCCCAAAAAGTCCACTAGACCCAAAATCTAGGCAGCACACACACAAGCCACAGGGACACCCCGATGCCACAGGGACACCCCGATGACGAAATTTACGTCACTTGTCCTTGTGTACGGACGGTGACGGCACACGAGTGAGGCATGAACTGGGCTTAATGCTATAATGCAATATGACAGAAATGTATATTATAGTGGTGGAGTCGGCCCTGTGCATGCGGGGGGTTACATGGTCCCCCTATAATGCAGTTAGGCGGACAGGTGTCTCCAGTCACTCACATGTTTGTGTAGTGGTCTGTGCACTAAGGTAGACTGGCACCTTCTCCAGGATGTATTCCCAGCCCATGCACTATACTGCCTGGGATTAATTCCAGGCCCCCCTCCCACAATCCTGTACTGCAGTGATTTTTGGGCTACGAATGGACGACAGGTCTTATTTTTAAGGGCTCGTTCGGTTTTACGGTTACACACGAAAGCACCCTTTCACATACGAGAGTCAGCATGTCTGGTCCCGTAACTGCTGCACCCCTGCATGCCCCCACAGGCACAGGATGCCCAAGGAGCAGTGGTGGCTGAACCTGCGTCTGATGCTGAAGATGCTGGCCAAGTACCAGACCAGTTTCAAAGAGTATGTCATCGGGGAGGTCGAGCACGTGACCCGCCGCTCCCTCAGCATAGAGACGGGGTTCTGAGGACTGAGCCTCAGCTGTCGGCAGCCGCCTACTGCCCTAGCAGAACCACTGCTTCTCCAAACCACTCCCTGTCAAACCAGTACAATATCAGCCCTCTACCCATGTTGATTGTGCCTAAACATGATAAACTTCACATAGGCTTAGCCTCAAAGCATTCCTATCCTGATTCCCCTGTCTTTAATTAACCAATTTTGCACAGAATTAAGGTGTTTCCTTCATAGCATGTACAAAGTGTATTATTTTCTATCTAAAACACTAACAAATTACCTCTAGAAAACCTCACGCACAGGAATATTTACTTAAAAGGGTGAAGCTTCACATACTGTTAGTCTCTTTATGGTATTTTTCCCTAAAAAATAATGACTGAGCCAGTTTGGACTAATGAAATGTGAATTGCTTCTCATTGTCGTGTGACACTGTATTTTGTCTGATTGTCTAACTGAAATTCATATAGTGAATGTTTATTTTTTAGGGTTTTAAGGGACAAAAATCTCAAGTAGAATATAGTCATAAAATATTGGAAATATTATTAAATGTTATGAAAGGAACAATGTAATATTTGCATACAATCAGTCAAATCAATTCAGTCAAAATCACTGTAATACATTAATAAAGATGTGTACAAGTTAAGAAAAAAATTTATGGTAAGTTACATCTTTAGTAACTATATCTTAATTTTCTTTATAAGCCATGGACCATGTTGCTTTTTCATTTCCGCTATTCTTACGTGGTCCTTCCTGGAAGGGGTCTTGCATTTCGATGTTCTTTTCTTAGTGTTATCTTGATGAGAATGTCATCAAAACATAGAAATACATTCTTAGTTAAAGCAGAGTTAAACCTGTGTTAGGTTGCAATAATGTAGGGTAAATAAACGAATCAAAACTGATCCGTGGAGTACTTCTCACTGGCCTATGTAGTAGTGTGTAATTTGCATGTAAAGTGTATAGTTATGTGCTGTGGTGTGCGTTATCAAGACTAGCGCTTTTATTGCCGGTGTCGGTTTTTAAGTGTTGCAATCGTTTAAATTGAAATGCTTTACCATGCCATATTGAGAAATCCTAATAAATGCAATCTGGGTAAAAGGGAAATTTCTGAAATGAAACGCTAAGAAGTTGTCCTCCACCGTCCCACAATGCCTCTGTAAAGTCAGTCCAAACTGCGCATACCGCCACCTGCTGGTCGAACAAGCGCTCTTTAAGTCATGTACTGATTCTTACAAAAATGATTATACGGTTATTTGTATACAATTTTCTTAACTGTACACATTTTTGTACGAACATGAAAATGTCAATGGCTTTGTGAGCATTACCACTATAACAAGACTGGATTTGGATTTGAATTTTTCCAGCAGAATAACCAATCTCGCACTATATATAGATTTTACTGATATCTTTTCAGTTTATAATTTAATACCACAAGGGCATGACTTTGGTTTGAACATGGGGGGGAGGGGGGATAGGGTTGAGCTCCCCACCCATTCATCATGACAATATGAGAAGTGGTACTGGCCTGATTCTTGGTGGTTACAACACCCCCACTCCCCCCCCCTACTTTCAGTCAGTTATGACAAGTGAACAGAACAGTATTAAAAAAGCAAAGAAGTCAAGCCACTCCAATATCAAAAACTTTCGCCACAACAACAGTATATACAAACGGATTTAGTGGCCGGCTGGTGTCTAGCTCAACGGACTACGGATCTGTCTGATCCGCCGATCTCCGTTCCACCGAGGTGTCCCTTTAACCCCCCCCCCCCTTCTACATTCTCTCGCTAGCTGCTTGAGTCACGTGACGCGCCGCCTTCTATCCAGCGGTATCAACATGGCAGCGTGCAGTGTGTTTAAACCAGGACTGTTCAGTAACAAAGTTGCGATAGTCACAGGAGGCGGGACAGGCATCGGCAAGGCGATCACTTCGGAGTTATTGCATTTAGGTAAGCATGTACGCACGGGGGGGAGTGCTGCTAATTTGTTTTTAGTTGCCTGCATTTACATTACTGAACTGAAGTCTTACCTGTTTTGTGTGACAAGGGTCAGTGACAGAGAACACGACCTTTAATCCAGAAACGCCTGCCTTCACATGTCTTAATCATAAACTCCAGCTGCACAAAACAGTATACAAAACTAGACCCTTTCGGTTGCTTGTATTACAAAAGGGTCCCGATCTCTACTGCTAATTGCGGAAGAAGTAAGACAAAACCCTAACTGTCGTCTCTAAATTGTTCACGCCGTGTGATTAAATGTGCACGAATGGATGCGCTTGTGCTCCGTGGTGTATTGCCATTCCATCTGTCTTGTTCCCCTACCCTGTGTCATGTGCTTCCTGGGATAGGTTACGATCCAGAATTTCCAAAATAAGCTGATGTGAGATGGATACATAAAACATTCATATGATACTAGTTTACTTACCAGTTTGAACTATGTAGGTTTCAATCGTAATTATTCGACAGCTTTTTGAAATGTCACTCAGGTTCACTTAGGTTGCCGGTCTTCATTTCCAGGATGCAGTGTGGTTATTTCTTCTAGGAAGCTGGAGCGTTTACAGATGGCTGCCGAAGAGCTGACAGGGAGAATCCCACCAGACAGTCTAGCGAAAGTGACAGCTATGCAGTGTAATATCCGTAACGAAGATGAGGTGAATATTGTCTTTGGTCATTCGCCGGGGGGTAGTCTTCACATTATCTTCCTGACGTGTGCTGCCCCTTTCAGGTGAAGAATTTAGTTGCATCCACTTTGAAACTTCATGGCAAAATTGACTTCTTGATCAACAATGGAGGAGGGCAATTCTCTAGTCCAGTAGAATACATGAATGCCAAGGGCTGGAAGGCTGTCATCGACACCAACCTGACGGGAACTTTCTACTGCTGTCAGGAAGGTCAGCGCGTGAATTTTTGTCATTTCTACTTTTTATGGACAATTGCCAACATCTAGTTGTGGGTTTTCCTATGGCTATTTTTCGAATTCCAGACTAGTCTTCCTTTACATTAAACGATTTCTTTACACTATTTACAGCTACAATATTTAGTTTATAGCGTACTATAAAGGGTTAGATAAAACTCAGCTTACGTCCCTTTTTAGTTAAAGTTAATCGGCTTTCACGATATTTCCCGATACAGGCCCGGTTGTGAAATCGCGAGACACTTGTTTTCCCGACTAAACTAAATCTCGCACCCCTCCGAGGCTAGAAAAAGCGCGGCGATTTTGTAGGTTTTAATTGTTTCCAAATGCAGAATATTAAATGCAGGCAAACTAAGTAAGACTGACATGGAAATAATACAATATATACACGAACTAAATTAAACAATTTAAAATTTTTTAAATGTTTATAAAACTAAACCATTGGCTAAATATGCCATCTACACTATTTATGGTTTCTAAGACGACCTTGGATTGGAAAATAACTGCTTGATCTGAAACTATTTCATGTTGAGCAAGCTGTTATACAAATAGTTCAGAAGAAATATGTCTTGAAGAAGAATGATGCTTGCAGAGCTGTATTGGATCTCCATATTCCCTTATTTCTGCAGTATATAAGGCCTGGATGAAGCAGCATGGTGGAGCAATTGTCAACATCATTGCTGACATGTGGAAGGGTTTCCCTGGGATGGCGTAAGTTTCTAATGGAAAACAGTACTGACCAGACCCAAAACTTGACTTTGCCTTTGATATTGACCTCTGCCGTATCTATGATTTTGGACTCTAGACACACAGGAGCAGCGAGAGCGGCTGTGGACAATTTGACCAAGAGCCTGGCCATCGAGTGGGCACCCAGTGGCGTGCGGGTGAACTCTATAGCCCCGGTGAGTGGGTGAGGTTTGTGCCGCCGCCTTGGCGTGGTGAAGATTGCATGTTGCACTGCTGGGAGAAACAAGAGGCAGGTTTCCCCAATAGACACAAAGGTTTCCTCAGTGTCGACTTTTCATTACGTTGCAGGAAGACGGCAGCCGAAAGAAAAAGGTTATTTAGCTCAAATCTGTATTTCTCTCAGGGAACGATCATTTCTAAAACCGCAATGGCTAACTACAAAGAAGCTGGTCCGACTTTGTTTAAGATGTCTGTAGCCTTCAGTCCAGCCAAGAGAGTAGGAGTTCCGGAAGAGGTGAGTTCCAAGTAGTAACATCCAGTTATTGTCATGTGTGGAACTATATTTGTTTTGTACAATACATTTAATATTCAATACATTTGCTTAAGGCACATGATGGTGAAAGTCTTGTAACTACTTTATGGCACGCAACGCGAGCTGTTTGTCGCCTGGATAGTACTGGAATACCACTGGCTCCGCACTGCATTTTTGACCCCTCCGACCTCTCGTGCTCCTCAATAGATCTCCCCAGCTGTGTGCTTCCTGCTTTCACCGGCGGCTTCCTACATCACCGGGGCAACACTGAGGGTGGACGCTGGACAGAGCCTCTACCACTCTATGTGGAACATTCCAGGTAAGCAGAGCCCAGGCCCGGGGTTGTACTGCTGGAACGTTCTGCAGTACATACAGCTAACATTTCCCTAAACCCCCTCAGGAGGTTAATGATGCATAAACAATTAATTAATATGTAATTTAGAACGACAGCAATGTTACGGATGGGTATAATAATGATTCATACAGTTAGAGAATTATCAAAGCCATTGTGGTGATCACCTATCAGAAAATATAAAGAATGGAATCAACCAGCATTTGAAGGCATTGTTAAATATGACTGCATCTCTGTATGAGTCCAGCTTCTGTACCCACTCATTACTCACTGGCACGGGATCTCAGGCTCCCAGGGGCTGAAAGGTTTGTTTTGTGCTTCAGATCACAATGCCTGGCCTGATGCACCAGAGGGGGAAAATGCAGAAACCCTGAGGGAGATTATGAGCGAGAAATCCAAGCTGTGAGCTCTGGATCTGAAGTGCCTCACCTCAGAAAGGACAGACCTACTGCCATAAACTCATACAGTAATCTTGAACTGATTTACCATAAATTCATCTGACCGTTGTGCTTCTGGTGTTACTATGGGTCTGTAGAACCACACAGGGCACAAGGCTGGAGATACTCACCTACAACAGGTAGTTTACGGAAGATGATCCGGATAAAAGGAAGCTGGGAATACCAAGAGAAATTTTGGGAAGATCGTACTCCACACGCCACAATTGAACCCACAACCTCAGAGTCATGAGTCTACTGTGCTAACCAATAAGTTCCACTATTAATGCATTCTTTAATTTGGTCTGTTTTCAACATAAATAAAGAGAATTACCTGAAAACGTACTTCATGTGTGCTGTGCCTTGTTTTTGCAAGGGAAGTTCATTCTGCAAAAGGAGGATTGTAAATCGTTCTGAGGATCTTTTTCAATCAAATGTACTGTGCCTTGAATTCTAGCATGTTGACATTATCTGTGGTGTCTGGTGTAATTTTTCATGACATACCGAGTACCGAAGGGGACGGTGTATGAACGGGATTTATAAATATCTGCTCCCTAAATACGTGCTTTTGTGCTTATCTCCGGGCAGACAGATCCCCCAGCCTCGATGTGGATCGCATAGCCCTGTAACAGAAGGCCATTATCCTCATCCGATTGGGTAGCAGAGGCTGGAGACCGGAGGGCGGGGTGATCCCTACCTAAGGATCCGGCTGAGGAGCACTGTAGTACGGCGAGCCGGAGCTGCACGTCTGAGCGCTTCCTGGAAAGGAGGCGTCTGACGCTTCTCGTTAACGGAGTCTTAAGTCAAATAAAAATGCACTATAAAGCCACCAAATGGGTTCACCATGTCTGCTGTTTGCCCGGTGTTTTCAAGGTAAGAGTGCTCCATGCAGTCATTGTGCATTAATTTCCATTCGCGTAGACAAAAGGACGCGAATTGGGTGTGATTTAAAGGGGCGCAGTCAGCTGGTTCAGAATCGGCTCCCCTTGTTTCATCAAACGTCAGTCCATTAGTGACACTGCTAGGGCTGTTTCTTTATTCATGTGAGGTTTTATTTTGGATAGATCCATTATAGTTATAAACACTTTCGTCCTAAAATTCTCAGCTTTGGGACATGATCGAAGACTGCACATTACGATTTTTCCCGTTTTTTAATGTTGATGGCAGAAACGTGTTTTGTGTAATATTTGGCGTGAAGGGTCTTTTCGCCATGCCACGGCATGTTCTCGTATGTGCCTGCAGAGGATGCGGTAATAGAAAATAAAAACTAAACGCTTTTTCCCGGCTCTCTATTTTTGATTAAGAATAAACTGTGGGACCGTTGTGCTTCTTAGAAAAGATGGATGTTTCGCACAAGACGACAGTTAATCCTGAATGTGTATTTTGGTGGTGTTAATTGTATTTGGTGGGGCTGTTCCTTGTGTCTTTATGTGCTGATTGGAGTGACAATCAAAACGCGGAGCTGCGACTGACAAGCCGGAGGCATGAGCGACGCCGCCCTGATTCTTGCAGTTCCACGTCCTTGCCTTTCCTCACACTGAGCAACCCTTTAACTTAGAATTTAAAGCTTTGTACAGCAGTGTATTATCATCATTTTTTTTCTGGTGAGCCTTTTACCCATTTAAACCTTTGTGGGTTATAGGTGTAAGTGTGTGTTCATAAACGTTTTTCCACAATCGAATATTATAACAAAAGCAGTTTGGATACCAGTGGCCTAATGTATTTGAGTTCCTGTTCATTGTTCATGTTGCAAGATACGGGCGGAGTTTTATACTCGGATGTCGTGCATCTGCATGGTTTTTCACCAGGATGCTAACCTGTGACCTAGAGGTCTTTGGTTCGAATCCCAGGAAGGACATCATAGTGTAATATTGAACACAGTACTAAACCACTATAGTAAAGCACATCCTGCTGCACCACAACCCCGAAGCTAACTATAATATCAGCCAAAAAACACTAATAATAATTTTTATCCCCCCCCCCTTGTTCAAGCAGGATGAGGACTGCCAGTGAGTTCCCCACCCAAAGCCAGCACTAGCTAGTAGCCCTGACCCAGCGGAGCCGAAGCTGATCCGAGGTGAAATGGCTGAGCCTAACCTCAGCGTCGAGCCGGTGGAGCCTGCAGATCCAGACAGCTCACAGACAGACTCGCTGTCGAGGTCCGAGGCTGCGGCCTGCCCGGCGGAGGAGGACACGGGGACTGCCACGCGGAGGAAGAGGAGGAAGAAGGAGCCCCGGCCTGAGTCCATAATCGTGTACCGCTCCGAGGTGGAGAGGGTCCCCACAGAGGAGCAGGGTGGGGAGGAAGGGGCGGAGAAGAGCTCTGAGGAGGGCGCCAAATTCCTCACCACATCCAGTGAGGAAGGTGAGCTGTCCGCAGCCATGCCTGATTTTTCTGTTGGCTGCACTCGGCATGGCCCAAACTCCCATTAACAATTAGTTCGCCTTGCGTTGACTCTGTCTCCAGTGAAAACCTAATTAAAGCAGCTGCAAGACTCATTACAGGGAACGTCTTGCTTTTTGAAGAAGGTGACAGAAATGGTCCTCGTTCCCCTAACCACTACCATAGAGTTCAGTCCTACAGGTTTTTTTTTTTGGGTGAAAACCTGTAAATGGCTGGGCCTGCAGTAGAACCTCCAGCTATAAACGGGAGGTGTTACTTAAGACCTAGAGATGGATGCCTGTGCTCACAGACAGACTGCCTGCAATGTTTAAGATGTTGTTATCCATCCAGTCATTCATACATTCTCCTTAAATGGTCATCCAGTGCAGGATCGCAGTGAGCCTGGAGCCTGCCCAGGAAGGACAGGGGACACCCTGGAAGGGGTAGCAGTCTGTCACAGGAAATACACTCACAGTCACCATAATCCATAATCCGGAAAGGCACATTGGTCAGCAGTGGGAGGAAGACACTTACCTTCCAGTACAAAGCCATTGTGCCACCTAGTATTATTACTATCATAATGATTATTATGATCATTAAGTCGTAGTAGTAGTTACTCAGCCATTAGTGTACCAAGAGTAACTTAGTTTTGTTTTAGATCTTGATTTTATGGTATGAAATTGAAACATTAGCATAATGACTTTGGTTTCTTTGCCGTTATATTATCTGATAGCTACAGTATATTTGTGCATGTATGTGCGTAGATGGATGTTTCACATACCACTTACGTACATGAAGAAGCCTCCTGTCTCCCTTCTCCCAAGGTGGCTGGAGCGTGCCCCCCGACAGCCGCTACGTCACCCTGACCGGCACCATCACGCGGGGGAAGAAGAAAGGTCAGATGGTGGACATCCACGTGACGTTGACGGAGAAGGAGCTCCGCGAGCTGGCTAAGTCCAAAGAGCGCCTGGATGCTGAATGCGAGGGAGCAGGAGAGGCCAAGCCCTCCTGCAGCCTGGGGCCCGGCCAGGGGCCCCACGTGTTGCTCTGGAGCTTGTCCTGCGCCCCTGTAGTCTTCCTCCTCTCCTTCGTCACCTCTTTCTACTACGGCACACTCACCTGGTACAACGTCTTCCTGGTATACAACGAGGAACGGACTTTCTGCCACAAGATCACTGTGTGCCCGTTCCTCATCATCTTCTACCCCGTGCTGATCATGGCCGTCTCCGTGTCCCTGGGGCTTTACTCCGCCGTGGTGCAGGTGTCCTGGGCCTTTGGCCGCTGGTGGCTGGCCGTGCGCGACCTGGAGAAGGGCTTCTGCGGTTGGGCGTGTGGGAAGCTGGGGCTGGAGGACTGCTCCCCTTACAGTGTCGTGGAGCTTCTGGACTCCGACACTCTGTCCGGGAGCGTTCAGGGTAAACCCACCGGGGAGAACCTGCAGACCACCTCTGTGTGACCACCGACCTGGACGCCTGGCTGGAAATTAACTTTTCTTGTCCCAAGAGTTTTTCTTTTTCTACACTGTTCTCTGTGTCACCCCCCTGCTGGTCCATTCGGTCTGGGGGGGAAAAAAAAGAAAACTTTCCGCTATTCAGAACCTGAACTGCCGTCCGAACTCTAAGGGGGAACAGATCTTAAATATCTCCTCAAACTGCCTTCTCCATCTCTTGGTATGGGTTCGTTCTCCTCTGTTCCCGATGGCAGCCATCACTGTTAGGTGAGTCTGCCCTTCAGAATTTGAAAAAGGTACTTTTTTGTAACATCTAACCTAACAATCTCCTATGGAAATTAAGATAATGGTTTAATCATGATTTTCTTAGGCCCGGGGGGGGGGGCGGCCGGGGGGGGGGGGGGGGGGGGGGGGGGGGGGGGGGGGGGGGGGGGGGGGGGGGGGGGGGGGG
>JABFEA020000106.1:1243776-1266756 GCA_019775915.2 Cyphomyrus plagiostoma | reverse complement strand
AATTTTAAAAAGGTACTTTTTTTTAACATCAAACCTAAAAAACTCCGATGGAAATAAACTAAATTGTTTAATCATGATTTTATTTGACCCCCCCCCCCCCCCCCCCCGGACTTTCTGCTGTAAAGGTGCTCGTGGATGCAGTCTCTCCTAGCTGTTAGCCCCCATTGTTTTATTTAAGATATTCATTTACCTTATTTCACTAGCTGGCTGCTGAAGGAGGGTTCTGGTTCTAGGCAGGGACCCTAGTATAGCTTGGCCAGAACTCCCTCTCTCTCTGCCCTGTCCATGCAAATTGAAACCCGTTTTTGAGGTCCAGACAATGTGCACATTCATTGGAAGTGACTGTCAGGCTGAGAGCAGAGGTCCACTTCTTCCGAGAGAGGAAACGGCACTGAATACGTCACCCTCTCTGTATCTGCATAGATCTTTTTTTGTTTTCATTCATAAAAGCACCTTTTTTACAGCGGGGGTGGACCAAGGCAATTAATCTGCCTAGTGACCCTAAATCTTCTGATACTCGTGTGTGTACATTTTTTTTTGTTGCTGTTGTTTCTAAATAAATTTACACCAAGTGAGAAGACTATAATGTAATGATCAATCTGTTTATGAAGGTCAATCATGTTTAATTTACCATTATGCTCCATGCATCATGAATCTGTTTTTATTTGTGTATCTCTTATTTCACCAATTCGTTCACTTATTTATTATGTATGTACAGCCATGTATAGCATTGTTCCATTTATGTTTCCCTTTTGATTCTGTTGTTATATTGAATGTGATAAATGGTGGCTTTTCACACTGCTGCACTGTGACCCGCATCCTGATGGCTAGCTGGTGCAAACCATTACACCGACTGCCACATGTTAACTGAAAGTGTAAGTCACGTAATTGTGTGAATGAAATCCACTCTCTTCTGCTTGTGGCTGGGCGGACAACACCTGACAACTGTCATTTCCTATTTGTTTGTTTTATTTTTAAGCAAAGCCCACCAGCCAATCAGATGTGCAGATTTGCTTAACTGTTACAGAGGATGGATACATGAAACACCAAGCACAAGGATGTTAAAGGATTTTAACTCATTAAAACAATTTAATGTTTCAGTTAATATTACATTTGACTGGATTTTCTTTTATATTGATTTGGCTGTATTTCGTGAAACGCATGCCTGCAGAATCATAGTGATTAGCAGCAATGGACCAGCATGCATTTGTGTTTACCCATAATGCACAGTGTCCAGCAGCTTTTGTAACCTGCCCAGTTGATGCATCGACACACATCTTTGATTTGGGAATGACTGTGTTGGTTATTCTTTGCTGGGAACTTACTGAGTCATATATTTTTTTATTAGTCATAACTTTAGGTTTGGTCTGGGTTTCAATTTTTTTTAGAGGACTTTAAACTCTTATTATTACCCAGAATGCAACATCTGCAGTTGGTGCTGGATTCTACTTAAGTGTGATGTGATTCTATGTTTTCTGTCTACACACAGTATTTACAACCACATCAGCACAGTAACTTTGAAATTTGTTCAAAATTTTGGTCTAATGTAGCTTTGTTTAACATTACCATTAACAAGAATTGGGTAGGCCTGCCTAGTTACACCAAACCTAGCCTTTCTCTCTTCTGGAACATTCTATGGCACACTGTGGTAGTCTCTCAGCTTCGTGTGGACCTGTCCATGCACATGAGATGGCGAGCATTAAGCCGTCTGTGAAGGTGTGGAGTCCCCGTATCTGCTTGTATCCGAACATTTTCCTTGGTTTCTGCTGTTTTTGAAATGTTTTCTTTTCTCAGCTAATATTATCTTTGACTTTTTTTCTTGCATCACTGATCCTGACTGTGGTCGCCTGGTGCCATATTCCTTCGTTGTCAAAATGACATTTAGAAGGTCTAGGAATCCTAATATTTGATGCATTGTCCTTTAATTTAACACTCTCTCCTGAGCCAACCCTGGGGATATAGAAGTGTGCGGTGGTTGTTTTTCCACGATTTTCCTAATCTCTTCAAGTATCGGCGACTTCTGTAGTCAGGACCAAATGCTGCATTCCACAGGGGGGTACACTTACAACTGACCTGGTGAGCATCGGCTGACCTTTCATTTGTGCTCCTGAATCTCACTGTTTTCATGTAATCTCTGTATTTACAAAGCGTTTCACTTTGTAGGATTACATTTTGAAGCACGGGTTGAGCTCTCCATATTAATTTATGTTTTTATACATTGAAAAGAGATACTACACATTGTTTTTATGGTCATTGATCCAAAAATGTCACATTTAATAATTCAGAAGCTCATGTCCCTGTGATAATTTGACATCCGTGATAATGTTACCAGATGCAACCCACTGCATAATTTGCAGCCAGCTCATGAATCTGATGTGAAGGTAACTTATAAAACATAGTCAGAGACCACATTCTGAGGAACCTGTTTCTCTGATATGTTAAAGCTGCCTGGTCTCCAGTATTTTGTTACTGTGCAAAAGCCACTTTTAGATGGACATCAGTCTGGGGGCATACTCGTTTCGCCTCGTGTTTTGCTGATTGGGAGGGGTCCCTCTTGGATGATTTTTTTTGTATAATTGACCGGGAATGTCTGCGATTGACTGGTTTGTGAAGACTGTAGCGAAGTGTCGGTCCACTCATCCACCTTCCAACAGCGTAACCCACAGGTTTGCAGAACCTTCAGCTCTTCCTGGGAAACTCAGGGCGCAAGGCAGGACGTGCCAACCAGAAGTGGTGATTTAAAAGTGGTTTTACTTGCAAGGAAAATGTTACTCTCTTAGAATGATTTAAACTTTGTTTTAGCTATAAAAACTGTCCATAATGAGTTCAAGATTTCACACACAAAAAAAAAAAAAATCAAGGAATGTGAGGTGGGGTCCCTATTCACGACTCAGGTGGAATTCTGGAATGTTCTCCGAGATGCAGAAATTCAGACTGGTGTGAGGAATTTAAACAATATGTTTATTGTTTGTTATTGTTCATTGTTCTTGCTGCCACTTAGCAGGGACATTAAGGGAAATTAAACATGGATTTACAAATGACTGCACACAGATTCAAAGATTTGTCTTGGGTGTATTTCATTCGTAACATTAAAATTCACCTTGAAGGAGCCACAGCGTAGTTGTGTAAAAAAAATGTGTTATTTATTTGATACCACAAAACACTGTGTTAATATCATTGTTTTTATTGAACATACACCTGAAGCCTGAGGTTAAAAAATTACTTGATCCCTCCAGGGATCAAGAGAATCATTACAACACCTTGCACATAATACTCATGCGTATTGTTTTGTGTTTGTTTGTCTGATGTCCAGGCTCCATTACATTCTGCGAAACATAAAAATGTGTTTACAGGAAATATGCCTTTTTTGTGACTAGTATCTCTCAGTGCATTAATACATTTTACACTTTTAAATGTTAAAATCCTAAATCCAGGTCTGCTGTACGGTTTCTGCATTTTGACAGTTCTGTACGGATATCTTCACTTCTTTTAGCTCCAAACAAATCAGTTGAAAGTTAAAAGGACTGTATTAATGCTGCATTATGGTTTCCCTGCCACGTCTCTGGGATATGAAAGGTGCAGAGAGTACAGATTTTGCAGATTCTACCCAAGCTGATCTGTGACTGACTGAACTGAGCCAAATGCAGTCCTTTCTGGCCAAACACCCCCCTCAAACAGACTTCCATCCAGACCACTAATCACCAGCCAGTCTACCCCTGACTAATGGATGGTAATATGTACCTTACAATTAAAAATTTTATACCATACAGCCATATTTTCCCAGCAGCGGTCAGCTTTGGGAATACCATTTCCTGCATTGGCTTATTTGGAATTTTCTTCATTTCCTCAGGAAAGTCTACCTTTAAGCACTTGTGAAAATGCAATACACTACATAAGTGAACAGATTTAAAGACACTGCGTGACTATTTTGGCAGTATGCTGCCGTTTTTATTATACTGTTCTGAAAGTTGAAGATGGCATAAGAACCTAAATCCAGACTGGACTTTCCGGTCCAAACTGGAACATTTAAAACCGTGTAAATCTGGAAAGGAAAAACAAAAAGATACATACACACACCCCTCACACTTTAGCACCTTAAAGGAAATACATTTTTTTTAATTAATCCCAGGAAGATAAAAAAAAAAAAGAGTGACTGACTAACTTAGAATCATGTCACGATAAGACACTCAGAAAACATTGGCTGGATATTTTTTGTTTCTAGAACTTTCTATTTGCAATTCCTGCCCTGGTTTCTCCTGCACTCCCTCGCACTAACATACCCACCGGATGAAGCGTTCGAAGAAGCTTGGCTTGGAGAGTACCGCGTAGTCGTGGCCCCTGAAAATGGCCGACCTGTCGCCTAGCGCGAGCTTTTGTAGGACGGTATTGTCCACGTCGCTGCCAATCGCCACTACGGTGGGCACCGCGTCCTGCTTCCGCATGCTGCTGAGAGCCTCGTCCAGGCCCTCGGTGGACGTGTAGCCGTCGGTGATGAAGACGAAGGAGAGCTCGGCGTTGCGACGCACTTGCTGGACCCGCTGGCGCGAGATGATGTTGTCGATGGCGTACGTGATGGCCGCACTGACGTTAGAGGAAGAGTCCATGTAGGTCATGCGGCTGAGGGCGTCTGCGATCTCGTCGGCGTTGCGCATCAGCTGGAAGACGACACGTTGCGTGCGATCGTCGCCGTACTGCAGCAGCGCCAGGCGGGCATGCATCGCGTCCCGGTCACCGTGTGCCAGCACTAGCCGCCGTGCCACACTCTCCAAGAACTCCCCCACCCTCCGGAAGGCCTCCTGGTCCATCCGCTCCGAGCCATCCAGCATGAAGACGAGGTCAACGGGGCGCTGGATACAGCTGGCCACGGATGGTTCTGAGGGGATAAAGCCCAAATTAGTTTCGTGGCACCGATAACAGGCTCTGGCAATTGCTAAAGATCGGGAGCAAACTCTACTGAAGTCCACCGAAGAGCTGGTCAAAGCTTCCATCTGCATTTGACCAGGCAGCTGAAAATCTCTAATGGTCTCATCTGTTTATCGGTCGGGTTCAAGTAACGGCCTCGTGATCCCGAAGTCTTCATGGCCTTTCAATATCCGAAATAATCTGACTGCAGAAAATTTGCTCGACAATTTATTGCTCAATACTTTACAAGATGGATGGAGGAAAAAAATGGTACGAACACATGAAAAATTTGCAGCGGCGTGTTTTACATATTACAGTACTAGAAACCGGAACCCCGTGTCCCACAGTCGTTTTCCAGGCTATGCTGCTGCATGCGTGCTTCAAAATCCTTACAAAACCATCCACACATATACAGAGTTCAGCTTCACTTCTGGCCTCAAAATATTCTTTACAGCTTTACATTATATTAGGAACAGTTTTATACATATTTATCCATAACCAATATATAATTAAGTTTACATATCCAATATAACACTCATCATCTGACGACAGACAAAAGTGGTTCATTTAACGGGATTTTGTTAATTTCATCTAGTTCTCACTAACAGCTAATAAATGACCATATGTGGTACAACAACAGAGTGAGCTTTTGTTTACCACGTTTAATGAGATTTTGGTGTTGGCCAAATATAGCTGAAAACCATTTCTGATTGGCCATACACTCCAGGACCGAGACTGGAAGTCTTAATGTACTTCCCAAAACCCAAGACCAGAAGTTTCTTGGTCTTTTCTTGAAATGTAATGACCTTCACATCAATGACAATTTCCTGCAGTTTTCCATGCAAAGTGTTCATACACATCATTGCTATGTCAGCAGTATTATACACCAGAAGGTTTATAATACCGTTGGACCACTGGAAGCTGAGGGCACCTGCAGGACACATCTGGCAATACATGATCATTCCCAGGCACCAGAAGCCAGGAGATGGCGGGCACAGCACATGCGGCATTTGGGAATGTGCAGAATCAGCTCGTTACGGTTAAATTCACATCGATCCATTATTCTTCATATGATATGCAGTTGGGCATGCAGTTCATGCTTGCATTCCACACTCCTCCAGTTCTAGGTGTGTTTGCCTTAAGCTGGCCCAGAGAAAATATACTGAGGTTATTTCATGGGGGAGGGAAGTTGGGGGCGAAGTGGCTCTATGAGGGCTTTGTGACTTGGCTTGTCTAACACAACGTCCGTCTAACACAATCCCAGCGCTTTGTCAGGGTCACCCATGATGTCGGTGTACACTGCCCTGAACGACTCAATGAACAGCTTGGTCCACTGCTCCCTCTCGTCTCCCGAGGCAAACTTGGCGCGCTCCGCCGTGTATGCCAGGGTGGCCACTGCCAAGGGGTACTGCTGCTCGTCCTTCCGAGAGCGGAGCAGATGAGAGACGCCGCGGAGCGTGGTGGGGACGGGGTTGCCGAACCCCTCCTCTGACACGGCTTCCAACGGCTGGTAGCCGTTCCGAGGGGGGGCCACATCTGAAAGTGAGCGGCAAGAACAATAGTGTAAAACGTGCCCCCCGGGAAGGCCGTTTGACCGCGCGCTCTGTTCCGGGACACGTTGTGGGCGGGGGGAATGGCATGAGATCGGGGCACTTAGGGAGATGGGCTCATCACCGCGGGTGTGATCCACAGGAAGGGGCTCGGACATGTAACCATTAACCAACCACGTGAACAGAAGCTGCTGTGTAACCTGGGCCAAAGTTTCAGTTGATCTGGAGTTAGTGAAATGATCAGCTGCCTGATGCTATATATGGAAAAACAGCATGAGACTGCATTTCCGACGTTCGCCTGCGACACGAGGTACACGAGGTGTACTGAGAAATGAAGCACCATGCGGTCGTCATTAGACACATGGATGGGTGACTTCACTGTGGTCCATAAGCTGACAACATGCACAAGTTTAAAAACGAAGGAATCTGTCCCTTGTTATGTTTATAAATGATGTTATATTTTAATGTGGCAGTTTGCCATTTTTGGAGGTGACATCCACAGGATCTAGCCTGCACAAAAGTCAACAACATCCAACAACATGTGGGTCTGAACTCGGCAATATAGCATGTTTTAGTGACTGTCCTCCATCCCTCGTCTCATCCCTCAGGTTCCATTTATTCTGATAATTATCCAACAAATTATCAAGGCTGCCCTATATATAATATCTACCTGACAATATTAATGATAACAATGAACTGCATTTATCTAGTTTTTTAAATACCTGAAGCAATTTTTTGGAAGGATAAGTCACCCGAACCCCCGAAGTTAGACACTCATCGTTATACATGCCAGCCATTTTGAATTAAAATAGTCGGAACATTCTGCCATTTTGTGTGAGGAGGTGAGGAATTATAAAACCTCTGGATATTAGGTTTTCTGACTGGGTCTGGACACCAGGATTCACACCTCTAGTCTTCCCAAAAGTGAATGTGAAACCCTCCTCCGTACTGTGTCCACTTCCCTGTGTTGCCATCCTGTCACCTCTTAACAGGACACCCTGGAGACACTAGAGGAATCAATTATATTGTATCTAGCATGCCTTTCTTGCCATCACTTTAATTCTATTTTACAACTGGCTCTCCAAGACCCCGCCTCATCCCAGCCTGGGCCAATCATATGCCACGTATTTATTGACCTTCTTCCATGACAGAATCTCATACGTTCTCCAACACACATGTGGTGAGGATAGCGCTGCATAATAGCACATCCCCCACTGCATGAAATTAGAAGACTGTGCCTCAGAGCCCCCCAAGCTGAGGTCAATTAAAATCACCGAATCTCTTGATACTAGTTAAAACCCCACAATCTATCCCTGACATCCTACACCGTTAGAGCTACTGATCATGATCAGCAGATGACCTAGCCTTGACTAGATGGAGAGGCCCCGTATTGGCAGTGGCTGCTTGTTTCTGATACCTAGTGCGAGCCTTCGCTATCACCGAATTCTCCGGTGTGTTTCTTGACGGACACCTGATTTAACCTATCACTACTTTTGACTGCAAGAATGAGTGATTCCTTGGGTGGTGTAACCATCTATGAGAAACAAACCTGTCTGTGGAGGCTCCCCCAGGAAGCCTGGCACAGTGATCCGCACGTGGAGGCCTCCAGACTGATAGGAGCATAGCTGTGGGATTCTCAGCTCTCATATTCCCCTGTTCTGAACAGCGCTGTGTAGCTCCACAGCTATGCTGAACTAACTAAAGGAATTTCATGGCTCCCCCCAGAGAGGCAACATGCATCCATCAGTCTTACCTGTTTTGCATGGCAGGTCAGGACACACAATTACAGGATCTAGGAGAGAAAAATATATTATATTTTAAGTTATATATAGCATGGTAGCTAAGTGGCTAGCAGTCTCTGTGGGGGTTTTATGTATATATTACATTGTGGGGACTTGGTCCCCATAATGTGATAAAGCTTGTAATTTTGAGGTTGTTGGGACCTTTTTTTGGTAGGGGTAGGGGTTAAGGCTGTCATTATTGGGATTAGAGTTTTGCCACAGAAATGAATGCAGAGTCCCCACAAATACATGAATAAAAACATGTACAGTACGTGTGTGGGGGGGCTGCATGTACTCTTAATGATTGTTTTGGTTTTCTCTAGGTACTCTGATTTCTACCCACAGTCCAAACCCATGGTCAGGTAACAATCAGTAATGGAATACAGTACCACCCCCTGTATATCCTTGGTTTTAGTAACCGCGATTTACCAGTCCAAAAAAATATTGTTAAGTTCCAGAAATAAACGGTTCATAAGTTTCAAACCACGCACCAAGCGAGTACATTTTCAACTGGTGGTGAAAAATGGATAGATAAGCTATATTAATATGTCATTATATATCAATAAATACATATCCCAGATTTTTTGGAAAGTTTCACTGTCTGAATAATAAAACGCCCTATTATATTTGAGGTAAATGGTTGTACAACCTATGGTTTAAACATCTTAGAAATAGTGGTAAATGACAGAAGAACTGGCTTTTTTTTCTGGATTGAATGGTTTAACCGGATTTAACTGGACAGGTCATGGAAAGAATGTGTTTGGCTGGAAGTTCCTGAGGTGCCTATTATAGCTCAGGAACTGCGGGAAGCTTCTCACCAGGACAAAGCACGGTCTCCATCTGGTCAATGAAGCTTTCGGCCAACAGCTCGGTGAAGCTGGGCAAGCGGTTGACCCGGTTTGGTCTGTTGCAAGCGATGGACCCCAGTGTCTCGGGCACCTCTGTCTGATTAAAGGTGTCACTGATTCCAATGGCGTTGACGTCTACGAGGGGATCACTGCAGAGGTATTGTAGGTGGCTGTCATCATCACGGGGGTCATAGCGGCCGTCTGTGATCACCACTGCCATCACTCTGGCCTTGGTGCGACGGCTGCCTCGGATCAGCTGGTCATAGGCGAACTTCAGAGCAGATGCTGTCCAGGTACCACCGGCAATCCATTCGAGTTTCTTCACTTCCTCTTTGAAGGCGGACAAGGAGTCGACTCGAGCGTCATCGAGTCGGATGGCCTGGAAGGTACCGTTGTGACTGAACTGCACCACACCCACACGGACACCTAACAGGGATCGACAGGAAGCCAGGGGGACTAGTGAAGAACATACATGCATGGTACCTGTAGAAACGTACACATGTAACCAGACTGAGAGCCCTACCCTTGTTGGAATTGGGGTCCTTTTCAATTGAACCCAGTCTGCTAATGGTGTTGATGACAAATTTTTTCTCCAGGTTGAAGTTGGACAGCCCCACACTTTCGGAGCTGTCGATCACAAAGACAATGTCCATGGCTCCGCAGTGCTTCTCACAGTCTGGGAAGGGACAGAAATACTGTTGACTTACACTTCATGTGTCTTTCCAGTGGCACCACTGAAACTGGTCAGCGGTGGTTTCAGAAGTGTGAGCTAACTGTGCAAAGAGCACTCCAGCCTAGCAAAGACACTCACCACAGCATCCACACGTTTCTCTCACGTAGGACATGACATCGCATTCCTAAAAAGGAGTCAAACCTATTTATTAGTACGGGATTCGCTAAATGTCGCTTGACAGTAATCTTTTTAATTCTAAAAAGCTCGAGGCATGAAGCTTTTTACATACATTAAGCCCCGGTTCACCATCTGGTCCAGGATCTCCCTGGAAATAAGTAGAGGTTCATCACATCAGAGGAACACATGGTGTGTGAACATGATGTTGGCATATTGGTTTCTAGAAGCGTGCCATGTACACTGTGCCATACAGTCAGCAAGTGTCCCCAGTCAGCTTTTACTTAAGACTGTTTTATTTCATCATGAACAATTCTCAAAATCAATAAAAAAAAAAACTGGGGAATGTATTTTCAGCCTACAGGACTTACGTCGGCACCAGGGTCACCTCTAGGTCCCCTTGGCCCAGGTTCTCCATTAGGACCAGGTTCACCCTAGAAAATAGCAGTGGAGATTATCAGGATGGGGAGCACCCTCACAGAAACAAGACTTCCACTGTAATTTCCCATTACCCAGTAGGTGTAATTTCCCACAGTTGACCATGCCTCATCCTAAAGTGAGGCCACTCACCGATGCTCCAGGTGGCCCCTTCACTCCGGGTTCTCCCTTTTGACCACATTCTCCCCGGCTTCCCCTGAGTCCTGGCTTTCCCTTCTCCCCTCGATCTCCCTGAATGCATCAAAACCTCAAAACCTGTTACTTCCTGTCATTCACACATTTATTAATACAATGAAACATGAGATTCAATTCCCTCACACTATAACATTAATGGACTAGAGCGCTCAACAAATTTGCCAGGAAGTCCAACATTCCATCAAACATTAGTCAACTAAAATAAGTGCTAATGATCTTACCGATGTTCCCCTTGGTCCAGGATAACTGTAGCCAGGTCTTCCAGAGTCACCCTAAAAAAACAGTGTTAAGTAGCCGTTAGACATTTACAAACTGAGTCCATTTGTATTTATGACCCAAGATAATAACTGTACTCTGACCTTTGGTCCTTCTGGGCCAGGCTCTCCCCTAGGTCCAGGGTCACCTGGTTCTCCACGGGAACCCTGAGAATGAGAATACAGTTACATACATTTATACCAAAACATCAATTTGTTCGATGTCAAAATCATTGTGCTGTGACAATGAAAATCCTATTGAAATGGCGTAGTATTACATTCTAACTTTTAGTATTCTTGGGGAGAGACTTATCTTAATCAGCACCAACATCAGTCCCCATGCACAGAGGCCATTTTTAGACATGACACTCACCAGAGATATTTTTTTTTTTGGTGTCATTAAGAAATTGTTTAGTCTAGCTGTTTTTGAGCTTTTGTCAGAGTTCCCACTCTCTCACTTGTTCCTTACATTTCTCCCAGATACTCCCGGCTCCCCCGAAGGACCTCTTGGTCCCGGAAGACCGTTATCCCCCTGTGAAAGACAACATTCCAATCACGGTCAGAGAAGCTACTGTTAGACATGGATGTTCGAACCCTCCCAGCAGTCCTCCATATTGATGGTGTACTGGAGACTTGCAGAAATATATTTGTTATACATCCCGATGTGTTAGGCCCATAGGTGCGAAGCCTGTAAGTCGTAAAAGGTGACATTCGGTTTCCTATTGCTTAGCCATTGGGTGACCTGCCGCTTCTCTCTTTCTTCCTTGTCTGCACATGGAGGCTGTTGGGTCTCACCTGCTGACTTTGCATTCGCACAGTGATACACTTGGTGCTAAGCTAGCACAGCTACAGATCGCTCCCCCCTACTCGCCCCAGGCTGCCACATCTTACCTTGGCTCCCTTATTTCCCGTTTCACCCTGAAGGCCTCTTGGACCCTCAGGCCCACCTTCGCCCTGGCAAATGAGAGATCCAAACGGTTTCATGTTAGAAACATGCCCCTGTGCACTGCCCAGGGAAACCCCAGCCGTGAGGAACACATAAAATCTTCATCAAAGGCACATTACCATTGTCAGATACCCAAAGGCTATTTGGGATGTCAGAGCACCCCCCCTCAATATTTTATTTTAAGTTACCAACTGGGGATGGAGGGGCTGGCGATGATAAAAGGTGCCAAAGTCGAGGGTGAGAGGTGCCAGGTGGTGGTAACAGTACACTCTGCTGTACTGTTCCATTTGGCCAGCATGTACTGACAAACAGCATTTCATGATTGGTATTTTACTGGTATATTCTGCCGAATTTCTATGTTTCTATGCATTAACCTCTAAATTACTTCTGAGCTATTTACAAAGTGAAGATCCTTGTTATATTTGATATTTCCCTACTGATGGCAATATATTAAGTAAAAGACTATTTCTCGGTGAATTCTGTTTTTACTCCGATCTGAAACTGCAGCATACGTCCAAATTCCGAATTCCGACAGATTCGAGGCATAATGCCTCCACCATCTGGGGAAGGACTAAAATGTATCACATGCCTTCTGTCATTGAGGTTCACTGTGCAATGTAAAGCACTTCGTAAAGAATGCTTCCTGCTCACTTCTACTGACCGCCCTGTAGAGGTCACTGCAGAGAGACAGTAACCCAGCTGTCTTGCTCAAATGATGAAATTCAGATTAGGTGACTCTAGATTTTTCTTCTGGGGGTTCAAGGTGAGAGGGCCCAACCAGTTATTTATTACAGGCTACACCAAAATGAGCTACATGTAAAAAATAGCAAATATATTTACAATTTAAAATATATTTTTTAATTATTATACATTGACAAGATGGATACAAGCCACATTTTAAAATATAACTTTATAAAAAAATGCTTATACTGGCATCAATACGTTCAAATAGCATTTTCATCTGAAATCAGGAAATTGCACCCCCAGCACCCCCCAAGTAAAATCACCTATGTAATAAGCCAAAATAACACCTCATAAACCATTTGTGGTATTTTTTGACCTCACTAGACGATGCCTTTACCTTGCTTTGGGGTACACTTTAAGCCTTTTTTTAACAGACAGCACCATCTAGTGGGCTCAAAAAATACAGCGCAGTTTGGCCATCACTAGACCAACGCAACACAGGGTGATCTATGAAACTCCCCACCAGTTCTTACACATTCATTTGAGTTAATCTTATGCAACTGAAAATGTGTTTTGCTCACCTTTTCCCCCTTTGGACCTGGACGGCCTTGTGCTCCTTTAGCTCCTGGGTTACCCCTCCTACCCTAATGAGAACAGATAGATAAAAATTTGCTCTGGCTGCATTTAATATGTTCCCAACCTGAATACAATATTTTAAAACATTATTTTTGAAAACGTATATTTTGAAAGCCATCATACAGGTTCTCCTTTAGGTCCAGGATCTCCAGGTGATCCCTAAAAAAAGACGTCAGCCATAGTTACTAGCAGATAATTAATTGTTAATGATTAAACAACAGTGGCGGCCTGTACTGGCTAAAGGACCAGCTGAGGACTTGGGTGCTCACTTTAGTTCCTTTATCTCCAGGTTGACCAGGTTGTCCTGAAGTTCCTCTCTCACCCTGTGGCAGAGCGACACTTGTGTCAACAATGGCAATGCTATCAAACCTGATGTGTTGTTCATGGCTTTGCCCCACAGGAATCCCAACATCAGCACGGGGGAAGAATTGGAAATATATACACACACATGCAATAATCAAAACTATACATTTAATATTACACTTCCTAATGCACCTTTTGTCCAGGGTCTCCTGCTGGACCCAGGGGTCCCGATCGCCCAGGACGACCACGGTCTCCCTGAAAGAAAATTATGTTCACTTTAGCCGTTAAACACACCAAACTAAAAAGAGTAGAGACCTCAATACATATTTTCACATGCTTCCTTTTCATACTTGACAGTCCACCAAGCTAGGCGACTTCAGACAGAGACATCTCAGGCATCGAGATGCTGGATTTTCATCAAACCTTTTCTCCGACGCCTCCCGCCAGTCCATCAGCACCCACATCGCCAGGGTAGCCTCGAGGTCCCTGTGAAAAGTACAACAAACTTGAGGACTTCAAGTAAATATTAGAAATGGATAAACAAAATCTTTGCATATACACCGTGTTCAAGTAAATATAATAAAAGGATAAAATGCAACAGAAACATTGTATACACACCGGCTCTCCGGGGTCCCCTTTACAACCGGGAGCTCCGATGCGCCCAGGTTTACCCTGTACAGGGAAAAAACAACACGATGCAGTCATATTATCTCCTAGGAGTAACCAGAGCTGTGATACAGAGGGTTGATCTGGGAAAAAGCTGAGCAAAGCCCAAAGATGCACATTAACTTTTCACCTTCTGTCCATCAGTTCCGTTGAATCCTGCGATTCCAGCCGCACCCTATTTAGTGGAAAGATGTTTGGAAAATTAAACATCAGTTTCCACTTCTGGAGTACTTGCTGTGTCACTAATGACTTACTAACCTAATAATAAAATCATGTTTAGGCGATCTTGAAATATTATGATGGGTTTACCTTACTGCCTTGAAATCCCATGTCACCCTATAATATCAAAAAAGATAAAACGTCAAGTTATTACTATACAAGGACTTTCCCATTGTCATCAGCATTGTTGGTGTCTGTAGGCATTTTCACATTTGCCTTGCGTCGTCCCTTTTGTATATGCTTATAAGACTCATAAGGCATTCGGTGCTCTCTAAACTGAATCTGATCTGGTGCCAACTTGGGCTGCCCCAAGCTCTCCAGCATCTTCTCCTGGCGTTTGTACAGACTCTCCCCCTGTTCTACAAACATGCTCATCAGTTGGACTAAAGAATCTATAGTAAAAAACTGTTGTCCGAATGTGGGAATGCCTAGTTGGGCGACTGCTTCTGATACACTCTTGTGATTGTAATAAGTTAATACTGTCTCTGGACAGATGGCTGTTGGCCTACATTAAATGTGTCCCAAAGTTTTATTTGACATATAAGAATAACCATTACCTTTTCACCTTTAGGACCAGCGGTACCCTAAAACACACAAAAAAAGAGTTAATGCATGAAAATTTGATATATTTTGTAAAATTATTAATGGATATGGTTTCTGAGGCTTAAGGCGAAGACAGTCTGCTAACCTTTGGTCCAGGGTATCCAATAGGACCTTCTATACCAGGGTCACCCTATTGGAAAGATGATGAGAAATCAGAAGGTAGGATTTATGAAAAGCTTTGACTAATGAACACGGGCCACTGAAAATGTCACCCAGAATGTCCTAAAATGTTGTCCATTGGCTTAGGCGCCCTCTACCTCTCGACCTTTATCACCCTTGGGACCAGCATCACCGGTGGCTCCTTTTGCTCCCTGAAATCAACACATCAATAAAAAAAAACAAAGCTTAGGACCAGGATCCCAGTACCACTTGATGGAAATGGTATGCTCTTTTCAAAACATACTTACTTTTTGACCTCTGTGACCTTTCGGACCGGGAGGACCCACATTCTCCAAGCATTTTAATTTGTAGCACTAGACAATTTATGGGCAGAAGGAAGAACACAGACGGAATGGCATGAACATCACCAGGCAGTCATGCAGGTGCTTCCATTTTCTATGTTGTGTGGCATGCAGGATATGTATGTAGCTCCTTGAATAAATCCCTTAGATGCACACTTTGTAAGTTAGTTTATTAACATCTTCCATGTCCTGAAACTTATATTTTTTGGAAATTTTATTGCTGAATATTGTGTCATAATGTGGAAGCCAGGTCTGTCTATGTCAGCGTCACTTTATACCTGATCGTCACTGAGGGTGACTTTATATCACTATGGTCGTCACTATTACGTACGTAATCTTTTTTAGATGACGTGTACTACAGCCTCACTGGGGAGCGAGGTGTTCCCATCATGCATCTTACCTGCTCAAAGGCTTTATGTTTCTGTTGAGAGAAAAAACAAAACACACCACAGTATTGAGTTGGGGGCGGGGGGTAGTGAGGGATGGGTATCCTATGCTCACACCAGACTGACTCCAGCATAACACTAAACGCAAGAGCCAAAAAACAGTTATTCCAGTGCTTTCATCCAAATTTGGACCCAGATGCAGGAATCTATGTTGCACTAAAATGCTTGTAATAACCCCACATTGGATTTAAATAAATCTTTCTACATAGGTTACTCAACCGGATGTAAGTAACTTTTAGCCCTGCATCCTTTGTTACAATACCAACAGGTCTGCCAGGAGCAGGATTTCACAAAAGGGCACCTAAAAACACAACATCGCATAAACAATTCAAAGACTCTTGGCATTTTTCCCCAGAAGTGTGCAAATAAATAGTCCCACTTGACGGCCTTCCATGATTAAGTACTAAACAAACAACAGATGTAACTATAACAATGAGAAAAAAGAACAATGGGATTAAGACTAGAGTATCTGATTTTTTTTTGGTGTACTATTTATTATTCCATTAACTTATTATTTATTATTCTACTCTATTATTCTATTTTAAACTTGTTGCACCATCTCTAGGAATCACAAGACACTTCTCATCATATGAATACCCGAGTATACGACAATGACAAGAAAGTTGAATTTAACTGAATTTGTCCATGACTCTTACTAACATTAGAATTATTTTACATCTCGGCATGATTTAACATCCGTGCATATAAACGTTCATTTTACATGCATACATACATACCTTCATTCGTTGTTTCATCGTGTATAAGCATGTTGCACTGGTTTATTTGTAAAGTAAACCACTAAAAAAGTAAATGAGGGTTCTTACCATTCTCTTGATGATGGTGTCACTGACTTCAGTGGCGATGCGACCCTCAGAGGTGACAGCCACGTAACGGTCGCGGTACAGCTCCACGGGGCTGCTTGCGATTTCCCGCATTCCATTCTCCTCCACATTCTTCGTGGCCGCCACAGAAAATAGCTGAATCTTATGGTCTTTTGCACGCTCAGCTGCAGCCTTGATCCCGTTACAGGGGTTGCCCGTGACGTGGCCGTCCGTAATGACCACAGCAAACTGCACTGTGTTGTTTGACCTTTGGCTGGACATAATACTGGTCATTCTGTCAAGGGCACAATCGATATAGGTGCCTTTCCCCAGGTAGTTGATAGTGTCGAGCCTTGAGATGAATTCTTCTTTGGTGGTGATTTTGCTGATGATCTCCTGGGTCTGGGAGAAATGTAGACCTCCCACTGACCACATCATCTGCACCGAACCCTTGTAATCTCCGTCTGAGAGCTTTCTGATGAAATCCTTCACAAATTCTTGGATTATTCTAACCAGGCTTCCGGGTGGGCGCTCCAGGAGGGCAATAGTCTCAGAGGTGTCAATGACAAAGTACAAATTTATGGGGCATTCAGCACTTTCTGGAAGAAGAAAAGAGGCAAAATGACAGTCAGATATCATTAACTTACCATGAACACTGGAACTAACTGTGATGTGTTATCTGCTCAATAGAAATCAAACTCGCTGTTTTAATCCTTTACAGAAAAAAACTATTCAATCCCTACAATAGCTTACTGGCCTCCACCCTATACTATATAACCTGCCTTATTCCTGTTTGTCTGTCAGTCCTGCCTCCACCTTACACTGTATATCCTGCATTATTCCTGTCTTTTGGTGCATCTGGTCTCTATTCTACACTGCATATCCTGCCTTATTCCTGTTTGTCTGTCAGTCCTGCCTCCACCTCGCACTGTATATCCTGCATTATTCCTGTCTGTCAGTGCATTCGGCCTCCACCCTGCCTTTTTCCACATACCTTGAGGTTATTCCACATTTGCCTCATAAAACACATTTAACTCAAGAAACCCATATGATGGCATTCTATACATTTCACTCATATTCACCTTGGTATATAAAAATACAGCTATTGAATTTACAGCAGCAACATGAAGCGACAAATATGTATTACTTCCCTATCTGTGCATTGTAATTAAGAAGGTGTAATGAAGTTTCAGTCACAATACCATCACCATCCCCTTTGACCACAGTTGTGCTCAACACAGACTTAATGCATCGCAAGACCATTACTCACCAAAGCATTGTGAAGCAGACAGCCCATGTGTGGCTAATGCCATCAAGAGACACAGCGTGATGGCTACGTGCTGCATTTTATCTCATCTGACCTGCAGCAAAACAGGGTTGCATTAAGTTGACAAATAGCAAAATACCTCTCTTTAGTCACTAGGGAACCATTACTAACGGAACCATCGCCGGAACATCCTGATTCTTAATTATTTACTCTTAATTTGGTTATAATTTTGTTCCATTGAAAGGAGAATGGAACCATATAAGAAAAGGAGCCATTTACTTACAGTTACTGTCCATATAGTAAAAAAAAAAAGATCCATCAATCCTCAGAATTCAGGCTTAATAATACAAGTGAAGAGAAGTACTCTCTGCTTCATTGCTACATACATACCTGTACATACACACCACACACACACACATACATACACACACAGTGAATTACATTTCTGTGGCTGAAACCAAAGGTGAACGGCCATACTTATTATAGCAGAAATTCCACAAGTGCAAAAATAACAAATCAGTACAACAGTAATGCACGGATTGGCTCTTCTAAAGGTACAACACCTCTACCATTCAAACGATTCCGGATGCCAATGTGGGTCATACCCAGTACTAGTAAGGTGCAACGAATATGGGGCTTTTCCACTTCCAACAGGAACCAAGCCGAACACAACCCTGGTGGTGTTCCCTTTGCCAAGTATGCCAGCTGTACCTGACCAATATCCATGCAGAGTATACAAGGCCAAAAGCGGGACCAAACCCAGCTGCGTCACCACCATCTGACTGGTCGAAATGCACGGCGATACTAGGGTTCTGCACATGGATTGTCTGAAGGAAGAAAGAGAATGTCCTATATAGCACGATGCATTACCAAAAACTCAAACCCTTTTAAGTTTTACCGAGCCGACCCTTCCACAGTGGAAAACCGGACCGAATAGGAACGGCTCTGTAACTAATCTCTTTTCGCGGTGCGGCACGGATGCAGGTCGGTTCCTGTATGCCAGTGGAATAGAGTCAATAAAGTTCCAATGAGTGTATAATCAAGAGATAACGCAGAAAAAGCATTGGCGACCTCTGGTGGCCATTGGTGTCCACCTACATTTGTTCAAGAGTAAAGTTTCTCATTTATTACAAAATACCGCGGCTATGAGAACATTTTGTTTTATCTGGAGACTTTAAACACTTCGCTAGATTACAATATAACCTCCACCAAATATTTGGAAAAAATATATACTGATTTCACATTATCACAGTCCATCTTGGTGTCGGTCTATAAATTTATCTAAGCCATTGAGTTCGGCTGATCACGTAGAATTCAATAATTCCGAATAATGAAATCCACTTATATTTAATCTGCTTGTTGTTTAGCTCTATAAATCCCTGATCTATAGGTAGCCATTGTTCTGCATTGAAAGAAAGATTCAGTTAGAGCAGTATTTCAATAGAACTGTACCCCTCACACCTCTCCTAAGAACGAATTAACGCTCGAAGATCGTACATGGTTGTGTTTAAAGCACTCATAATAGTAAAGTTTTGGAATAAGAAGTACAGGAAGAAAATGTCCCGTGCCCCGCCATCTTGTCCTTTAGCATTTATTTGATTGCTTCATTTTCTTTCTTAAGTATCACACACGAGCGCGCCCAATTTTTCTTGAACGTACTGTCGCACCTCGGTGGCATTCAAACGTGATCACGTTTAAAGTTAGGTGGTTACAAACCTTCTGGGATGCATCGCCATCATATAGGCAACTCACACACATATATTACCATTAGTACAAACATGATAATTACTACGACAGAACTTAAGAATAACAGGAAATTCGAAAGAGTTGATTTGTTAAATGATTTTGGTTTTTCTATGATGTACAATAATTTACAGGAAAAAAATGACTGCAACTAATGCTCTTTATTGGTAATTAAGTCATCTGCAGCGTACTGCTACTAATTGCACAGCAACGCCTATAGTAACCGTGGTATTAGAATTTCGAACAGTATATTTCAGAACCTTAAAGTAACATTACATTAAAAAATAAAAGTCGGGGCAAATCGTTACGTGTAAACTATATTTCCGAAGAATACATCAACATTAAATATATGGGCAAAGATGAAAACAACTTAATACACGAATAACATAGATATACTGTTATATATATAAAAAACAGGACTGAATTATTCATACAAAATTAAAGTTGTACCATAGCCTATCAATTGCTTTCAAAATGCAAAAAACGATTGGAAAAAAAGAACCAATGAGAAATCTACTACATATGTCACATCTATCATATTTTCCAGCAGACTGTAAATATCACATGCAAAACAAAGTTACATTTCAAAGTAAAAAGTTAGAGAATGCGTTTACCTGCAATTAATAAAGAGAAAGAGAGGTTCCCAATCAGTAAATTGGAGACTAACTGGGTTTATACATTCCTTCAAAAAAAGGGAATTAAGTCCAGAAAAACGGAGTCAAGAAGTGGCAGGAGAGTCTAGCGGCAAGACCCTCTTTGCGCCTCTCCAACAGACTAAACTTTGCTTAGAGGTAGATCCTCCCAAAATTTCCCAGGTTTTCACGACGTTAGATTGGGATATTCCGATTCTCCCCACAAGGCGACGCTGTGTACCCGCGACTTTCATT
Source organism: Cyphomyrus plagiostoma (assembly GCA_019775915.2). Taxonomy (NCBI): domain Eukaryota; kingdom Metazoa; phylum Chordata; class Actinopteri; order Osteoglossiformes; family Mormyridae; genus Cyphomyrus; species Cyphomyrus plagiostoma. Next base: position 1,246,259 of record JABFEA020000106.1, on the reverse strand, counting down.
GACTTTCATTACATTGGTAGTCATCAGTAATGCATGTATTAATCGCGAAGGAAGCCGTAAGAAGAACCTCCCGAAGAGTTTAAACGTGCTAAAACATGTGTTCGAAATGTTTAAATGTGTTCGAAAACTGTCTGGAATATGGGGTAAATAAGAAGTAAGTAAATAGGAAGAAACCGAACGTGTCACTAATAGGCCTATGGATATTTTTGTCAAAAATAACACCCCGCAGATATGATTGGGAACACACTTTTGTTAGTATGCACGACTTTGGGAAACAAGTTTGTCTGACAGGATATTGAAACCATATGGATAAGCACTGAGGTCTGTGCAACAAAAAAAAGAAGGAAAATTAACTTGTTTGTTCAGAAAAGGCGGAAGACTCACTCAGGGCACATGTTAGTTCCCTATAATTGACTCAGGTGCACGGAAAGCTGTGCAGCATCTTAAAGCCAGGTGTCTGGCCGGGGCTCTGTGCTGTGATTCCTGAGTTTATGGGGCTGCATATCGTTCTCCACACACAGTGGGATGTGTCATCATTGCGAAGGAGCGGTTATCTCCGAGACCTTTTTGTGTTTACGTTCTGTTGCTTAACAGATGATTTTAGCCAAAGCAACCAACTTTTAATTTTATTAACACATTTATGCAGCTGGAGGTTTTTACCACAGTTTATTCAGGTTAAGTACAGCAGGTGCAGTCTTGGGCTCATAATCTGTCTTCCAGTTACAAATAAACCGTACCCACAAACAATCCATACGTCATGTTGTGTTTAGGAGAAATCTTTGAGCAATTCAAGTCCCCGGAGTTCTGCTTACTAACAATGAACTTCCTTTTGATATTTGTATCTCAGAAAAGATCAGAGGTAAACAAATGGATCCTTCTAATGTGTTATGGTGAATCTTGAGAATGTGGTTCCCAGCCCCTGTAGATATTTTTATTCTCTACATTTATTAATTTTAATTGGAGTTCCTCATTGATGTCTTAGTAGTTAAGAAAAGTCTGATCACACAAGCCCGATGGTCAGCTGGGAACAGTGATTTTACACAAAGAATGTCAACATCTAGAATAGAAAATGACATCGCCCAAGACATCGGCTCGACTTGCAAAGAATACAGAGAAAGTATATTTAGTTTTCCAGTTGTAAGAGCAATATGTTCATGTTCCTAAGGGAACACAGTACAAAACAGGCCGTTGTAATATGCCAGTCCCCACTGACTCAGAGCAGAAATTATTTTCCATATTACTGAGTCATCAAAGAGAAAATTGAGACCGACGGGAATGTCTGATTAATAAAATCCATACTACTCCATGCCCAATATATGAGCATAAAATAAGCAATAGTATATTCCAGTGAGCATTAGATTAAATCCCTGAGTTTGCTTCAGCATGTAAAGCATATAAAACACTAACAGCTCTCATGAAGAATGTCGGCGGTCAGATTGTAAAAATCTGCCCTTTGGTGAAGAAAACTGCCTTCTTCACTGGAAACACTGCTAACTGTCTTTTTTTGTTTAAATGTTTCACCTTACTATAATTTTAACTGTATGTTTTGTTTTATCATTCCTGCCTGATGCAGTTAGAACACGGTATGCGGGACGAGGTTCTCTAAGTCAGGTCGCATTCCAAACATGAGTGTATATATAGTGATTCTGTGTTGGCCTAAGAAAGCAGGATCCTTATCGATCCCGGTCTTATAATCGTGCAGAAGTTACAGCCGTTTCAGCAGTGGGACAAAAACAGGACTTACGGCAGACTGCAGACCAAGATCGCTGGAGAGCTGAACATGACAGCAATGAACATCACGACTCAAATCCTGTGGAAAGTCTCAAAGACTTTTGTCTGAATGTCACCCAGCCAGGAATTTGAATGTCTGACAAAATCTGCGAAGACGTGGGAATTACACCAAGCTGGTGTGCCATGCTGGAATGGAAGTAGCCAAACAGACAGGCAGAATTATTTGCTGCCGGTTGGGCCTCCAGTAAACAGAGAGGTCAGAGGTCAGACATGATTTCACATAATATATTAAATGAAAATGTGTATAGGCCGTTAGTGGAAAGCAGAAAGAAGTGTTTGTCTTGCAGGTGATACATGTGGGCAAACAGAGTGCCAATTATTACTCTCCAGATTAAATATTATTTTACATTTCTAAGTAGTTTCACTATGTTGTTTTTTGCTGAAATTATAACATATAAATTGTGACGTACAGCGTCGTCCGTCTCGTTCCAGCCCTTCGTATGCCACGCCCCCGTCGTTACCTCTTGTGCTTCCTGATTGTTTCCACCCGTGTGGCGCCACCGCACGCCGTTCCCGTGTTTTGTCTTGTTTGTATTTAAGTCTGCGCCAGCGTCTGTTCCGGCAGACGCGGCATAAACGTATATTTGTCCAACCGTGCATTAAACCCCCAGTTTACCTTACCCGCTTGCTTCTGTGTCCGCAATGCACGCAATCCCGGAACATCACAGTATGCCGCGTCTCTCGGAAACCAC
>JABFEA020000106.1:1155358-1210202 GCA_019775915.2 Cyphomyrus plagiostoma | reverse complement strand
CCCCCCCCCCCCCCCCCCCCCCCCCCCCCCCCCCCCCCCCCCCCCCCCCCCCCCCCCCCCCCCCCCCCCCCCGATGAGGGACAAAAAACAACAAAACAACAACGGATAAATTCCAGTTCGAATTTAAAATTGCAAATCGGCACAAAATTCCACAGGTCTGGGGCAGCCACATTGGGGCAGCTGTACATTGTTTCACTAATCTGTCATTGGGGGGCACTAAGTTACCGCATTTAAAATACTATTTTGTAATATTTAGTTTAAAAGATCACCTGTATGCGGGTTCAATTTGTTGGAAGACTCAGTGCAAGTGTGTAATTCTTGACGATTTTTGTGTTTTCACTAATAATATTTGTTTCATACTCCAATATGAATGTCTTTTGCCGTAAAGTTCTTGTTCCCATAAAGCAAAACAATTGGGCCTAAGATTAATCACTTACCCTATTATAAACACGTGTAAGCATATAGACACGCCAGAGAACAACTACAACAAGAACAACTATAACAATAACGGACCATTTTAATAACCCTTGTCATAGACAATATGATAATAAAGACACATTAACGGTACTCAACAACTTTAGTGTAACAAACGGCTGCTTCCCGTACGGTAAAAACAATCACTGTCCGTAAGATTTGTTCTAATGGGTCTTTGAACTTACAAATTTTAACGTTTTTCCAAGCGTCTCTGATTGGGCTGACTGGGCTTAAGGCCGCTGGGGTCCATCTCAATGGAAGTCTCGTATCAGATGGACACAGTCATTTAGATGATATCTAAATAACAGTCACGATTTATAGGCCTACTATAGGACCTCGAATCTTACCGAGGAAGTGTGTTATGCATTCCTTCATATTATGGCGCAGTAGCTGTTTGTTGCTTAACTTACTTTAACAATCTCCTTTAATGATAATTTAAGAAAATCCCAAGATCAACAACTGATAGTTTTGCTATTAATAACCGTTCTTGTTTTGTTTTCCGCGTTAAATGATGTCACTGGCAAATTAATCTCACCCCAAATATTATAAAAACAGTTGATGCGCCAGATAACGGCATCATGATATAAGGAACTGCATTTTCAAAGCAAATAAAAATGACAGTAATAACTGAACACTGACAGTGTTTATTAGAACATTTTTTTTTAAATTGCGACCCAAACAGTCTAGCTAGAATATCATCGGCTTACCTCTCCCCCCTCTCTTTGAATCATCCTGAGCTGCCGACCCTGCCCATAAAGGGAAAAGCCAGAAAAGAACAAAGTTTGCAGAAAAAAACATCCTTCCTTTATTAGTGTTCATCTACGAAGCGTATGCATTAAAACAAATGGAGATTGGAAGCCGACGCTTCGAAAAATAAATTAAAGCTAAATTTGCTTTTGGAAAGAAACTACAATCGTTTTGTGGAAACTCTCCCCAAGTGAAGCACTGAGAGGATGGAGAGAGGGACTGCGCAGTCAGAGAGGAAAGAGGGCTGGATGAAAAACTAAATCGCAAGGAGCGGAGGAGGAGTCGATATCCGTATGGCAGATTTTTATACCAAAGACTTTAGTGCATTCTTCAAACTGTGATTTACACAATATGTTTTCCGCTTCGTAACTTTTGGTGGATATTCTTATTTTATGTAATACAATTTCCGGTTAATCATAATCTGCAACATTGTATCTCGGTAAGGGAGACCAGGTGTAGGTGTCCATGCAGTTGGTTGTTACAACCTTTTAGGATGAAACAGTTGTACAGCTAAACAAATCCAGCAATACTCTATTACTCTTTTAATTGTGTTCAAAATCATTTCGTTTTATACTGTATCTAAATTTTAATTCTAACAAAGAAACTGAATTCTGCTATTCTAAGAAACAAAACAACTGCTGCTTGGAATCTCTAAAATATTGGTGCATGTTGGAAACGTAGTGTTTAGTCCCAGTTACTGAGTTCTTTCTGTCACATGTTACAGCATAGAAATGATTTGCTATGTTCATGCGTGTGGCTTTTCACATAATTATATTCAGCTCAGTGATATATGTCACACGTCAAACCATCCGTCCATTTTCTAACAGATTATGCTGGTCGGCGTCGTAGAGTGTCAGTATGTCGCAGGGTGAAGTGAAGTACGATTTCTTTGGAGGATGCTGCTTTTTCGGTTACTAGACTTATAACCATGCATGTACTGGCAAATCAAATAACTCAAAGTACACCAACATTCAATTACTTTGCCAACTGAGCAGGCGGACACACACATTTAATGGAAAACAACACCAGCAATATAATCGTTTTATGGACATCTCCACAAAAATAAGCCGTAAACGTTAGCGTGCTGATATTACGGCTAATGTTTTTGCTTGGGTTGGAAGGATGACCTTATTTATGATAAATCAAGTGTTCCGGGCAATTCGGTTTCCCTATGTTCCCCCTGTCTATCAGGAAATAATGTTTCCCCTAATATTAAAGCAAAGAGGTATATCAAATGTCTGAAAATCACTCAGATAGCCTACATTATTAGGCCTACATGATCGTCACGAATAATATAGTCTTATAAGTAATACTATACCGTTTTCATCAAGAAACATCTTTTTCCAGCGAATTAAATACTTTCATTTATTATCTGTAAAAGCAAAAAAATTGAAAAGGCATGTGATGTTTTAAAATATATGGATTGTTTGCCTGAAGAGCTTCGTAAAAAGACATGAAAACAACAGCGAAACCGTGTACAAATCAGCGCGCGACCGGGGAAACATAGGGAAACTTTATTGCCCGGAACACCGGCATGGCAGAGTGTCTGGGGTCTGACCGTCCATCTTCCAGGACTGTTTATGGATTTTGGATCGCGGTTATAAGGTGGGCACGTATGTACTGTACATAGACGTTAAGACGTCTCAACCTTTGGCATTTTGCTGGGTATTGGAATACGTGAAGTAAATCATGCAGTCGTGGGCAGAATATGCAAAATCCACAAACACAGTGTGCTTGAATATGTTGTTTTTTTCCGTAAACGCCCCACCGTGAGTAAGATTTACCACGATGAGCAACATTACGACGGATAAACCCGAACCAACGCTTTTTCAGTGTCTGGTCTTGGCTGGGACTAGGGGTGGACTCCCCAGGCACTTTAGCGCCGTCATTTGAGGGCTGCGGTACATCTGGGGCCAGAGCCAGACCAACATTGTGACCCTACATTCTTGCAAAAAAAAAAACAGACAAAAACGAAGTGTAGCCTGTACAAACAGCTCAGAGGGCGTACTGAAAAACTGTCTTGTGTCTTTGATGGAGAAACAGCACCATCTACAGTGCACACTGAGGAAGTCATAGAGCAGTGGTCTCAAACCTATTTATTTATTTGTTTGTTTGTTTATTTGTCTATCTATTTATTTGTCTGTCTATCTATTTATTTATTTGTCTGTTCGTTTATTTATTTATTGATAAATCAAACAATGCAAGCCAGATTTGCAAGGGAAATAGTCTGGGATCTTCTGAGTCACTACACATATTTTGCTCTTCGGGTGGCAGTTACTGGATGTCTGTATTGCCGATAGACCTGATCGATCTTGATCTTGACTAGCGATCACTGTCCTAGAGGATGGTTATGCATAATAAACTGGGATAATCCGTTGTTTGTGTGCATCGACCATCTCTGCTGTTTTGTGAAGAATGCAAAGGCAACAGACTGTAAACGTCACAAAAACTAAATCTGTGATATATGTGTTTATTTTGAAATAGTTCTTGTGCCTATTCCTGCTTTTTTCAGGAAACATCTTGGTCTGATTTTCTTTCAGTATGACTTTAACATGTCCTGAGAGAGTTTTCCAGTACATCTGCCAGTTGTTAAGTATATTCCTTTGGAGCTGTAATAGGCACAGCTAACACGTGACAGCCAATTTTGACGGTAAATCTTTAGGCTAGTGAATTACCCCATGTGTCATACGTCACCGTTGATACCCTGGTGTCTCAGAAAGAGGCAACTCAGACAATAACCACAAATTTACATCTGCCGCTTGTCACTGTGAAACTTTCCAAGAGGGTGAGTTTCCATGGATATTCAGATTTTTCTGCCCAGAGGCAAGAACGACTCTACGGGAATGAACTAAGCAGAAAGATAATGTGTGTGACTCTCCTGACAGCTGGTCACTGCCTTGGGGTCTCAGTGACAGCTGTGTGTCTTTGCGGAGGATAGTCAGAACTCAGTTGATGCCTCACAATCTTGGCTCTAGGGAAGGACTCTGATATTCTACCTACCCTGCAGCACTGTGTAACTTCCAGGCAATTTTCAGCTCCTGAAAGTAAAATATCAACAGCATTGCGTCATCTTCTGCTTCTGTGGGTCCCAGCCTTTGAAGTGCAGGTCCCAAAGGACGTTCTCCAAAGGAGGGCTGGCGAGAGAGTGGGAGGGGTGCCCCCAGTGCCTGGTGGCAAGATCCACCATGTGAGTGACGTATGGTGATGGCGCAGCGATGCACTTCGGCATGGAGCTGTGGCAGTTTAGTGAAAATGACCATGGTAGAAATGAGCCGGAAATGAGAGACTTATGGCGATAAAGTTAAGATTTATTTTTACTCTGAAACCTGATTAATACCAGGGGTCCTTGGATGGAGTTTACTGGTATCTGGCCACTGAAGTTACCCAGAATTTCCATAGAACGTATTCAACTTTTATTCTTTAGAAAAACAGAGATATGGGAGAATATGAAAAACATCTGGATATAATATGTGCTGCCTTCAGCCCCAGAGCGAGGGAATATGCCTTGGCTGCATTTCAGAAGGCAGAGCTCTCCTTTGCAGCGAAGGAAGCCGTCACCTTCGGGGAGGTGAAACACATGTGTGACTTTTGCTCCTTGAGCATAGCAAAGCATGCTGGGAGGGGGCGCCTCAAACCTTTGACCTTTTGCATGGAAATCCCGGGGCCCAAATGCAGTCCTCACACATAATCTTCGGCCAGAGGGCCAAGTAAATAGTTGACTTTCCCTGCTAAGAATGGAAAAAGGAGTGCAAACATACTTATAAACTTGTGTACATGAATGCAGGCTGCAGCCTCATCAAATGTACATTTTCCCTAAAACAATCCTGTCAAATGCACATAAACTGCAAGATGATGATGTGTGTTCTATGCAATGGTTTATCTTTGTGCATATATGCTTATATATGTATAGCACTGACTACTATTACCAAGCAAACAAAAGTGAAATATGCTAAATGTTTATGGGAGAGTTTTATACAAACTTCACATACGTAAAGTGGGTGTGTAGAGCAAGCATCTGGGCGATGTAATGTTAATTTATGCACTTATTCTTCCTGGGTGGTCATTCTTTTTAGTTTAAGAACCTGATTTTTGGCCAGCAGTTTGTTCATAAAAATAAGTCAGTAAATTCTAAGTGCAATGGTCAGACTTGCAGGATTAAAGACTCAGTGTCTATATGTAGATCAGTTCAGTGTCTTTTAGGCACTGAACACGGATCCATTCGGCCAGACACACAATTGCTCACGTCACACGCCAGTGACTTCAAAGAAAACCATTTCAGTGGACGTAGAAGGAAAGTGTATTTTAAAATATTCTTTTAGATTTCATAATTTTGCACTAGCTTGAGAGAAACTCCACAAAAAGTCAATTTAAAGACATTGCTATTTAAGAGGAAATAGCCCAACCTGGCTTTCATAAATTGTGGGTTAATAGTGGGTTTCCACATAATTAAAATATTTCCTTAGATGAGATTACTCAAGCCCTAAATTACGTGTACTAATGATTTAATTCACAAAAATAAGAAAATTTTAATAGCTATATTGTACATCGGTACATTTTATGGACTGGGGAGTAAGATGGAACATCTGCTGTTCAGAAGTGCATTGTGATGTTCTCCATCCATCCATCCATCCATCCATCTATCCATCCATCTTCTTACCTCTTATTCAGTGCAGGGCTGTATAGGACATCTGAAGATCACCCCTAGAAGGCCCCTTGCATCATAACTGCCTTTTGGTCCAGGACAGTATATTCCTTTCTTAAGGGAGACGGTCATAAGGGATTGTTGCTGTTCACCATTTCAACCGTTGTATAAAATACGCATGTTTATGAGACCAGCACAAACTAGAATGTGCTATATCTGGAACTATCACTGGGTGTGTGCAGGAAACTTGAGCAAGGGGAGCTAATTTAATGCTGCTGGAACCAAATTGTGATGTTAACTGGTTCCACTGCCTAGTGTTCACTGGAGGTGGGTTGAGTGACATGCAAAGACTCTCATGCCTGGGATCCACTGTAGTCTGAAGATGCCGGTTGTGGTGATTTAATTAGATGATTGCTTTATTTTATTCTCTTATTAAGCTCCATTTGAGGGGCACTCGATACCCAACTGAGGTACCTGGGTACCCAGAACTAAAGCCTTTTAGAGATCCATTGTGCTATGAAGATGTTGTCATTGAATTGGGTGATTCGAATTTTGTGCAGTATTAAGATGAGGAATGGGCATATGATTCTGTAGTGCCATGTGTCCCGCTTCCTCCACTTTGAATCTCCGAATGAGTAATGGAGCCCACATCTGGGGCTGCAGCTGGGGTGAGGGCTGGGATGGAAGCGAGCGAGCAGACACTTTCCATAAACTGTTTGAACAAAAGGAAAACACAGAGAGAGGTCACAGCTGATGCACTAGAAAGAAATCATGCTGGAATTAGTGCTCTCGTCTCTGATTTGTGGGCTCAGACCCGTGTTTAATGGTTTGAAGATGTTGAGCGGCCATAGGTCAGCACCCTTGCAGGAAAAATTGCCCAGGCCTCAGCAGTCATTTTAATCAGACCCCCCCCCCCCCACCCCATTGCAATAACCCATACAAGTAAGAAAACATAGCAATGGCAAGGCTGGATGAATACATTTATATCATAGGGGACATGATCCCAGCTGTCCACAGTTACCAGGAAGAAGGAAATAGCTTTCAGTCAAAAGAAGTGCAGCTGTCCTCTATGCTGTGTCAGCCCGAGTCTGGCCAGAAACCTGCTCTCCATGGTAACTAATGCCTGAGGCAGATGTGCAGGCACTGCAACGGTGCGTGTTTACATCTTGCGCACATGGAAATCTGGCACATATTCAGCACCACTGTGCGGATTCAGGAGATGTTAGGACCAGCTAAGAACTTATAGGGTCCTTTCTCCATACCCAAGCTACATATGTCCTGTGATACTTTATCCAGGGTGTTTAATGACGCTGTGAATCATGGCCAAACTTAACGTCCTTGTTACAGGCAGTTGCGTTGCATGCATCGATCTGTGGACTAGGGCGATCATCCCACAGTGAGTTTGATTCAAAAAGGCTTTGATGACCAGAGCTTAGGTCTCATCGTTTCAGCTTTCATGCCTCCCCTTTCGCTTCTTGTTCAGCAGGAAAAACCAAAATGCTTCTTCTTACTAAATAACAGGACATTCTGCCTTCTGCTTATCTAAGATTAACAATGTTTACATGTTGGGAGGCATGCTTGGAGAGCAGAATGCAGGCCACCCTGTAATTCCTGGAAAAAGTTTATAAAAGCTTCTAGTCTCCGTCAACGGGGTGTTCAGCCTGTGTAGTGGATCTGTCAGCTGGTGTAAGGGGCTCCCTGTAGTATATCTGTTAATATCTGGACCTATGTTTTTGATCAGGCATTACCTCAGGCTACTTAAACACACCATAGCTAAACCTGCTAGAACTGCTGCTTATTTTGGTGCCTGTGCTTCTTCACGTATTTGTCACACATCACTATCATCTGTTTCTCACACTTATTTTGTGTCCGCACAGCTCTGGCCAGCTATTTGCCCTGTAAATCACTCAGTTTTTGCTGAAATCTCACTTTCATAATTTTTTTGTTAGTGGGTCCCGGGGCCTGTATCACGAAGCCAGATTTCTTGCTTAGCCGAATAACTTGCCAGATTTAAGGTAGTCCAGGCTAAATGTAAATGAACAAAGACAAAGTCCATTTGAACTGGGGTACCTTAAATCTGACAAGTTATCTGGCTAAGCAAGAAATCTGGATTTGTGATACGGGCCCCAGGAGGTTAAGGGGCCAGTTACCCTTGCACTCAGAGAGGTCTCCTGTTTAACTATCAAAGCAACTTCCTCTCTTCCTTAGTCATCTGGCTTTGTTCTCAGCTCCAACATTGAGTTAATATTGCGTAACTTATATGGTATCATGGCTGAGTGGACAATATTATGATTTATTATGGCTGAGGGTTTGAATCCGTGCATGTGGAGCTTGCATGTCCTTTTGATGTTTATGTCTGTTTCCTCCCACAGTGAAAAAAAAATGTGATTAGGTTAATTGCAAACTGTTGCCCTACTGCTCATCCCTTCAGCCATGTCTGGAGCGGTGGTAGACTTCCATGGAACTAGATTGCAGAAACATCTGGAGGCTTCCTCCTCTGTGATCACTTTAAAGCAGTCAACAGAATACTTTTACAAGGCCAAAGACTCATGGCAGTGATTTTGGAAACCTTTGGTGCTTTGTTTGGCTTTTCAGAATTTCTTCAGAATTCTGCTGTATTCTAAACTATTTGGAACAACTGTTCATGACGCCCCCAATGTCTGATGTCTCTGGTGCTCCAGCTGACCACCTCCGCAAACCCAAACAGCAACCTCACGATGGCTACTGGCCATGTTGTGGATCATTACACGGGGAGCAGAAGTCCAGCCCTATTGAAGGAACCTCAGCAGAGACACAATGAGGTCTCCACATGACTCAAGATAATTTAATTGTTGTCACATATAGACAGGAGTCACTGCATACACTCACCGTGATTTCCTGCTTTAAACTCTTGTCATAGCAAGAGAATGGTGTGGATCTGTTTTCATTCTGTATTACCTCCAGACTTCTTAAAATATGCTTGCTCCAGTTTCTTTCTGTGACCTACCCTGATCAGATGTCTAATTATTCATAACTGATTGTTTTGAAATCTTGTTGTGGTTCTTCAGGCAAAACGTTTAGGAGAAAATTCAGGCAACATTGGAGACTTTGCAGAGTTAGAAATTAAATACCCAGTGTTTCTCCAAAGAAATAAAAACAGATTTTTGAACAGTAAAAATTTCCTGTGGTGTCTCTTTGTTGGAATGATATGATCTGAGGGTCTGCAGCTCTTCAGTTTCAGTTTGTATTTATAGTTGTAGAATTTGTGTTCCCCTCCCAGCTAAACCAACTGCAGTAGCATCACTGGGTACTTTTTAGCATTATCATGGACAACTGGGAAATCACTGAGGGAATAGGAAGTTGCCCTCCCAGAAAACAACAACAGAATATCAAGATACCCCTTTTAAATCTCATTAGATCCAGCCAACTAGCACATTTTTATAGACTGAGAAAAAAACCCCTGCATAATGGGAAAAGTTGCAGGCGTACTGCTATATCTTTTATTGATGCAATAATTTGTGTTTGGGTGAAGGGAGAAGGTGTGTATGTGTACAAGAGGTGTTTGTGTGTGTCTCTCTGTCAGCGCATGAGCCTGCACGCAGAACATGTGCAAGCGCAGTGCATCGTAGGGTGCAATGATTCCTGGGGCGCAGTGCATCCTGAGGCACAGTGCATTCTGGGGCGCAGTGCATCCTGGGGCGCAGTGCATCCTGGGGCGCAGTGCATCCTGGGACGCAGTGCATCCCGGAGCGCAGTGCATCCTGGGGTGCAGTGCATTCTGGGGCGCAGTGCATTCTGGGGCCGGGTGCATCCTGGGGCGCAGTGCATCCTGGGGCACAGTGCATCCTGGGGCACAGTGCATCCTGGGGCAGGCTCACGTCCCAAGACTGGCAGCTAATATTACTGTTTGTCGCTTTTATGTTTTTTTCTTTGGGCTCATTTCGGAGCTCAGGAAAGTTGGAATGAAGGGTTTTGCATACCCAGCTTAGTGAGGAAGCTTACATGCAGGGATGACTTTGGTTGACCTGTGTCGGGGAGTGCATGTTCACAGGAGACATTTAGTTTGGTCCACAAGCTTTGGGTTTCCCTGGAGTGGTTCTTCTCTCACGCAGCCTCAGGGGAACGAGAAAGACCTCTGGGGAGCTGGGGGGGGTCACTACAAGTATCACCTTCCTTCATTGACAGTGCAAATTTCCTTGACAAGGGGTCATTACACAACATGCTAACATCACACTTCACATCACCAGTTAGCATGTTGTGTAATGACCCCTTGTCGGGGAAATTTTTGAGGGCCAAAGTGTGTTTGCTAAACCCAATGCAATGAACTTTAACTGCTACACTTAACTTCATATGTCTCTTCCACATACGACTTTCTTTCTGCTTTTTGATCCTTATCTTCAAACGGTGGTTATTTTTGGATGTAGTATGATGTGTTCTGTAGTTCATTAGCCTTGTAATATGCAGTTCCAAAGTCAACACAGCAGGAAATTGCTCTTGTCCAAATTAGCTCTTCAAATAAACCCAAACATGAGTGAATTTGGTAAGCAATGTAAATTGATTTTGTTTGATATTTTGTTCTTTGTTCTAGACGTCCTTAACCCAACCACATGCCTCATTGATACTAAGAACAAGATAGACCTCTAGTGGTGGGCACCACTTACTGCAAGGCATTGAGTAATGCATATAGCTCTATAATTTATTCTTCATATTCCTAAGAATTCCTTCATAAATCACTGTGCTTGATGGTAAATGCTCTTGGATCCAAGTACACACACAGCTATAACACAGACACACATAGGTTTGTAATTATATGTTATATGTAATTATATGTTTGTGGGGACTCTCCATTCACTTCTGTGGGGAAAACTCACATACACACACACACACACACACACACACACACACACACACACACCCACTTGTGTTAGACACATGAATATTGCACACATAAACACAAGACCCAAAGAAACACTCAAAAGAGAGAAATACGGATATTTTCTAGTCCATATGGCTACAGCAAAAAGAGGGAGTTGTGTCCAAAATAACTTTAATATGCAGAGAACGGGAGTGTGAACTATGGACTTTGGAGAGGTTGGTGCTCGCTGTTCTCCAGCCTGTCAGCCTTTTGTGATTTTAATCTTTTGATAAAATAAATGAGGGTGTTTTTCTTGGCTGTTCTGGACGCCTGAGATAATTCGTCCTGGACAAACACGCCTCCATGCCAACAGGGGGAGCGTTTGCAGCGACCAGCCTTCTCAGCCGTCGCTCTCACTGCGGGACCTACGCACTCGTCTTCACGTTCTCTTTGCGCACGGCTGGTGTGCGGCGGCATCTATCTGTTTATCGACGCCTCGGCGCCAGCTAAGCGGAAAGCAGCGCACCGGGAGTCCAATTAGAGTGAAACAACGCTGGGGTCAGGCTCCTTACGAGCCGGGAGAGCTGGGGGCGAATCGAGCGATCCTCACCTTCTCCCTGCTGCGTTTTCTCCCTGGCTTTAACTGCACCATGGGAGAGGTGACCTGAGTGCTGAGGAGTCCCCTCCTCGCATAGATGGAAAGAAAGAAGGAGTGTAGGACTTGGAAGGAGATGGGCTTCACGCTCACCTGACATCTAAAATAAACTACAGCTCTTCCAGCCTCCGTGACCTGCAGAGACGAAATGTTAACTCAAAGAAAACTGCTGAATGTGTTGTATTTTCAATCGAGAAAATCACTCAGAACAAACAGGATATCCGGGTTAAAAACTAGATCGTGTACAGAACCGGAAAGCCATCGAGAACAATTAGCTTAGAGTCCTGGATCGCGATACTGGTGGCCTGATCCCACCGTCTTGCAAGGAGAACGAATCAAGCGCCGTCGCTGAACATGATGCCCACGGATCACAGCTTCAAGGCGCACGGTTCTCCCTGTCCTGGTCACATGATCTCACAACAAGTCCAGGTAGCACCACAGCCTTCAAATGCAATTCAAGCTTTTATGTTTACACAACCAGCAGAGCAAGACGGACTGAAGGGCCATAGGTTTTACCAACTTATGAGGCAGTAAAGCATTGTTTTCCAGCACCTTTGGGAGGGAAGTTAAAACATGCTGAATGAGGCAGAAGTAATGAGTGGCACCCTTTATTATGGAGATTTGTCTGCAGATGTTTTTCCTGTTTTACAATAATACCTCTTCTATCTCTCCATCTTAGGAGATGTCACAGGGATGGCAAATTAAAAGGAGCCTTTTGGAATATCCCAATGAATAAAGGAACCAGCGGCGTATTGAGCATACAGCCTGGAGAGCCAAGGAAAACAATAGCATTCAATGACGGGGAAATGAGCATAGGATTAACTTTTACGTGCTGCTACAATAGTGATGTTACTATGAGAAGTCACTTGACATGGTCCTTTGGGGTCAATTTGACCCCAGGGTAGGCGTGACCATCAAAACCCCATGGCAGGTTATGATGAAGTCATGGACAACCTGAGAATGCAAAGGCAGAAATATAAAGAATAAGCCAAAGGATGCATTAGTACCCACATCCACCCTCATAACTAAAGCTTCATAGAGAAATAAGGCCAAGATGCACCTCTACCGGAGAAATAGAAATCACTGTGGGTGATCCAGAGAGCATGAAGCTCAGCGGAGGTGGAATCTCACTGCGGGTGCACATGAATGCCTCTGGAAGCAGCTCCCCCATCTTTATCGATGATGTAACCATTGACGGCATGACAGAATGACTCCAGAAAGTCACAGGAACATCTTGTCCGCCTAAATGCCAGAAGAAGCCCCACTGTCCATCTGGTCAGGACGACAGAGAACCCTCTGCCAGAAGAGTGGATGAGTTCATTGGGGGAAAAGAAGCAGAAAATCTTAGCTTGGTCAGTCTCCCAATTTGACTCCAACTGAGTATGAACCCCTCACCCAATTCAAACAAAAATGACAGAAAATGGCTGCAGGAAAATCTTCCCTTAATATCTCAAGACAGTGATGTAAACGGGGCACAGCTGAACTCAGAGTCTTTTTTAAACTTTCATTGCACATAAAGACTTGTACGCACAACGATGCCACCCTCTCCCCACAGTTCCTGGGGTGATTGTGCCAGTCTTCATCAGGCTGATGGCGATTCTCCTCACCCGCAAAGACAAGTCGGTAAGAGACTGCAGAACATGTAGGGGAGGCAGCGTGCGGATGTGTGTGAGTAAGTGACAAGGGCTGTAAAGAACGAATCGGAGTACGGTTTTATCTCAGGTGTGCAAAGGCATTATTGAGCAATTCTGTGGAGAGCAGGATTCCTGGAGATCAGACATGAAAGGACCCACACAATGGTGAGAGAACATCACATTAAATGGAGAGCAGACTTCAGACCTTCAGAATATCCCTTATACAGATCAAAACCGAGCCTGCTGGACCCCCATCCCCCCCCCCCCAGCAAGCCGCAAGATCGGGTAGGTGGCTGACATAGCTTTCAATCTCCTTTTGACTTTCAACAAAGCTGAAGTGGACAGACGTGAGCAAAACAGCCAAAACCCAGGGTGTGAGGAGGACTGTGAAGGAGCAGGAGAGCAGAGGGACCTGGAAAGGAGGGGGGGTAAAGGAGAGGAGCAGGTGGGGGCAGCTTCAGCGGGGGCACGCGGCAGAGGAGTTAGCTTCTGGCAGGCTCAGACGTGAAGCTGGCACTTGTGTTCAGAACTAGCAGAAAAAGGGAGGGGGGCGCTTCAGGAATGGGGGGGGGGGGTGGCAGAGGACATGGAGTCAGATTGGCAGGGCATTGGGAATGGGAGAGGGGCAGTAGTTGATGGCAGGGGGGATGGGCACAGAGTGAGAAGACAGGCTGAAATGTAAATGTGAGCAAATCACTATTCGGGGGTGGCTGTCTTACCGGGACAGCAGTCAGTGTGGAAAGGAGAAAAGATCAGGTGGGAGGGCAGGAAGTGGGAGGCATAGGAAATCCCACCAAAGGAGCAGCTGACACAGAGGCCAGCGAGGGGAGAGAACTGAGCACGACAGCGGGTTCGGGACGGTGGCGCAGGACTGATGTCATTAGCAGGAGCTGTCCAGGAGGTGGGGGAGGGGCAGGCGGCAATGAGACACAAGCAGAAAGAGCACATGGCATGTGCAGATACTGTAACGTGGGACCCAAGTCACTTATTTATGGGCGTCCATTGAGGTGCCAGTTAGAAATCATCCTCTGCTACTTTTCAATGGTACAGTGAATAAAGTGGCCGGGAAAAGACCTTTTCATAAATCAGAATCGAGTGCCGGGGACAGAGCCAAGCACGCCTGGGAAATTCCAGCAAATTCCGGCTATTTCCCCGACAGATTTTGCACCGCCGAATGATACATTTTGGGGAGAGGGTAGACTGAGCAGGGACAGGGAGAGAGATAGGCCGGCAGCCAAGGGGAATTGGGGGTGAAGACGACGAGCAATCTGCCTGCCGACGAACCCTCCCCCCCCCCCCTCCCCATTTTAGGGTGCGAGTTTCCTGTAAACACTCATTCACAGCTTTACAATAGGATTGTGTTACTAATGCCCTCCTTCTAATGCCATCATTTCTTTTTATATATACACCTTCATTACCCTTTATAACAAACCGGGAAGCACTGTGTTGACCAAAAGGACCAGAGCTGCGGTTACCTGGTAACCATCCCATTCCATGTCCTCACAGAAAAAAAAGTTTGGTCTCTTCAAACCAATCAAAACAACCTAAGAAAAACACTGAGGCAGGAAACTGGTCGCTTTGGTTAAAGGCATTTTCATTCCAATAAAAGTCACTATTGGAATAAACTGAATAATGATGGGTGTGTTTGTTGGTTTATTTGAACATTAATCTGTCAAGCTCAGCACTGTCGTCCCTGTAAAGCACGTAATTACATTGTCGCTGTGTGTGATGATGCTGAAGGACTGTGCAAGTTCACACTGGTTCTGAATGCTGGTATTGACAAGGGACAATGCTATAAATATGCATGTGATCCTTAGGGATGGAGCAGAGCAGGCTTGCAAGGGCATGATGGGATGGTTCGCCACGTCCTAACAAACACTAACACATCTCATTTAGTTACTTTGCTGGTTAAATTAGGCAGTGATTGACAGGAAACCAGAACTCCACGAAACAGCGTGCTTTCAAAGACAAGCAGTGATACAATACATCCAAAACTGCATATTTACACAGTATATAACGGATTCGGACATACTGAACACCTCGCATATTATACTCCTACAGCAAACAGGTATGTCATTTCTGCTGTACCCAAAGTCTTTGGTAAAAAGACGACGTACATTTTAAATCCCCTCCAAACACATTACAGTTTTGTTGCATCATAACGTATTATTTTTGCGGCCATGTCTGTTAGAAGGTCAGAGACGGCCAGGTGCGACCCCCCCCCCCCCCCTTTACCGAAGTGCAGGAGCCAGGTCAGCCAGGCCACATAATCTCCCCCACGGAGCATCTATGATGGGGGGGTGTCTATCTTGGCAGCCTCCATCCTGGCTGTTTTAAGTTAGTTGGCATGGTCGCACCCAGGCTGTCTGGTCAGAGATGGACTGGGGGCCATAAACCTCGGCCAGCATGGAGACTCACTTCATTTCAGGATGGGTCACATGTCCATTACTCTGCAGGCCAGCAGCCGATCAAATAACATTCTCACCCCAGTTTAAACTTCGCATTTACCCATGACGTCTTTCGTGGAAGAGTACGATACAATCACAACACAAAAGCTGTTTCGCTATTCCACCCAGCTAACCAGATAATCCCTGTGGTTCTGCTGAGGTTTGGCAGGTATGAGCCAGTCCATGGTTTGAAGGATGATGTGAGGAAATTGAAAAACTTCACTGGTCCTTTGTTTTAATGTGTTTTCCTGCTGAATGACTTATAGTGTTACCACATATACACAATATATAAAACTAATTATTACTATTATTTATCAGTGCCGACACACCGCAACACCCAACAACAAAATGTATCCTCTGCATTTAACCATTATGTGACATCATGTCATAGCAGAGGGCAGCTAATTTAGCACTGGGGGGGCAGCACCTCACTCAGCAACCTTTCAATTACAAGTGTACTTCCCTAACTACTAGGCCAGGGCTATTCAACTCAGGCCCTCGATTCCAAATCCAGGCCTTGTTTTCAGTTCTCCCAGGTAGTTAGCTTAATAATTACTGATTCTGATTGGTCAGAGGCTTCACACCTGGCTCACAGGTGAAGGAAGGCCGGAAAATCAGCAGAGCTCAGCCTTCGAGGACCGTGAGTTAAACAGCCCTGCACTAGGCCATCACTGCTATGCCAATCAACAGCATATTTAGTCACAGGAACAAATTAATTAAAGCTGATGTACTAGGTGAGGCTTGAACCCATAACCTCACCATTACTCTGCTGGACACTGCCATATATGTACCATGCGCTTGTTGATTGTGCCTCCAGAGCAGCCCAGAAGAGCTGGTTATATGTCTAATGGTAAGAGCTCCACATGATGGCATTACCATCAGCCATGAGAAGGGAACTCAATAAGTATCATGGAGGGAGTCTATAAGACATTATATTACGTTTTATTACAGAGACTACTTCCTTCCACCACACCTCAGTCATTTATAGGCAAAAAATACTTTGATCTTCGTGGAAAAGAGTTCCACATTAATGTATGCTGTCTACAGAAACTGTAACTCCATTTTCTGATATCTGGCATATAAAGACAGGAAATCATTACCGGTTTTCAAAGCCTCTGCCACAAATCTGTCAGAGAACAAAGCCTACTAGCCGACAGGCCTGGTTATCTTTTCTGAAGTACTGGGCTCGTGACAGTTTGTTCAGGTGCTGCAGTAACCTAGAGAATTAAAAAAAAACACACACATTCATCCAACGCTACAAGCAAACAGCAAAAATATTGGACCTGTGTGTAGCTGGAACCAGCAAGAACCAACCAAGGTAACAGCCTGTAGGACTGGGAAATAAAATCTCAACCCTTCAAACAGTGACAGAGAATTGAGCTGGAACTGAAATCATTTAATCTGTTAGAGTTTGCTTTTGTCTGACCCAGATGAGGTGTGACCAGGACTTTGAGACGGAGGATAAAGAGCAAACCACCAGCAGAGTCTTACAACACATCCGTGAACTCCTTTTATTGAATAAAACTGGATTAAAATCTGCGGCGTTCTGCTGATTTTGCTCCAAGGTGCTACTAAAAATATCAAACCTGAAGCATACGCGATAAGATGCAAGGAGCTAATTCTCTGAGAACTTCCCGTGACCCTCAATCCTCTTTGCATGCTGCGGTATCTTCGCTGAGATCAGGAATTTGATGGATTTATCAATCCTCCAGCAAGCACGAAGCCACCTGACATATTGCCACAGGCAATTTTGCTCCTCAGAGGAACGGATGGGCCAATGACATCAAATTCTGAGCGACCACATGGTCCGTGATGTAATCCATCAGTGCGTGCCCACAAGTGCTGAGTCATCGTTTTTTTTTTTTTGGCATAATTTAATAGCCTCTCTGTGTCTTAGGAGGGGGTCACCAAAAGACATGGCTCACCCGCCTGCCTGGGAGCGTGAGGGGGCACAGAGACTCCTCAAAACACCTCCAGCATGCCATGCTGCTGCACAGGGCCAAGATGGCTTGTAAATGACCTTTCTCTCTTCCATTCTTCCACATTCCTTCAGATCAGCAGGGTCTTTGAGAAGACAAACCAAACAACGGAAACATATGAACCCAAGGGAGGGGTTAGCCATTCAGACACACTCACAAGAGAACCTGAGGCTTCACTGTTCATGTAGGGTCCTCAGGACCACGGATGGGCTCTGCCCCGAGGATTATTGTCACCTCAGAACTGATTCATGGGAACAAGGCCACAAAGGCAGACCATCTTGGAACTAGTTCAGATGATGACAAAGGAAATACAAGCAGGTGACAGGAGATTAAACATCTTAGTAGAGTAGTGGAGGCAGATTTAGGTTCATTCATGTCAGCTGAGAGAAACCTGTCGTACAGTGGAACCTTGGAACTTGAACGCCTCTTAACTCGACCAACTCTGATGTCGAACGAGTCTGTTGAATTTTTTTCAACTTGTACCTCGAACGAAATATTGGAACCCGACCGTTTTTGTGCGGGTCAAGATGCATTCAGTTCTACCAATTAGGCTGATCAGGTTGAAAAAAAATTAACCGCGACTCAACCGAAAACTCAAAAAATGACTAAACAAAACGGACCTGCTAAAACCTGGACAGATCGAGCTGCGTCTCAGATGGGCTGAAGCAGAGGCAAACAGGCCTACTGGGATCCTGATGCCTATGAATCACTCTCAGGACCTCTTGACCGAGAGTGACGTGTGAAAGCTGAGTTCCTGTGTTGATAGAATTTTTTTTGTGCTTTATCTACAGTACATTTAGTGATGCAGTAATTGTGCCCCTATGAAAGTGAGCAGTGATAGCAGCAAATATAAGAGGATTGTAGTGAGAGTGACTGTAGAACTTAAAAAGGAAATTATAGTGAGACTTGAAGGTGGTGAATGTGTGTCTACTTCCACCTCAGAGTGTGGGATTGTCATTTATCTCACGCTTATCGCTTTTCTATATGTGCTTTTTATATGTGTATTAGTTTTTATATTGATTGTTATGGTTTTTTTATCAGGTAGGTAGATAGGTAATCATTTGGGGTCTGGAATGGATTAAATTCATTTATATTATTTCTTATGGGGACAGTTGACTTGGACCAAATCGCAACTTGACCAGCTTTCTGGATTGAATTAAGTTCATGTTCCAAGGTACCACTGTATATTATATCTTCTCTTTTTGTAACAATTCATATGTTCAACCAAGTCAACTATCTCCCATGAGTAAAACCATGCATAGCACACTGCGGGTCAACCCTGCAACTTGAGTTGGTGTGCATGCAATACCAGGGACGACAACAAGGGACCACAAAGAGGATGGAGGTCAACGGCATAGACGTGTGACCAGAAGGTTGCTTGATTTAATCCCAGACTGTGCACAGCTCAGTAATCCCTTGAGCCAAACTGCTATTTGCATGGATAAAGATGTAAAATGTGCTATAACAGGTCATAAAAGTCTCTAGTAAGCAACTCCCACAAGCAAAGATGCGAGAGATGAGGAAATGGCTAGTTGTGTTATCAGCATATCGGCTCAGGGTGGAGGCAGCTCCACTCGGAAACAGTGCTTGGGAACATCTTGCCCCCCACTTTGTGCCCCATGTGTCCTGGGAAAGGCTCCAGATTTACTTCGGCCCTGTACTGGATAAGCACTTATGTTGGACCTATGAATGGATGTTTAGGAAAATCAGACGCTGGACTTCCGAAAGGCTTGAAACATCTGACAACAGGCTTTTAATGTCGTTTTTAAACTGAGATTCTAACGGATTTGTTGAATCTGTAGAGTGTGCAGTGAATTTTTTTATTCTAGCAGCATTTCCAAAGAGCGGCTGGTCCTGCCGCACAAGGGCCCAGCTTCCGGGGCGCCTTCGCTGAGCAGCACATGGGTGGAGCTATAGGCCACACAACAGCACCCCCAAGGGGACGAGGCGTGTGTCACGCCGAGAGGCTCGCCACGCTGCTGATCCAGACTCCCTAAACCGCTTAGAGGGGCCCAGACGGAAAGCCCAGCACCATAAACACAGGGCGCTGACAAATCTCACAGCCCTTATTGCCATATGTTGTTTTTTGTTTATTCGTTTTTGCTCGACTCCCGCATTTCTGACTGACAGTGTTTATGTTTGCTGTAATGGAGACAGGTGAATTATAAATACGCACATACAAACACACACACACACACAGAGCTTTGTGCACAGGTCTAAAACGCAGTTATGAGAAAAGGCAGCACTTCCTTTAATTTGTTATTTTAATTTTTCACATACGGCTGTTATGCTCCCCTCTGCGGCTGGAAGGTGTGAGCAGAATGCAGTCCGATTCTGGCGCCCGGCAGCAGCAAAGGAATCCCACGTGTCGCCTTTGCAGACAATTAAGGTGCTTTTTTTAACGTTTGCCATGACTGGATACATTCTTTTCAGAAGAGCGTAACATAGGATTCTTAGGATGGTCTGACGATGCAGGAGCAGGGTAGATGTTTGCTGGATCACCCTGACATCATCAAGGAATTGGGTCTGGAAGGGTTTTATAGTGCTTATTAAGCACAGGGGCGAGCTGCTTCTGGCTGGCGGTACCGGAAGGTCGCCGTGGTGACAGCCCGGCCAATCCTTTGTTAAAGCTAAAATCCCGCCTGAATTTGACTTGAATCCCTGAATCTTGGTTTTTGTGCTCTTTTTGTCGTTGGCAACACGTGTGCACGCGTATCCGTTTCTATGGCAGTGAAATTGCTGCAGAGAGGTTTCGGAAAATCCCGCACGTGCAACCATCTAGATATCCCAGGAATTCTCAGTTTTATTCAGTCACTGATGACAGGGAACCCAGAAAACTGTAACCCCCTACCCACCTACCCCATCACCATCCCGATGTTGTCCTACTCCCTCCTGCCACAAGGTAGTGCTGTTTCTCTGGTGGAAATGCCTTTTTTCATGACAGTGGGCTCCCACTTCACTGATCCACCTTTGTTTGCCTAGAATGCCCCCCCCCCCATCATTGTGTTAAGTGCTAAGGCTTCGAGGCTCCTCACACGGTTGTCACCCTCATTACCAGCTCTCGGTTGCCACTGTTGGCTTGGCCCCGGCTCTCTTGCTGCCTCAGGTGACTGAGTAGATGTAAGATGTTGTACGCACAGTGGTGGTCGGGCAAGGAGGGAGGACCGTTGCTCTGGTCCGAGGAGTCCTGGGAGGTCAAGCCGACGGGAGCGGCCGTTGCCCTGGGTGTAGGCGTACCCACAGGAGCCATGGCGGCATTCATGAGGGAGGAGGTGGAGGCGGAGACCGCATGCCCAGTCTCACTGCTGCCCCTCTGGGTTGGCAGGAACAAGGTCCTAGTGCTGGTGCAAGCCTTCTGGTCTTCGCAGTCCTTCACCTTGTCGTAGTTTAACACCTTCCACTGCTGGTTCACAGCCTGCCAGCGGTTGAAGATGCGGTACACCGACGGACCTTCATGGATAATCAGCGCTGAGGGACGGGTACAAGCAAGGGAGGCAGCAATCACTCACACGTTCCAGGGCTGAATGAGCACAAGGATAAACTACAAACCTCAGCTGCTCTTCTTCTCTAGTGTCAAAGTCATGACAAGGAACCTTAAACCTTATTGCTGTAACAATGATCAGAAACACAATTAGCAAAGAAAATCAATGGTTTTCAAATACGACTCATCACCTGGCTCGAGGTGATGAGGTCATAAACAAGGGACTGTCTCCCAGGCAATGGTTTTATGAGCACCGAGGGATAGCCTGCACAAACCCATAACTCTCCCACTTCTTGAGTGTATTGTCTTGAGATGACACTCCCAGCCGTGCCCAGCATGTGACTGACAGCTGAGGTGTGCGGACTGCCCGCTGTGAGTGGGGGGGGGGCTTGTTTGTGTATTCACAGCACGTGGGGGTTGTCCTAGGAAGCCTCATTATGTGTCTTTAAAATTGCCTTTTGGTTCTCCGTACTGCACCTCCCCGTGAAAGGAGACTGAACGCGTGCGATGGAGGCTGCGAGTCCGCGATCACGTTCGCCGTCTCCGCCAAGCTTTGCCAAAGCCAGCTTCTCAGCACCCACCACCGCGACTTCTCAGCCAAAATGCGCTGTGGCTCTCCGCATGAAAATAGATGAATCTTCTCACAGATTCTTTTCCCCCTTCGCTTTCCTGTAAAATAGGCTCACAACAATGCTAAGGTGCCCGCAAACATAATAATTATACAGGAAGGGAAGTAATTAAATGCTGAAGTCTGGTGTCAGCAAGTCCCTCCCAGCATGGAAGGATGCAGCTTCATAGTTTACTGGGCCTTTGAGGACCTATCGATGCAGAAAATCGAATCTATTCTTTCCTGTCTCTCCCTCCCGCTCTTCCTCTCTCTCTCCCTCTCACTTTCTTTCTCTCGCTCCCTCTCTCTTTCTCTCTCTTACTCCCTATCATTCTTTATTTCACTCCCTCTCTCTTTCCCTCCTTCTTTGTTTCTTTCTCTCTCTCACATTCCCTCTGGGGGCAGGTAGGACCTCCATACTGCAAATCCCCCCCCACTACCTTGCATTACTCCTCCCAGTGGCCCAGTTTGACTACAGGGTTTTTGAGACAAACGAATCACTTAGCTGGTCAACACTGGCACAACATCTAAACACACAATAACCTCATTGGTCTAAAAAACTTGAAAGACCCCTTTTGTTGTCAGTATGTTCTAGTATGTTTAGCAGAAATCAGTCAACAGTTAGGACTCCTAAAGCTATGAGCAGCTGCGTCGGCCACAACCACCCTGGAAGTGACTTCAATAGTAGGTTGTACATTTTCAGGGTCACTCGACTCAGGGATGGATGACAGAGCTGCAGAAGAACCTTCGCCACCCCTAATCAGAGTCACCACTCTGAGCAGCTGCTTCAGCTCAAGACTGCTACACCCACAGTGCAAGAGGAGTGCTTCCACTGATCATTCCTCCCCACAGACGTAAGATTGTACAACGCATCACTGCAGTGACATATTCATCATTCATCCCCTTCCCTGTTCATCCATTTTACTGGCATTGGCAATCAATCAATCAATAATCTGTTTTTACAAGCTGACCTCTTTGTTGGCCCTTTTATGGGAAGCCGACGGAGGTCTGCTCTAAATCCTGGTGCTTGTGCTTGGGTCAGACCATACCGCTTAATGACCATCTTTATCGCTGCCATTATTTTTATGAGGTTTTCATTGCGGCTTCCTTTACCGATATTGACTCACTGACTCTCCGACTCAAGCCGACTCTGAAAACCACTGGGCGAAACCTGCAGTTTTCTGTGTTCGTTCTCACGTATGATAAAACATTCACACATATGACTCCCGCATGTACAGCCGCACAGGGAGACATGTGGTGTTTAACTGAGGGCAGCATCTGCTTTCTGAAAGTGAAGAGGACCAAAATGGTCAGGCATCGCTCACCATTGATCTGCCAACGTAATGCAGCTCCCAGAAGGCAGTGTGTGAGTGAGGGCCGATCCTGATTACACTCATCAGTTTCGTGTTTGTTAGATAACAAGCTGATTAGGGTGACATTTGGTATTGACACAGGGCAAATGTTTATCTGAAATGACGCTGTGCGGGGGCCGCTCTACAACTGATTCTGGGGGCAGCGGTTAGCGGATCAAACTGACCAATTGGGGTGATTTGTTTGCCCACCCATGAGGGATTTGGTCGAGTAAATTAGTATGCAGCTCTAACTGTGTTCGCCCAGGGTGTTGTGGTTGATATACAGATTAAAAATCCATTCTGAAATATCGCTCTTGTTAAAACAGAAGTATGTTAATTTTTTAGAATGTTCCAATTTCCATACTAATTTCTGAACAGGGCTGATGCTAAGTGCTGTGGTACTGTGGTCTCGCACCTACTGCAGTTGTATCTGTGTGGCCCAAAAACATGCGGCGGGGTGAACTGGTATCTCTAAATTGCCCATAATGTGTCTATGTGTGAGAGTCAGGCATTCTGTTCAGGATGCCTCATTGCCCAGAGCTTCCCAGGACAGGCTCCAGGCAAACCTTGACCCTGTACTAGATAAGTGGCACGCAAAAATAATCGGCTGAATTTATAAGTGAAAATTATATCCTTCGAATTTTGCTTGTTTCTGGTCTAACATGAATGTTTATTAGGCAGGAACTCTGCAGTCAAACATCTGAGCAAAAAAAAAACGCATAAAATATGATTCGAACGTGATTCCATCCTCAGGTGATGGGCCTCTGCTTGCCGCACCTCGTCCCACCCCACAGACCCCCGGCGCCGCCACTCACCGATGCAGACGACGTCCATGAAGCCGTACATGCCGTAGCAGATCTGGAAGAGCAGGTCCTGGCGCTGCCACTTGGCCGAGGGACTGAGCGATGACCAGATGAGCCAGGAGACACTGGCGATGAGGAAGAGGGAGCCCAACAGGGCTGCTGCCATCTGCACCTTCTCGATCACCGTCAGGGAGATGGCCTGCCACTGTAGGCGGGAGACAGGCGGTCGGCCGCAGGCAGTGATGTACACGGGAGGGCAGGGGCCACTCACAGGCTGGTCGACATCTGGTAAGACGCCGCGTTGCATTTGAACTCGGAACTCTGAAATTCTGAGTTCCCACTCAGAAATTTCAGCTAGAACAAACACTGAAGTCGGAATTCCTCTGCAACCCCGACCTTAGAATTCAGGATGGCTGCAACCTTTATCAACGGAAGTAATCCGTGTATCATTCGTTCATCCGTTTTTCAATATGAAACCAAAACAAAAAAAGATAGAAAACTACCCATATTTTCAGTTTTTGTTTAAATCACAAGGCAGCCTCTCCACTCTCTGACTGCTGCAGCGCGATGGAAATCTCACCATGCGTTTTCCCATTATCTAAACATTTTTTCACTACATCTGCACAATCCTCCAATCCGGCCATGATGGTAAAAGTAGCTAATTTTATTTCTCGCAGTTGTATTGTTCGGGCTTGTTTTACTATCAGTACAGTCATTTCCGGGTCACGGCGTTTGTATCAAACGAAACAAACAAAATCGGACATGAACGCTTGTTATCCGTTTGTTCCATATTTGACTTGAGCACAAAATGGGAAATCGGAAAACGAGCCATTATCCGTTTTGTCGTTTTGGTTTTGGAAACAAAAACTGAAAATACGGGTGATTTTCCATTTTTTTTGTTTTGGTTTCATATTGAAAAACGGATGAACGAATGATACACGGATTGGAAGTGAATACTGTAGTTATATATTGTTTATTAGCACTTATTTAATGAGCTATTAATAAGAAATTAGTTGTAGACATAGTACTGTCCAACCGCTATCTGTGTGTTCATGGTGCGGTCATAGAACCGTTATGATGTTCATGGTGCGGTCATAGAACCGTTACGACGTTCGTGGTGCGGTCAAAGAACCGTTACGATGTTCGAAGTGTGGTCACACATGAGACCTGACTTCCTCTCACTTCATTCTGAAGTTTAATAGGGTCGGTGTCACTAAACGACACATCCCTGTTACCTTAAGCACTCTACCTGAAGTGGGTTCTTGGTGCTGATGGCGATGACCTGATATTTGTAGTAGCACAATTCACAGCTCCATGAGCCCCTCTCGCTGATCCACTTGATGAGACAGGGCTGATGAGTGCACCGCACTGACCCGCTGCAGCGGCACGGGCTCAGCAGCTCCCCCTGCAGGACACAGAGTAAACAACAACGAGACAGCTGCAGCTCCGCTCCTGGGGAGCGGTCAGTCAAATTCAGTGACTCACTATTAATCAACAGAAACCATCTGTTATAGGCAGATTAAATGAGATTTACAATCGCAGCCTAAGGAAACACATCAGGACGCCCATATTCTGCTGTGGAATTCTGAGTTTCTACAGGGCACTACCAGAGCGGCATTTCCGGAAGCTTCCTTCACATATCTGTAATCTCTCAGAGCTAGGGCTGGGCAATCAATCAAATTTTAATGTCAATTATGATTTTGGCATCCAACAATTACCAAACAAAAGCTTGGAATCCGTGCCACGCATGACAGACGCTAGCACACGTGTACATGCACACGCTACAGCATACCACTTTGTACTGCCTACAACAAGTCTTTACAAACACCTCAGGGCAAAAGATGAAGGCTGTGAGGAAAGGGAACTAGACAGCAACCAATTAACACCACCGCTAAACAAATCTCTCGTGCCCCCTCACTTAACACCCCTGCACACAGACAGGCTTAACGCCACCCCCCCCCCCCCCTCACCACCACCACCACCACCACCACACGACCTGGCCGCCTCCTCAGGACCCAGATCCCTTCACCGTTGGACCTCGGAGTCAGATACGGCAAACGGCCGCGTGACAGTGGCTGTACAGGGAGGCCGGACCGGCAGAGAGCCGTTTGAGAGCAGAGCTGACATCAAACAGATTCAGGGCACGCTGGACCACATTCCACCAGGTGTCCAGGAGACACACACTGGCCTTTAAGCAACATCTCTCTGTGCACGCACATGTGCACACACAGACAGGGTAGGCACACAATAGTCACGTCCAGGATTCATAGGAAAATTCAAAAAGAAAAAGAGAAACAGGTCAGGTATGGATTTTTTCTTAATGATCCTTGAAGGAAGCCCAAATCTATCTTTGTGAGCTTGCATGGATGTGGCTAACAGACACCAGATATCAATCTGCACGGGGCTATTCTGTCTGATTGTACATAAGCCTCTGAGAGGCTCCGCCTCCATTATATTCCTGTTTTTGTTTTTTTTTTTTTATGAGCCATTCAAACCTATCAGCACCTCAGTGGCAAAACCTTCTATTGCCTACCTCAGGAACAGTGTCTTCTGGGAGTTTTGGCTTCGCGTCACTAAGCTGAAGCGGGGAAACCGCATCCGCACGTCTTAGCATTCGTACACGGACACGGCGCGGTGTCTGCCGTGCGCTGATAAAACGGCCTCCCTTTCTGACGAAGCTCACTGCCTCGCGAGTGACGTCTTTTCATCCCTCAGATTGATGGGGCCTGGGCTGTCATTGAGTGGGAAAAGGACAGCGGCCATTAATTTGGTTAAAGGACATTGTGGATCTTTAATGTGTAATTTTGCTTATCTCTCTCTAATGTTCTATTCTATTTACCACAGTGCTCTACAAGGGGCTTTCAAATGATCCCAGCCAGATGCAGTTTACAGGAAAATCTTCTATGCTTTTCTATTCCTTGGTAACTGGTTAAAATGCATTTTGGAAAACTGCATCTGTAAAAGGTGGCAGTGTGATCCTGGTCATATGTCTGCTTTCAGACAAACCCAGTGTCAGGGTTTTAGATATCAGACACCCTTGGGCTATCAGGGGGTTCAAACACACACATAACTGCACTTGCCTGAGACCTGGGGAAGTCAAGGAAGCTGCTCTGTGGAGCTGCTCTTCTGAGCCATCAGTGTCTCTGCTTACGATGCTTGTTTGTGTGTCAGCTCGAAGACAGATAGACAGCTGGACAAACAGGAGGACAGACAGCTGGACAAGCAGGAAGACAGACAGCTGGACAAACAGGAGAACAGACCCGAAAACAGGGAGATGGACAGACAGGTGGGCAGTTAGGATCACAGGCAGATGGGCAGATGGGAGGACAGACAGGTGGATAATGGGAGGAAAGACCAGTGGGCAGAGAGATAGACAGACAAGAGGACAGAGCTGGACATAAAGATTGACTGGCAGGAGGACAGAGAGATGGACAGACTGGAGGACAAACAGGAGGACAGAGATGAACAGTTGGGAGGACGGAGAGGGGACAGCCACATACATGCTCACTTCGTGCGAGTGAGCGCCCTCACATGGCAGAGCGTTCAGGGATTGTGACCGATGTAGGGCAGCGGTTGTCAGGGTGTGAGGAGACCCACAGTGATTGGCTAAGGAGGCCGCTGGGCTTACGTTCACAGACCCTCCCCGAAGCCAGGCTGACCTTTGGCTGAGGAGCCCCACCGGCCGCCCTGGGCTTTGCACAAGGTGCCGTCGACTCCCTTGGGCTCGCAAACTGGAGGCAGGCGGCACCGTGGGAAGCCCGACGGTTAAGGGCACGGGGCGGGCGAGGCTGCCGCTCGGCTCCCTGCGGGGGCTTCCTGTCTCACTCTCTGACAGACGCACTTAACCCCCGTTCGGTTTGAAACACCCTGCTGTATAAATCTGTGAGGAACTGGCCGCGTGTCAAAATAAGACATTAAATACAGAGCGGGGGGGCAGCAGCTCATTTCAGGACACACTGTGACAGAGAGGTTCCCGGGGTAAAAATAGACCAAAGTGCAGGTAGAAATTTTGATCAAGAAGGACCCTTCTGGGTTCAGGCCTGTCATAACACATCACATCATGGAAGCTGGAGTAATAGGAATAGCGGCATTATAACTGAGAGACTCATACGATTCAGAGGCAGGAAGTGACATCACAGAAAACCAATCGGTGGCTGAATCATGTGGGCCAAACACATGGGTCAGGTCTTTGGTGCGGGACACGAATTGGAGCCGCATGGGGGCGGAGCTGCAGGGTTTTATGCACCATGCTAATGCTGTGTGGGCTAATAGGCTGTCAGACACAGGGTCACATAAGCTGACAGTCAGGCTGCATCTGGGGCACGACATTTAAGGCAATGACCTTTGACCCCTGCAGCTGTGGGCTTAAGGACTTTGTGGCAGCCGGGGGGGCTGTTATTTTGGGGTCTGGGGCCTCATCAACTCACGCCTTCTCTGAGGGGGAGGGCATGAAGTCGTGGCCTGCATTGCAGTCTGGCAGGAAAAACGCAGAAATCATGCCTCAAACCCCCTGTTTACGCAGACAACCACTGCGTTGGCTCACAGTGGCAAGTCGTTTTTTTCACTGGATATACAGAATCATAATTATACTAACTTGCATTCAAGGTGCCAAATGGTCTCTAACTGAAAAAGGTTCTTTTTTTTCCCTGCCCACTAAAGAGCGAGTCCAGCAGAGACTCACAGGGCCTTGGACGGGGTTACTGGCTCCTGGAGGTTATTGGGTTTGTTGTGTGCTACTTTACACAGTCCGCAGAGACTTTTGCTATCTGCAGTGGGGGGGTTTCCGTGCCAAATTAGCCTTAATTACTCCAATAAAGAGCACTGCTGTATAGTTTATGTATCGTAATGCTTTCCTTTTGGAAGCATTAACAGAGTCCAGACACCGGTATGAACAATAACAATGCACTTTAATACAAAGAGGAGGAGGTAACATTACCATTTTCCAGATGCAACTCATAAAGGCAGAGCACAACACTGCTCAATGTTAGATATATAGAAGGCGGAGCCATGCATCTTAAAGGAACAGTACTCTTTTTTTGCTTTGATCCTTTTAACATGCATTTGTGACATTACAATCCCCAAGTGAGGAACTGATCTAAACTCACCCCCACCCACTCCCTCTGGCCGATTTTCATCCAGATCCACAAATTGATTTGTTAGCAGATCTGGCTAGTACAACTGGACAATGTTTTGACAGAAGTCTGACCCTTAACCTGAATGTATTCCTTTGATCTATGTGACTCTCTGGTTATTATTAATGACATGACATATAATGGGAGACTAGGATTTTTCCAACTCACTGGAGCACATGGCAGAGTGTCATGGAGATGCTACAATTCTAAGCTTACGCATCTAATATTGGAAATTTATATAGAATCCATCCATCTTTTTTACCTAGTAAAAGTTACGGTCAAATACATACAAATGAACTTAAAATACTGCTGGTGGCGCAGAACAGGCCCTCTGGAATCGCTACCATCCCCACGTTCCGCTTTGATTTTTGGTTTTTCTCAAGGTCCCGTGTCTTCTTGGAAACCCCCGCAGTTCTCTCACATTCAGCCTCTGCCACAACAGACCGGAGGTGGCCGGAATGTTCCCGTTCACCTCTCAAAGCAGAGAAGGGGACCGTCGGACGGAAAGCGACGCACCAAAGCAGGACATGTAATCTTGGTAAACAGCCCAGAGTGCAGATAAAAATAAATCAGATTCTCCATCCGTTAGCATATGAAGGGCAAGAGAAATGATTTCGTCCCATTCCGCAACATGATAGTGTGAAGCTAAAGCGCATTTGATACACCCTCCATTTTCTGGCCGCTGAGGTTGTCGTGTTAATACTGCTTTTCCTCCCTCAAACAAGCAACACAGTGGGAACACCTTCGCCACAACTTTGAAAAGGTTATGACATTTTGCTTGATGAAAAGATCTATGGAAGGATCTGAGGGGCAACTTTCTGCTGTGAATGCGCTAGCTGCTCTGGGATTCCGCGTCTGCTGCCAGAACCTCCAGCATCCAACCTCAAAGCTCCACGCAGGAAGTGTTGGTGGCCTGGCTGGAGATGGACGAGTATTATCTAGCATTCTCTGTAACAGCTGTTTCCAACCCAGTTCCTATCTTCGCAGATTCTTACAGCTCCATTTGAACTGCTAACATAGTAATGAGATTAATAATTAACTCAATCAAGTCCATAAGTGTCGGGTATGGCTAATGTAGACTGCAAGCCTTCACATGCAGACTCCACAAGGTCATAGTGCTGATGGAAGGCCGCCACTGATGCATTCTGGGATCCAGGTAATGTACAATCACAGAGAAAAGCCCTGCTGCTCACAGGGGACATAGCGAGCTGAAGAAGAATCATGTCACACAGAGATGCCTTTGAAGGGCAGCCAATGACAGACACTTTCTCCAAGGAATGGAAAGCAGGCAGGGGTACAACCTTCTACACATTCAAAACAACTGTGCGTGGGCCGCAGAACCTCATTTCCATGTGAATGAAAAGCGATTTATCGACATCTATCCAGAGACCTGCAGTTGCTGACCCACCCGCCCCAACAAAAAACCCCCACCAAAAAACTAAATCTATTTCTTGCCTAGTGGTGACTGTTGGCAGGAACTGGTCCCCAAGCGGGTCTGTCTGCTACAGGAAAGAGAAAAGTCTCACCGTACAGCTAATGACAGGACGCTGCCTGTCCCAACACCGCTGGGTGAGCTGGCCGCTGACTTTGACACAAATCCGCCCGCTTCTCTTTACAAGAAAGAAGGGGAGACGGAGCGGAGGATCTACCGGCCCGATCCTCCACGGCACTTCCTCGAAACCTGCTGCTTGGGAATGACAAGAAATCACAAAGTCTGTTTGCTTTCACCCGCAGCATCTTTGCACATTTCTTTGCCTTTTCGCACCCATAACAGCGAGCTCCTGGCTCTTCATGAGGTCACGGCAGAAACGATCGGCTTAGAGCGGGTGTTTTCAAGCTAAGGTCCTCGACGCTCTAGGAAGTCGAAATCCCCAGCAACAAGGGGCTCTGCAGAGACATTTTGTAAATTGATGAAATACTGGTATTACCATCCACTGTACAAAACACTAAACATATTAGAAATGGGATCCACCTTGCATCATATCTTCAAAGGGGCTCCACTGCCCTGATACAGAGTTATTTGGCATCCCTGGTTTAAGAAAAACTCTTGATTTTGAGCATTAAAAGTACCCTGAATCAAAATTAACCCTACTATCTGAATAAAACAGAGACAAAGAGAAAATATCTAAAATACAACATGAAGGATTAAGATTGACTAAAAAGGAGCAGCATTCCGTATAGCATCCATGTTATTTCATATAAACAATCCAAGCGTGACTAAATATGCTTTTAATATTCAATATACTGATTGGCAGTAATACATATATTTTGGGATTAAGCAACAAGATTGATGTGTGGTCTGGTAAGCAAGTGTACAATTCTTCTGGGAATTTAAATTTGCAACGAAGTGGTTTTAAAAAGCTCCCATAATTCAATGAAGCTGGAACATGAAATACTGTGAAACCCCAAGCAGTGCATCTCTTGCTGGCTCTCCTTCACCTACCCACACCAGGGTCACCAGCAGGAATAATCTGCAGCTTAATCCCCCCCCTCCCACCTCGATTTATCGATTCAAGGATGTCAGGATGTCATCTTTAGGGCAGGGGAGCCAGCACGGGGTCTGGATTCTTGGATTTTACCCAAAGTCCTTCTTATGCAGAATCACACACTGGAAAAATCAACTCACCGGGTTTTTTTTTTTTAGTGGTTCTAATTGTCATGATGTGTGACCTCTGAGGCAAACATTAAACCATTTCTTGGGTTACAGACACCATAGTTAGATGTAAGGGCGTCACAATGGGAAGGATCGGAGACGGGGTGTCTCATTTAGCTTAGGCGCCTCTGAAAAGGTCCTTAGACGTTGGCCGCCGGTGGCCTTCCGAGTTTTTTAAAGGAAAGTCTTAAAACTTAAACCCCCCCCCCCTCCACCCAACACACAAATGAACCCCAACAGAAAGTCTACCCAAGAGAGAGGGGGCCCCACCAGGGTTTGCTGCATGTCGCTTCTTCCACTCTGCCGGAATGTTCCTGGTCCCTGCTGGCCCATCTACTTAACGCCTAATTTTCATTATGTTCTGAGGACCATGAATCTCTCAGGTAAAACTGCAACCGAATGGAGGCAAAATGAACGGAGCCTTTGTTAACTGTCTCTCCTAAATGATGAAGTGCAGTTGTTCTGTTCCCTGTAATTGGTTTATGGGGCTCAAAAAACAAAACAAAAAAATCACATGGATAACATGAAGGGGTATTTGAGATGGTTTTTAGTGCCCAGGGCCTGTTCTTTTCTGACGGTCCACAATGATGGAATCAAACTCAGGTCATAGTTGGTGTCCAGACTGTAATAGTGTATAACTTATTTATGCAAATGCATATATAGTACGCATCCCATATTATACAAAGCATTATGGAAAAAATCTAAACAAACATAAGATATCCCAATCAGTCCAGACCAGAAAACAATTAAACAGGAAAATGGAACAGCTTGTGGGATAAGTTTGTGGGGGTGGTCAAACCTCTCATTACTCGTTTGACACTTCAAACAGGCTCCATGGGATACTTCTGTTTCAAAGATAAGTACCCGCATGGCAACAACTGGGCATCTATTGCAGAGCATTGCAAACTGTTTCCAGATGCAGTTCAGGTTCACTTTTGTGGAAAGTGTTTATGGGGGGAGGGCTGATAAGGATCACCTGCTTGGAACTGCTGTGTGGCTGGAAGTTCCAGTCATTTGTCTTTCGAAACACCAGAAGACAAACCCAGCAGGGAAGACAGAAAAGGGGAACATTTGTATTGACCTCTTGTTGTAGCCATATTCCCCTCACATGCTGTCAGCAGGTGAAATTTTGCTTCTTCCCACAAAGGGAAGAAGGGGGAGTCTGGTTATATTCAGCCCAACTGCCAAGGATTTCACCCATAACTTTCACTAAATAATTTAGCAAGGGGTGACTTATAATAACGCCCGGAGGGTTAGAGTGAAAAATTCCGTCAGTTTGACAGCCTCGCTTTGTGATGATAAATATTACATCACCTAATTTATCCACACACGTTTACTATCCGCTGCACACAAATATTTCCCATAATAATATTCATAAAAAACGAGCTCCCCCCAGACTTATAGCGTGTTCGTTCCAAGTGTTTCACATCCCAATATTGCAGCGTGAACCGTGTACATACCTGTTCGGGTCCCTGAAAACAGATCCTGCATAAGGGAGTCCTAACACCGCTGTCAGTACAGCTGGTAAGGGAAAGTCGCTCCTCCGACTTCTCTTTAGCTAAGTCGTCCGATGAGCTGCTGCAGTCTAAGGTCGCCGATCGCTCAGCTGCGCTGCTGGACCAGCCCTCCGCTCCAACGCTCGCGTCGTCCGCCGTGGCGCCCCCTGCCGGAGGTGCAGTCCAGCCATCGGCCTGAGGGGTATTTATCAAAGTGTTGTTGTTGTCGGCGACTCCGTTCGCATGGGTCTCCGTGTCCGGTGCGCTCATAGGTAAAAATGAAGGCTGCGACGCCGGTGGGCCAGGTGGCCTAAGAAGGAAAACCTTAAGGTCGCTGAACAAGACGCAACAGCGGCTCTTCACCATGCCCTGGTGGCGCAGCATCTGTCTGTGACTCAACAATCCCCAGCACCATACAATGACACCAACTATCAACAACATGTGCCCTTTTGTTGATAATGTACGCCTGTGCGCTTAGATGGTCCGGCTTTATGTTTCAGTTCACTGAGAAACATAGATGGCGTCTAAAATAAAAGTCGTGAGAGATGTGCCCAGTATTCCATCAACTACTTAGTTCGTAAAATGTTCCGTGCGCCGTCTTTTTGTTTGAATGCGTGATCGCATGTGTGTGTTCAAACTTGAATTTTGTTGCAATGTAACAGACTGTTTAAACTGGAAAGGTGGAAAAATACAGCAGCAACTAAACACTAATGTTCCTTTACCATCTCTCTCTGGTCGAAGGAAACACATGTTATTATCAGCGGTCTTTCACTATTGAAAACTCTAGCGAGCTTTGCAGCACAGATAAACCAATAAACAATTATAGGAGCGGGGCCTCCTGTGATTTACCAAAACATCGACTCCTTATTTCAATGCTTACAACAATCAATTGTCCGTGACTGTTCTAAAGTCAGGAATACAATTATGACCAGAGTCCCAGGCAGGATTTCCGAGGAAAGATTTACAACCATGCAGCCAATATATTGCCGGTTGAAAAAAAAGAACAGCACAAAAAGAATAAACTGCTGTAATTGAAAGAAAAACCCCCTACGGAATAAACTCTACAAATGTGACCCGGCTGTATTGCCTTATCTTACAACAGATAACTCGACAACGCACGTCTCTAAACTAGTATCCTCCCATCTTGTGCATCCAGTAGTTTTCATCGCATATTTACAAATCCGTCGACACAAAAGCCATATTTTTCACATTATGCTTTGCATGCTTCCCGTTTGTCGCTTGTTGTATTTCCAAAAAACACAGTGACAAGGCTCCACGGTTTCGTAACGGTCTTGAGCTTTAAAGGACGCAGTACCGTCAGTTCCTTGTAAAATTAACACCAGCTTCCTCCCAGCTGTAAGACAGAAAAAAGTCTTTAAATTGTCATTAATGCTTTAGTTTTTTTTTTTTACTGGGTTTGAAGGTAAAATCGCTCTCCAATGGCCAAACAACACCCCAGTCCCATTCAGCAGGGTGAAATATTAATTTCTTTTTCGCTCCACTGTCAACAGCAACCTCCCCAGTACCGGTCGATTACGGTCGATCTTATATTCCTTAATTTTAGACGATCATCAGTTCACCTTTTTATTCCGAATAATTCTGTTGGTTCTTTTTGGAAAACATCTTAACAAATCCAGGTCCGATGCATTTGACACAGAGTTGCTCTGGGCTTCCTGGGTGTAAAATCATTTTCACCGTATCTCCGTCCTACTCACTGCATTCCTGCGTTTAACGGACGAGACGTCGCTCGGTTATCGTTGTAATTCCGCCTGATCCGAGAAGGGAACTGGGCTGGCCCCGTGGAGGAGACTGTGCAAACTGGGCGTACGTGTGATTTGCGGTTTCTGGCCAGTGCTGCAGCTTCAGCACCATTATTTTCTGGGACAGCTCCCAACCAACGGAGCGTCACACAATGGGAGTGATGTAGGCGAGGGCGAGCGATGCCACGTCGGAACCCGGCTGAGCAGAGACGCTCCGCGATGATGCGTCCGCGCACTGGCCCACTTTTAAACCGACTGCCACTTCGGAGAGCAATGCAGCATTAGATGATGCCAAATAATATAAGCAAGACTCTGTTTTATGCATTTTATGCAAAAGTGTGTGTCAATAGGTCTAAGGTAGTTTGTGGACCTATAATCATATTTGGGTTAATTCGGATGGTTCCCTTTGTGTTTATATCTCATTTCAACTGGCTTATAACCACGTTTGACTTTTTTTGTTTCGTTTTGTTTCCTAGCGCTCTTCCTGGGGAAGATTAGTGTTCCATTCTGTTCCAACTTTTAATTAAATAGATTCTAGTGTAATTAATCAGGCCTGATTTAGTCGTTCCACATTTCCTCCGGATGATTTCAGTTATATTATGATTATTCATTTTAGGAGGTGGGATAAAAGCAAATGTTATTGTTTGTTGAATTAATTGCATCTTGTTTGTGGCCCTTAAGATAAACACCATATTAAACTTATGATTAATGAATGATTAACATATGAATGACTGATTAAACGGTGTAGCATACAGCATACGTTAAACCATCTTAATTGATAGGGAGCACAACTGACCAACCGTTTTAGTACATCTTTAATAATATACGTAGGCGTACTTTATGAAGAATTACAAACCTGAACATTTCTTTAACAACATATCATGTATATTAAGGCAGTTAAACGGAATGAAAAGCTATACATACGTAAAGGTTAGAAAACCGGTTCATGTACTACAGATCGTGTTCGTATAGCCCTGTACGATGTTTTTCATATTCAGAGCTTTCCGGAAAGATTTATTAATAACCCGCAGCTGCGTCGGTGCCTGTCAGTCAGTTGGCTTTGGTGCAGATCAAGCCGTATTTATTCCTGCCGTTTAACGGAACAGACCACGAGTGTCTCGTGCTCCTTCGGATACATACTGCATATATGCTCCTGGTTGTTTAAGGGCAAGGCACGTGCTAGAGCGCATGTGTGCAAATGCGGCCTCACACATACAAACTAAGTGCGCAGATAAGCATGCTTTTTTCTGCTGTAAGTATGTTTCCCCATTTACCGATTTTGCTATTACTAATGATCGATACCTCCAAGGCCAGAAATGATAAGTTTAACCTATAAAGTATCACATACGTGTTTTAAAGCAGACGCAAATGTAGCAAAGTGTTTGTTTTTCAGGAGATCCATAATGGTTATATTCTCTAAATTCATCTTCACAAACCTTGAAAAATCTATACACAAACATACACAGATAAATGGGACACATACTATATTTTACTATGTTTTATTGTTATCTGACACCACACACCTTAATTCACCCCTCCCGCACCTGCCATCTAACATCCTGTTCCCGCGATTCAGGCCGGATCTAACTATACTTGCTACATCTGGCTTGGATTATTGCTGCCTGTGATATGATCTGTCAGATGACAAAGTGTATTTCCACCCACCCGTTTGCTCTGCACCGAGTGTCATCTGAGCTCCGATCAATAGCATGGCAGCTATATCGGCAATGCTTATGATACCAGACTGCTCAGCTTGCACTGCGCAGCTCGCTGACGATGCACTCGTATTAATGACTCGTGTGTCTGCAGATGTGTGTGGCTGCATGTAGGAGGAAGTGGCCGGCATCTTTGGGGAATAATTTAGCCACTTCCACACAGATCAGATTTCAGGTCAGGCTCTGAGGAAAAGTACTTCGACAATACTATTCAAAGGCCAGAGATGAAATACTCTCAGTTTTATAACAAAGTCTGTCTGTCAGTGCTGTTGTTGGGGAGCTCCTCTCATGCGAAATACCCCTCCCAACAGAAAGGGGGTGCTGTCTGAACCATACTCTGATATTCTCCACCACCCACCTTTATCTTCCTTGTTCTCTTTGTCCTTTATGTGTTATCCTGAAAAGAATTGTTGAGCAAAGAAATAATAACAGAAATAAATTCAAATCAGCTTTCTGAGTACACCTCTTCATCATAGGATTCAGAAGCCTAGTGATCTTTAGTCTCAGATCTTTCATCTTTAATCTCTATATCTTCTGACCTTTGTCTTGTCCACTCTGTCTGCATGGGCCCCACACATTCTTGAGTCAAGATCATGAACACACCTGGATGGGTGATGATTTAGTGACAGAGCATCCTTTCCACTTTCTACAAGTTTACAAGGATGCCAACACAGATTCCCAGTGATAAGCCCATTAGGAACATCACCCCTTTAAAACTTCAATTAGTAGAAGTTTGTTGATTTATTATGTACAGTTATTAATAAGCTTGCCATTGCAGTTTAACAATGTCCCTTTTCCTTTATCTACAGACGCTTTCTGGGTTACGATGGGGTCATCTTCCAACAAACCTATCGTAAGGTGAAAATGTTGTAAGGCGAAGATGCATTTTAATATACCCACCTAACCTAAGAAACATTATAGCCTAGCCTACCTTAAACATGGGAAGAACACTTGCATTAACCTACAGTCGGGCAAATTATTAATTAATCATACCCATTGCAAAGTCAAAATATCGTACCATGGACCATTGTAACCCAGGCAACGTTTGTATTGCCTTTTGCAAAGGTCAGTTAGCCTAAGTGTTTTAGCTACTAAATTTCCTCAACTTGCTAAAATCATGTGATTTTTCTGGGCATGTGTACGCTGACAGCTGGTTAACTTGATATTATATTGACTGACCTTTCAGACATCTGACAGGAATAACTCACTTTTCATCTACTCACATTTTTTCCATGCTTCTTGGTTTCATTAGCCACGTTGCTAACAATGAGAACATTTATGCAGAGCCAGATGGACGTCTGGCGTAGCTGATTATATAACATTGAATGTATAAACTTCCATATGTTGTGGAATAGTGAAAAGCAGAGAGCTGGGATGTCGCTGACGTTGCCCTTGGATATGTCTTATTACAGCCTCAGTGGCAGGGAGAATCCAAAATAGTCTGTGCTTGGCTGAGATCTCCTCAAAATAAACTGGATTTTAACCCATGTAGGTGCCATCTCGGCCCTCTTGTTACGCCTAGAAAAATTATAAGGCAGGAAAACTATTTTAGGTTTGCAGAGTCTGGGGGATAATAGGTTTTGGCCGGCTAAGACGTAACGCTCTATGCTTATGAGCGTGATTAAGTGTGCTGAGCTGGGGAGTCAGATCCAGTGACAGTCTTAGTCAACCCTGACACAGGAAGATGCACATCCATTAAACATTCAATTAAAGACTTGTTTTAGGTGAGTAAAACAGATGGTACTTTTTGCCTTAGCATTACTATTTGTCTTCTTTAATTTATGAAGTTATAAAGTATTCAAACCTTCGGTGTGCTCAACACTTCATTTAATTTTGCCTCCCTTCAACCCTTCTGTCTTCCCCTGTCCTTGATTGCTGTGCCGTCTGTAATACACTCATGTCACTCTCATCTTGGTGGATTGACCCTGCTGTGTGGCTGTGTGCGTGTATGTGTGTGTGTGTGGCTGTGAGTGTCGGTTTGTGTCTGTGAGTGTCTGTGTGTGTCTGTGAGTGAAATCTCTCCAGTGCTCCCACAGCCAGAGCATAGCAGCAGGTCCTGCCTGCGGATGCTATTCTGAGGACAGTAGTACCAGCATGACTTCCTAAGACCTGTTTACTGGGGTATCCCCCTGTCATCGCCCCTGCCTGGTGCTTCCAGGTACCCTTATGTTGCCCCAAACCCCGTATTCACCTTATTTCAGTTCCTTTCAAGTTTGCAACAGCACTTCACCCTGCAATGTGCGCTGTTCCCCGAAGCCTGCCTATGGCTGCCTCATAGGCAGGGACAGTGTGCCTCTGATTTGCACCCTGCCAAGCTGTTGGTTCTCCGTTCA
Organism: Cyphomyrus plagiostoma; assembly: GCA_019775915.2. Taxonomy (NCBI): domain Eukaryota; kingdom Metazoa; phylum Chordata; class Actinopteri; order Osteoglossiformes; family Mormyridae; genus Cyphomyrus; species Cyphomyrus plagiostoma. The sequence continues at coordinate 1,171,458 of JABFEA020000106.1, read as the reverse complement.
CACCCCAGGTCACATGATGCTGTGTGGGAGACCTGAGCTGCTGATTGGAGGAGCCGCGCATCTCATGCCGCTGCCAGCTCGCTTCCTGTAGGCGTCTTGATGGGTCTGTAGGAGGCCCTTATGTAGGGGCCAGCAAAGGTTCACTGGCTGACTTAAACCCCCCACCCCCACCTACCCACCCACTGTGGTGAAACAGTGTCAGTTATGAACCCTAGTCTGATTTGGATGAATGCCTTGGCTGGTCTACTCAGGAGCTGATAGATAAACAGAATCACATATTACAGTCTGTTTAATGTCTTGGGCATGTATTTCGAAGAGGTGGATGTAGACACATTCTAGTACATACCAAATATCTACAGCTCATTTTGGCATATTAGGTTGCAGATAGAATTAGGTTCTATGATAAATACATAGATCTAGTTTTTTTGAAGAATAGATTTACACCGAATCACAGATTAAATTATGTAAATATACGCATCTTTTTTGTAAAAATCTTTTTTGTTTTCTGTTTTCAATAAACAATTAAAAAGATTTCCCTTATTACTCTGATTTGTAAGATGTGATAACTCTCTTTTCCAGCCTGTTAGTAACTCAGACTAAAGTTTCTGTATGATAATCATTTTGGACATCAACTACTACTAATTTCTATGAGCTTAATGGAATTCATGGTGCCTCTTCATATTGTGACAGGGAGTAAAAGTGAACCATTTTGTTACAAATCAGCCTCAGACAGTTTACAGTTTAGTCCAGATGGCCATTGTTGAATCCTTCAGGAAATGCATTTTTTAAAGGCACAGCAGATAACATTAGATTTAATGCACCAGTCCTACCATCTCTAAGGAGTCATTTTCAGTATAAATTAAAATGTTCTTATACTTGTGAAATGTGTGTGCTTTACCAAGAAAATATCGAATTCTTCCAATTGACTTCAGAGCTTATAATTAAATGCTGATGCAGCATGTTGCTGTGTGATGCAAATTCTCTGATTTTCTGTCCTTGGGAAAGGTTCTCAAGGCTTCAAACAAGTCCCACAAAGGGCAGATAGAGCTCTTCTGTTAAACAGATGAATTCCTACGAGGCATACCCCCCCCCCCCCCCCCGCAAGCTGCAGTCCGCAAATAAGTTTTGGACTCAGAAAATGAACCCATTAAGCCAAATCTCTGGATGCTCACAGCTGCTCTGGTTGCGGGAGGGGGAAAGGCATGGCCCAAGGCAGAGGGGTGGACCCAGATCTCCCCGAGCGTGAAACGTCCTGACGAGCATAGTTACACGGAAAGGTAGCTCGTTCCCTTGATCTGGCGAGTCTGAGGCACTTGAGACAGGGACGGGGGATGGGCGGGGTGAGTTAGGAGGCAAGAGCGGCGGAGCGGGGCCGCAGAGACATGTCGCGGGTTCTGAATCACGGCAGCGCTCGATCTCCCGCGGTGGGTGTGTGAGAACAGCAAGTTCACCGCTAACGACAGTCATGACAGCGTGGGGTCAGGGCACAGAGCAGCACCATGAAGATCATGCAGCTTAATATCCAGACTCCGGGCATCTCAGAATGACGCCGACGCGCCACCCTGTGTGAACCATAAAGGACTAATAAACAATGAAACGTGGCATGCTGTATATCATATAGTCACCGTTTAGTTTTACTGGGACCCAGTCTATTACATGACCAGTCAACATTCAACAATTCTGTTTACACTGCAGTGATATACTTCTTTAAATCATGCAGTTGTTTTGATAATTTTTTTTTTTTTTGTTATGGTTATAAATCGCAGGCATGGCAAAGTGAAATATATCTGGTAAATGTCAGTTTGTGCTGGAGCACCGTAGGTGACGGCGGCTGTGAATGTAACCCTCGGCGTGGGATAAACAGGGCTGGTCCTTTAAATGCCACCAGATGGCTGTTGGGTTGCGCTGGGCTGCCTCCTGTCAGCCGAGCCGATTACTATGTTTGGTTTGTTTCCCCGCTGACAGAATAAAGGCTTGGGTCATTTGAGAGGCAGACCCGACTGTAGCTCAAGGTCTCCCTGATTCTCAGAGCATGCCCCCCAGAGCCTCTGGAACTCTCTACCCATACCACTCAATCATGTGATCCTCTGTCATGGTCCTGTGACAATCCTCCCAAATCCAACTTAACGACAAGCAGCCCAAAAGCAAGCAAAACATTTGGACACTTTCACTCATTGATATGATTGGATATTTACCACAACGGTTTGGATTAGGTGCCTTTCTCCAGAGGATACGTCTCCTACCAACAGCCCCCAGATGGGACTTTAATCTTTTAGTTAGTCCAGCTGTTGAACCACTTCATTGCCCTCATCGCGTTTCACAAATGGCCAAGTTTAAAAGTCGATTACTTTCAATATTATACTATTGCATCTCCTATCTCACTCACTGCTGAAAGATGGCAATGCAATTCCGATCTCCTAGATCTTTCAAAAATGGCCAAAACCACTCAAGGCGACTTGGACTTATTGTAAGGGATCCTTGCTTTATTTTTGGTTGTTTGGAATTTTTGAAAAATGTGAGAAATGTGGTTTGGTGAGAAAATAATCGCTTTATTGTGAAAATGCTGGGCCAAAATGACAGTGAAATCATTTGAAATTGAAGAAATAATTTTTGTATTTTTTATATATGCTTTTTATATACAGCATAAGGTTTGGATAAAGTCTTGATTTTCAACTGAGTTGGCTCAAGAACATGCTCACATGTGCTTTAATATTTATGATGATGATGATGATGATGAAACCCTTTATTGTTGTTGCAATAGATCATGTCACTAGTCAGAAGTACCAGCGAAAAAAACTGGCCATCAACCCGACCATACATATACACACAAGACAGGGGATATAGGAAGAACAGAGAAAAAACAGAATTACATGAGGAGAGAGGAGGAGAATAAAAAACAACCTCCAGAGTGTACTCCAGTAGGGAGTATAATGAAGGAGCAGGGATGAGGATGCTGGCTTGGATCAGGTGTGGTACAGTTTAGCTTTGTGGCAATCAGTGCTCTACAGCCAAGGCTCTACAACCACTTTGAAATCATGCAATTCAGTGAGATGTGCTGTGAGATTATGCCATATAACAATGAGCTGTGATGCGTGATCATTCTGACTTGCAGTGAGCTTACTGAGATGCATTATTCTACATAACTCATGGTCTTCTGATAGACATTATAATGGAGACTCGGAGATACCCTCTCTCCCAGAAAGTCATTTAAAAGGGGATTATCATGTACCTCCCAGAGCAATGGCAAGGGATTTGAAAACTGCTGCTTCATTAGTAACTCTCTGAATTGCCTCTGAGATTGGAGGGAAATCGCGTGTCCTGTGCAGTCAGGGCAGTGCTGGGATGTGGTGGCTTTGCCTGTCCAAAAGAGGACATTGAGATCACAAGAAAATGCCATAAAAATCAACTAAAACCGATGTGTCAGGTCACGGCGTGAGGATCTACTGATGGAAGAGCAAGGAGCTCAGCGGGATTCCTCCAAACATTCGAAAACCCCAAACTTAAAATGAGGTCAAGGCCCCATTAAGAATAGCATGTAAAATGGTATTTAAAACCTCACAAAATAAATGCACCATGGATTAATGGGTAACAATTTGTGGAGTTTGCGTGATGTGTCCGTGTCAAGATGGGATTTATCCACCTAGTCTGGCTTCTTCCCATAGTCCAAAAACAAGGTGAAATTGTGCTTTGAAATCGTTCTAAGATAAGTGTATGCATCCTGCAATGGATTGGACTCTTCCCCAGGCTGTCTCCTGCATCTGCTCCCAACGTAAATTGCCCAAAACACTTGCATCTTCATCCCACAAGACTGTCATAGGATTCCCTTGAATTTTCTCAGCCCAGCTGACCTGATTTAAGACGAGCCAATTAGTCCAAACAGGGCCAGCTGATGCACCCGCTGACAGAAGATTGCTGATGAGTCGTCACCTGAAAGCAAAAGGTTGCTTCAGCACAGCCGCTTTCCATGGCTGTGCCCTTTGACCCCTGCCTGTGATTGGACGGGTATAGATAGCACCTTGAGTTCCATCATAATGGGCTGTCAGGTGTTTTCCTGTAGGACAAACACAAAGAAGAATATACCTATGCAGGGAATGGAATCACAGCCCTCCCGGGCAGGTTCATCTCACCAATTAGTCATGCCAACAGCAGAAAGTCCTACACAGTACACCACCCGCTGCCTTCCCTTAATTTATATTTTACAAGTCTCATGAATGATGGTTTGGTTTTGGTTCGCCGGTGGCTGGAATTATTTAGATTTCAGGCCCTCTGATTCCGCTTTTGCCTCCTTCTCAATCTCCCTCTTTCTTTCTACTCCTCTTTCTCAGCTACTTTTTCTGCACCACCATGGCTTGTGGCTGGCCGCCATTAACCCTCTCTCTGCCCGCTGACTTCTTTAATGCTTGATTGATTTAGCTGGAATGACCCAGCCTCCTCATGCGCTTCCCTGGCCGAAGCGCTTGTTTGTGTTGATGTAACAGAGTGACACATGGAGATCTCTCCATAAACCCCAGGACCCTGAACTCCCCATGCTTGCACCATCACACAGATCATTTCTCAGGAGAAGGCCGGGCCAACAAAGGACATCTCTCGATTTTCCCAGACTACAGATCCCTGCCACCTCCCCCAGACAGCATCCCTCTGCTCCCTCCCCCAAAGAGGGGATATATGTCATTTCGCAGACACTGGATCCCTGCCATCTTGCCCATATAGTGGATTCCTGTCACACCCACCAGACAGTGATCATCTGTCATCACCAGTGCTAAATAAGGACAACTAAAGCCCACAGAAAATGTCCTAATTTGTGATCACAATACTGACACAGATATGCAGGCACTCCAAGTATTTTTACTTTCCAGATATTTATTTTCCTTTATTATGTTTTCCTTCCTGCCTCGATCATCTTTATCATAAACATGCCCATTTTCCTGCACTTATCCTGCTGATTGCTGCAGCTAAGAGATCAGTCTCCTGGATGAGAATTAAAGTCAGTTGCTCCCAAGCCTGTTTTCACCACCACGCCCTCTACTGTCTCTATATCACAAAAACATGCATTCTGTATGTCAGCATTCATGTCATACAGTGCGGCTGAGACTGACATTCTCCACATAAACAGATCTCAAGGTTCAGAATTCTCTTCATTTGTTATCGGTGTTCTTGCGCCAATTGACATACCGGAGTAGCAGCTAAAACAGGGATGGAATGACGCTGAAACAACGCAATAAATCAAGTCATACAGATCCCCTTAAGTTGATTAATGAGGTTGTAGCATGAATCGCATCATTCTCTCCAGGTCTGCTCTGTAGGTGACAAATTGACTACATTTGTAAGGTAGTGCGAAAAAAATCCCCAGGAGATGGCGAAAATGTAAGATCTTGCGTGACTTGCGTGTAAATGGAAATGCGTTTATAAATGAAATGCAAAGTGCAATTTTAAACAGTGAAAGTTCTCTGTAGCTATTCTTTGAAAACCGCCGGCGTGACCGGATTACCACAAGCATGCAGACGTTCTCTGGAAAGTGCCCCACCACCAGCAGCTTCTGGGCACGGTGGCCGGCGAAGGTCCATCTGCTTTAATGCATTCCAATTTTTAAAAATAAACATTTCTTGAAAAATTTCCACAGCCCTCAGGGTGTGGGACTGATTATATTTGTGTGGTCTCTTTTTTGTTTGTTTTACCTTTTGGTTTTTGGGAGAACCTGTTTGCCCAGAAATATTGCAGCTTGTTGTCTCATTTAGGGAAGGTTAGCGCGTCGCTTCTGTTGCTTGGACAGCCCCGCATCTCAATCGGGGTGACACTCTGGAGCAGGTGGGCGTGGCGGGCTCTCAGCGCCGAGTGACATATCAATGGAGCCTCAGAATTTCACGCTGGTCTGATTGTGTCAGCCTACAAACCTGCATCAGCTCAGCCAATAAATGTGTCAAACGAGGACAAGCCCATAAACACAAGATTATCTTTCATGGGGGATAATTAAAGATGTAAAGAAGTTGTTGCAACATTAGGTATGTTAACAAGCAAAGAGGCTGCCTCACAGATGAGGCAGAGAGCAGGATTTCTATTTATATGTTTCAGTTTGAGTTTATATATCCTATTCATTTAGCTTGCCTGTGAATTGGCATTTCACTCAGAAATTACATAACAGCAAACCAAACCCAAACAACATGGGGGTGTTCACCATTAGGAAGAGCACACTGAGAGCACTGTGCATGGGTGTGTGTGTACACGCTTTTCCCGGTCTCTGTGACCCTTGTGTTCTGTACCATTTCTCACCCACCCTCACCGGGGGCTGTATGGCCTTGATGCTCCCCAGGGATTATGTGCTACGTAACCATGATGAATAACTGGCAGACCTCTACAGGCACCCCAGACTAATCGCCGCAATGCAGAGGTCCAAGACGTGGTGGTTAAGGAGGGCTCATGGGAGTTTTACTTGCACTAAAAAGTTCTGATGGTGAATGAAAAAAATGATTGGTTCACAGAGATAACCAATCGGATTGTAGAGGAGGTGAATCCGAGAACTAGAGCAGGCGGGACTAAAACATCTGATTGCTTGATCCCGCCTCTTCTAGTTGCTGGGACCCACCTCCTCTACAATTAGATTGGTCATCTCTGTGAACCAATCATTTTTCGTTCTGTCCTCAGAACATTTTTGTGTAAGTAAGACGCTCACAAGCTTAAGGAGATGGGCTTTTAACTGGTGAGAAATGTCATGCTGGGGGGGGGTTTGAGTTATTTCACACAGTTAGTCCTTGACTGGTTTAACCCACTTCTCATCAATTGCTTTATTTGTTCTCAGAGAGCTTAACCAGGCAGCAGAATTATCCTACATAACAAGAGATATAGAGGCTTGCTTTTCACGTCTGTGTTTGTAATCAGTCCCTGGTGGAGAGATTCTCTGTTGGCTGATTCATTCTGAGACGTGTGTAACCTGACCGTTGACCAAAAAACTCAATCAAGCTCAAAAACCCGTCCCTAAAAATAGATATAACGCAATGAAACCGTAGATGTCACTTCACATAAATCCATCTGCAAAACACTCCCACTGACTGTAAAAACCCACATGCAGGGGAACTAAAGCATGTCTGGTCCAAGCAGAAGAGATCCTCATTGGCTAAAAAACAATCAATGGGACCATTTTTTAATAGAGTTACTTTTGAATGACAGCCATCGCTGGCGTGGTGAAAATGATGTGACAGTAACTGAAACGATATTAATAATGTCTCTGTGTAGTTATATATTTCAATCCTTTTCCCTTGGAGGGATTTTAATTAGATAAATGAAAAATTGCCTACATGACAAGCATCTGGAAGTAGCAGGGATTAATGTCTGGCCTTTTCTGACCTGCACGCTTGAAAACTCGCTTAAATGGTTTTTTCAAGAAGAGTGGATGGCCCAAACAGAGCAGAACAGCAGATGATTATACAAATATTACTCACATATTGTGTTTACCCCTACTAACCCATTTTAAATTCAATTAATAGATCAGATTTTAATAAGTGTAGCAGATTCAAAGCAAATAGTTTCAAACACATTTTGTGATGATTTTTTATGGAAGAGAAGCGAGAAAAACATCAGTGTTATCAGCATCAGGGAAATATGAAAATCATTTACCAACCAGTTCAAAGCAGTGGTTAGTTTTTAAAATAGTGTCTACCACAGTACAAATGACAAATGCAATTTTGCATCCAAAAAATTTTGGTCACTGGTAGCAAAAATGAGCTATATTCATATCTATGATAAGGACCGTTATGTTGTTACACTATATTAATATTTAGGTGTAAGGTCTGATTATTCTAAATTTATGCCCATAATGTGTTGGACTTTGTCCTCTGCTAGAGCAGAGGATTGTGGGTAAGAATCCATAGAATGCAGCATTGTGACACCCTGGCCAGAGTCCAGAAACACGGAACTGTACATCTCTCTGGCTTCTCACCACCATCCCACAATCCCTTGCTTCTGAAAACAGCAGATTCCACAGAACAAAAGACTTATTTTCCTCCTGTTCCTCCAGACCTGGCACTTCTTTCCGCAGGACAGTTGCAGAGCCAGCCTCCCAAAAATGAAATGTTACTCTCAGAGATAACAAGCATTGCATCAGTTGTTCTTCCATTGCAGTCCTTTATAAGCATTTCCCTAGTTAGGGTCTCAGAAGCGTGGGCGTTCAGCATGGTGCACCCCACAGACAAAGTATTAATAATCTATTGGCACTTAGTCACATTTTTTGATCAATGGTGAACATTCCACTCCAAACCATTCTGCAGAAAAACAGCTAAAATGGCACATTGATGTCTAACAGTAGATTATATATGACACCATTCTGCAGCCTGGTGTAAAATGTCCAGCGTGTGCTTCTGCCTGGTGATATTATATAAGCACAGATGAAGATAACCCGACGCTCCATCTTCTCGCTTCCACCTCCCGCCGCTCCCCACTTGCTCGTGGGGGTCCGGGTTTTCTCTCCGCCCGGCCAGCCAGCTCGCTCTTCTTCCTGCTGCTGGGGGTGGCCTGTGGGATAGGAGGGGCAGATGGCCTCTCTGTCAGGGTCTGCTGAGAGCACACGGGCGTGCTGTTTGCTTTGTGCATTGTGCTTAGGGATAAAGGGACTGTTAGATGACTGCTTCCCCTTGGGTTTCCGGGGTACTCTACAGGTTCTTATACCTATAATTGAAGTCATCTAGATCCTAAACAGAAAATGATGATAATAGTTACACAACTGAGTGGATGAATATTAGCAAGCCCTGAAATCGAGTCAATTTTTGTGGTCTCTTTTTTTAGGACACCTAAAAAGATTTGTACCTTTGCTTGTCACTGGGGCTGTACCCTCAAGGGTCTGCAAGTTGTACCTTTTGCTATTGGTAATTACATCTTTTAAGGTACAGAAATTGACTGCGAGGAACATTTCTGTGCCACAGACGGTACATTAATGGTGTTTGTACCTTGGGATGTTCCTCAGAGTTCATTTCTGTACCATAAAAAGTACAATACAAGGCTACAGCCCCACAAGCAAAGGTAAAAAGGTAGTTTTACCCGTTTTTCTGATAGTGTGGGTGCTAATGAGGTCAAGTCAAGGCATTTATTTATACAGCACATTGAAAAACAACAGGAGTTGACCCAGAGTGCTTTTCAGTTTAGAAAAAGCTCGACAAATCCTGCATACTTAGGCAAATATAGAAATTAAATAACAGGAAAACATACATACAAGAAATAATAAAATTAAATAAACACTGTCCCCCAGCGGCATCAGGTTTGAGGGTCTGCTCAGAAATCGAGTCCGTGTTTCAGAGAGCGTTAGCTGGAGAGCTGTGCTGTACACGGTGACGACCCCCAGGCACGTGCATCGCTGCCTCCTCTCTGACACCGGAGCTGAAAGCCTCCATGTTGCACCTAATCCTACATGTCACATGACCTGACTTCTAAGGGCCAGAACTGTCTGCCTGGGCCATGTGGTGAGAAGGCCCACAGTGCCACAGGGGCGTCTCTGCTCGCTTTGATCCACACCCCCACCATCATGCTCCCCAGCGCCTTTATGGTCCGTCTGTCGCTCTCAGTTTGCACAAGCCAGGTGTGCAAAGGGTCAGCAGCAGATCTCGCTGGGATCCGAACCCCCAAGCTGGAATGGCTGTTGTGCCCTGTCTGTTACTGAATCCTGGCTTCCCCACGTGGGCGAGGGCACGGCATAGAGGGTTAAGATGCCACACCTGTCATCAGAAGGTCGCTGGTTTAAATCCTGAGGTGGGCAGACTGACTTCACCTTTGGGTCCTTGAGCAAGGCCCCTAACCCCCATTGTCCCAGAGACTGTCTGCACCTGCCTTCCCAATGGTTCATAATTTTGGATAAAAGCATCTCCTATGCGCAAGAGTTCTGGGTTATTTCTGTAATGTAAACAGTAATGACGTGCAGACAGATAATCACTTCTGCAAAGACGCTGCAAAATTACTGTTTTTTTAGAGCGTATGAGTTTCCTTATTCCCTCCTGTATTTGTTGTTATCAACATTTGACATTATTCATGGATATCGTGGGTAGACGTTTCAGCAGGAGACGCAAGCTGCTAATTGGCTCACCTCCTAATGAACCACGGCCACCTTTCCTAAGCCCATACTATGGAGGATTTGACTTATTGATGTGTCCCTTCAAACACTCTTGATTGTACCCATTTACCTGTTTGACAGAAAGAAAAAAAAACAGTACTAAGCTATGCTAAAATGTGTAACTGAAAGATTCTGTTCTTTTTTTCAGAATAGGTGACATAGAGGACAGTTTGCTCCCTTTGTATTTGCGCCAGTAAAAATACAAAGAATGCAATACAGAACCCGAACTTAAGGTGGCAGCATCGGGTTTGGTCACACAGGAAGAGCACTTCTGTTTCGGAATCCCAAGCAGCCTGACTGTAGTGCTGTTATGTTGCCATTAGACGCTAGAGGGCACCGCAGACACCAGATTTAATGAAGGTAGGTCAGGGACGTGTGTGTAAACGGTAAAATAATTGACTATTTAGAAAACTTGCAGATGTACGTTTTTTTTCCGATGATGCTTATCTACAGATTGAAACCAAAAAATATGAGTGGAGCATTATTTTTTAAGGATTGAAAATCGCCACGTTGTGTTTAATCTTGTAGTATTATTATTTTTGCAAGTGGACATTTTATTGTAGTCAGTTTAAACACTCACTGCTCATTGCTTTTACATCCGGACCTCATAAATATCCCCCCTGGGTTCTGCTCCCAACCTCAGTGCATCAGCCATTATGCCACCTTCTGGTCTAAGCATTCACAGGCACACAGACCTACAAAGGGAATGAGAGATGAAGGAATTTTTACTGGCTCCCATTCATGTTGCCATGGAAACATTTCAAGCCAGTCACATGACGGAAAACAAAACATCTGCTTTTTGAACGTGGCATCATATGAAGCCCAGGAGGCCAAACAGAGCAAAGGGCCCAGTTTTCAGAATATAAATTACTACCAGAAATGAATTTAGCTGTGACTGTGAGTTATTTAGTACATGCTGGAACCTGTCCAGAATAAAGGCTTATTGAATAAAATATAATAGTTTAAATATTATATTACAGTTCAAGTTCCTTACCCTCTGTGATAATTCTAAGGCCAGTTGGTATTTAATCTTTTACATGTCAGCCAAGTCTTCTATATGCTGTGCTGATCATGACTGTCACCGAAGTCCAAACCTCACACACCTGAAAGAATATCCCATACGACACCGAGGGCCTATTTGCCAGGCACACCAGACTACCTGACTGATCCCAGTCCTTTATTTATCAATGGGCGGTTTGGAAAATGGATGGATGGATGGATGGCTGTGTAACTCACACCCAAACTCAGACTCCTGAATTCCATTTAGGGGAATGTAAACTGGGGTTCATCATCACACACAAAGGGTCTAATAAACCACATGTCAGATTGCCAGCCTCAGAGTGACTGCTTTGTTATTGTGTCGATCAGCCGAATCCCACTGTGACGAAGTCTGCAAAGAAAGTGACTTTTCAGCCTTTACCTTTCTGTTTTGCATTAGTCATTAACAATCAGGCAAGGGTGTTCCCAGTGATAAAAACAGTGGCAATAAAATGGAGCAACAGGGGGCAGTATTGCACCACAATACAGAGCATCATTCTGCTATACTAATGTCCGCATTCTGCTGTATCACAACATGACCAACTTGCAGACTTTCAGGCTTGCGGGTGACTATTGTTTTTAGCACTTGGCACTAAACTTGTGTTCCAGGGAATTATGGGATCAAATCCTGACCTCCTGGTTTATGACACAAGTGCTGCCTTCAATGAGTATTGCCTGCAACATTTTCCATGTTCTGTAATGAAAGGAGGTAATTTTTAATAATTCACTGCAATTCTTTTGCAGATAGCACCGTGAGTGACCTTAGCAAAGGCATCTGTCAGAGAGGCTAATCCCAAACGGTCTAGGCTCGATTTACACCATCCTCTGCCGCCAGCACCATTAGCTGCCAGAAAATGTCACTCAGTTAATCGAACAGCACAGGAGCAAAAAAACATCTTTTCATCAGAGTGGTCCGCTTCGGTTGTATGAATCCAGATTTAATGGAATGCTCATTTATATGCTCCATTGATTGGTCTACCGTGTCTCTTTTGTATGGTGACATTTAGAAAGTGTTTTTTTGTAATATAAATTCATTTTATGCATTCAGAATTTCATTATGGGTGGCTAGATTGACTTCCGTGAATTGTAATCCAATATTTGTTGCTGCAGGTTAATGCTCTTTAACTTAATTTGTCCACTTAACAGCCTTTTCTTCTTTCCCCATCTATTCCTATGTGTTTTTGTCTTCCACCTTCTGTCTTGTTTTCTTCTCCTTCTTCTCTCCCCTGCTTTATTTTTGCATTCCTCCTCTCTTGTCTTCTCTTCTCCATTCCTTTTCCCTCAGATTCCTCTCCTCCTTTTATTCTCACCTTTCTTATCCTGTCCTCTTTCCTGTTTCCCCAGCTTTCTCTTTCCTCGTCTCCTTTCTTCTCTTCTGTTATTCTATTCACTCTCCCCTGCTTCCCTTTTCATCTATCTCTCTCCTCTTGTCATCTCTCCTCTTCTCTATTTCCTTTGCATTCTCCTTCTTTTCTTATCTCTCCTCTTTCCACCTTATCCTCTCCCCTGCTTTTTTTCATTCCTCCTCTCTCCTCTCATATCCTCTCCCCTGCTTTTTTGCATCTTTTCCTATTCCCTCTCTCTCAGATATTCTCTATCTGGCGTCTTCTTCCTTGCCTCAGTGTTTAGTGAGGAAGATGCCCAAGCGATGAGGAAGACGCAGCTATCCAATGGGCCGGGCCGAACCACAGGTACCATCCACAAGCTTCTGTGATGTGCCACCGCAACAGACGGTTCTACCGCAACACGATATCCGGGAATCCGTCATCACTGTGATCCATCACTGATTTCTCTGTCTGCTTCTCTGTAAGCTGTCCTATGATTTTTTGCCCACCCAGCCATCATTCCCGGCCATCGACACACTGCCAACCCAACACAAGCCCTTTTTGGAGCCCAAATTGTGTGTTTAGCCAGCTGTTCACTTGTCACAACTCCACCAGGACAAGCATCCATCCATCATCCACATGTCCATTAGTCATGCCTCCAACCCCCACCCTACACTAAAGGAGAGACCCCTTAATTGTAACCTTATCACAGTAAAACCATCTACCCTGCTCCATAAGTTGAGAGGTTGCATCCCCTTGCTCTATTTGACTCTGTCCTTGGTGCTGCAGAACATGAGAATCTGATTTGGTACCAAGCTGCAGAACAAGAGCCGACTGACCAGCTCCACCAACAATACTCAGCTGATTGTGTCTACAGTATCTGTTCGATGTTTTCACGCTCCTTGCACAATACAATAATTTTGACAACCAATAAGAATGAATGATGATGTAATGATTAATAATTAGCATCCAGTGGATAACTTCATGATTAAATGTAGGGTTTGTTGAATTAATACTAATTGACATTGAGTTAACTGACAATTTATCTATATTCGTTTACAATGTGAATTTTATTTCAGCTAAGACTTCACAGATATGTCACTTCTTTTGTCTTTTGGGCTGTAATTGGATTGAAACCAACTCACTAGGTGCCGGTGACTTTCCCCAAGGGCAAAGGAAAAGATTTTTTCCTCCTGAGCATAATTCTCATTCAGATTCCAGCTCGCATTTGGGTCTTGCATAAAAGTAATAACATTCTCACCTGGGATTTCAGATGACAGATGAGCTCACCAGCTCTCAGTGGCAATTAAGCCCGAACACATCACATCCAGTCGCCTGCCCTCATGCCGGTGTTTCAGTCAAGATAATCCTATAGGCCTCATACTTACTGAGCAAATGTGTGATTTTTCCGACAGACTAAAGTCTCATTTAAAGAGAACCCTAACCCCTTCTCTTAAAACCAGGCCATGATTGACAGTTAGTTAGTTTCTTCTTATGTATTTCTTTATTTAATCCATCCTGAACACTGGGACCTTGATCGGGGGGCTTTGCAAGTCTAGCACTTGCGTAGCATAGAGTAAAATGTTGCATTCATTATGTTTCTGGCCCGGTGTCCTTGTCCTCAGGACGTCTGACAGTGGCTTTGACTGTGACATCATCTATTTTTTATTTAGTGAGGACTGGATGGAGAACTTGGAGCCTCCTCAAATGGCCCTGGTTCTTAGTTGTCCTATTAAGCTAAATGCTACCATGTATTAGCATAGTTAGCATGTAAAGAAGCATTTTATTGGCTCAAAAGGACTGGATCTCAAAACTCATAGTCTAGTTATATATAACCATAACATTATGTGTATGCTCTGGCTTACTTTATCTTCCTGTGCACATAGTTGACCTTTTTAAAATGAGACAGTAAAATCAAGGTTGTTGTGACATCAACTTGGGTCAGGATGGCGAACTGAACCACATACACCTGGCCGTGAATAATGGGTTTATACAATGATCGACGAAAGTGAGTCAGGTGTAACCCATGTGATGGAACGGAAAGTACCTGATGTATGAACTCAAGCAGTATTTTCATGGTACTCTCCCCAATGGTGATGGAACTGAGCCCAAACGCGTCTCATAATTTGGTAATCGCTCTGTGTGAGATTGCTTGACCCCTACGCTCCATGTGTTTTCAGGCCGGACCCGATTTGAAGCCACAGGAGGCCAGTATTGATCTGCCTGCAGCACAGCCTCATCCCTGCACCTTGCCGACTCTCCTTCTGTATTTGATTCATTTCCCAGGAAGGTGATTAAACCCGCAGCTCCTCTTCTAAGCTTCTCGAGTATGCGAGTTTGTGAGTAAGGTCTTGCGTCTTGTTCCTTTTTAATTGCCTTTTCTGTCTTTCGAAAGGAGCTTGATGGAAGGCTGAGCTTCAGCACTGGGGGGGGGGAGGGGGGGGCAATCTGAATGCCTGGTTTGGTCCGACTCTGCCACAGCTGTGCATTCAGCATATGGCAGAAGCTGAAGGATGAGAGGCCTGGCTTTCCCAGCATGCATCTGGGCTCTGCTAACACCACCTTACCCCAGAGTATGCAGATGGGGCTGGGACAGTGCCCACCACCACTATCATGCTAAAGAGCATTTTGAGTTGACTAGAAGCAGAACGTGTAGTTAAGCAAGCTGTTGGGTGCCTCAGCTTCACCCCCTCCACCCCGGACAATAGTCCAGGGCAATGAGAGCCATCGAAGTGCAAAAGGCTGTGGAATTATCCCATATATCCACTTTCCAGTTAATGACAGATGGTCTAAAAAACACAGTTCTGGCCCGTCGGCCTCAGGGACTGCCCGCTTCCTTCAGAGGGAGTCCAAATTTCATTATCTACCCCATCTCCTCTTTCCCATCTTGTTCTTCAGAAATATGTCTTCAGAAGCATCTTTGTGGCTGAATTATTTATTCACGGCTAATGGCAATTCCAGCCCTTTCCTAGGAATTCGTCCAGTATGGGCTCTCCATCTTGCACTGTGGAATCACGCTTTCCTGCCTGGCACGAAGGTCCCATTAGGATTCAGAGCAGTTGTCTCTGGGGTGACCGTTCGCACCTTAGTAAATTTTCTTACTGAAATGCACACTCTGAAATACAGTAAACTCCATTTGCGTTGTAGTAATGTGGCTCCCACATTGATCTCCACTATTAATTATCCAGTTGGAACGTGTTCATTGCCATTGAAAGTCTACTTTGAAGTGAAGGAGTTTAATTTTCAGTGTGAGATATGGCGGCAGTTTCAGAAGCAAATTTCGGAACTGTTTCAATAACAATCTGGGAACAGTCTGTTTGCGAAGACCAGCTTTTCGGGCCTGGTTTTGTGACGCTGCTGTGCATTTGAGGGACATTTAAGACTTGGTGGGGGGAACTCACTTGCTGTAGTTAAAATAAACGTACGCGAGCCGTTTGCCTGTCAGATGTGTGGAGGTTGAATTCAGAAACACAGGCGACAGCAGAAACACCCGGAGCAAATGCTTCCATAGGAGTTCATCGTTCCGTATGTCAACCTTCTTTTATTCTCCCTTCTGGGTGTTTGTCTTTGCGCCAGTGGCGGTTCTAGGATTTTTCTGTAACAGGGGCCATTAAGGGGCCACATGTTACATTCAGGGGCCAAGTACAGGG